>OY292396.1:25351540-25792844 GCA_958496205.1 Idaea biselata | reverse complement strand
TTATAACACATTTGCTCGTAAAGGGCCTCTTATTTCACCAATTTCAATATCGTAATG
This sequence comes from Idaea biselata, assembly GCA_958496205.1. Classification (NCBI taxonomy): domain Eukaryota; kingdom Metazoa; phylum Arthropoda; class Insecta; order Lepidoptera; family Geometridae; genus Idaea; species Idaea biselata. Next base: position 25,792,787 of record OY292396.1, on the reverse strand, counting down.
TATGTCATTACGTACTTGTGCGTAATCGTAAAGTAAAACGCACGAGTTTCTTTCTAATAAGGTAACACGTACGGTTTATCATGCTCCGTCTAAAACCAACGGTACTTTTTTAAATCTTAAGAAAAAAAAAGCAAAGAAAGCAAATCAAAAAGTTTTTATGTCAGAAAAGTGGTCAATATTTTATGAATAAAATTAACTTTGGGAGATAAAATATAAAAAATAAACATTTAATTCTTTAATTTAATTCATTTTGACAGTAAATTACATCTGTAACAGAAACAAAAAAATATTAATTTACTTTATTAGTAATACTGGCTGTTTTTGTACCGTTGCCTTAAAAAAAAAAAGCACTGATGCCCGCGCATCGCTAATTTGTGAACAAATAAAAATTATTCCGCGCGCTTTTTCTTTTCGCTGTATTGTTTTTATTTGAAAATGTCGTCAAGTAATGATGAATTTATTAATTTTCCTCGCAAATGTGTTATAAAACGTCGTATGACATACGTGCGCTTTGATAATTACAGCCTCTGCTTTCTTGTAGCCCTCGCCTACGGCTCGGGCTAGCAATATCGCCTCGGCTGTAATTTTCAACTTACCGCACTTATATCATAATGTACTATAATGGAATTATCATGATAATCGCGAATATGTTAGAAAATAATAAATAAAAGACCTTTAAAGAAAAACAAACGAAGGAGAAATATTTACGAAAGTTATCACGGAGCATACTCTATTTTTACGAGATATGCATCCCATCACTTAGGTTTCATTTGCAATAAAAATCGTATAGGTAGGTACTTCAGTAGTATAGGGTTACGCTGAAATGTTATAAATATACATACCAATAAGAGAAAAGTGTTGGCAGACTTTAAAAATGTGTCCGCAATAGTCCACATACGGACTGTCTGTAAATGCCTCCATCGCGATTGTATTGAACAATATTTACTTCATCGTAGAAAGCTGTTTGCGAGGAAATCTTATTTTGTTAATTGTGAAACTGTTGTTTGTTCTGCAACTTTGAAGTTTTTTTTCGATTTCATTTTATTTTAGCGAGAGTCTTTTATAAGTTCAAATAAATATTTTACAAATTCTTACTGTAAAAATGTAGGTAACTGTCTCATTGATAGACACACTCTAAGGTCTAAACTTAAGTTTGGCACAGGGGTTCCTCAGAGGCCGTTAGCGAGCACTTAGAAGGATGCCATCCCCTAAGACGGCTGCAATGGGGATTATGTAAAGAAATGAACTTTTATATTACAACCCGTCGTCGGTCTATGGCTAATGAGTAACAAAATATAAGTAGTAGTCCGGTCAAATTAGACCAAAACATAAGAGTAAAGTTACCTAAATTCCCACCAAGCTGAAAATCGGTAAGATTGTTTAAAATATCATTAAAAACAAAATTTGAAAGTTCCCCACCTTTCCCCTGTAAGGATTTTTTTTATTAAAGGTCCAAAAGTTTTTCGCGATTTTCAGCAAAACGGTAAGTTTTATCATAAAAATACCTCAGACAAAAGTTGTAGATCATAAAATTATCTACAAAAATTTATTTATACTTTTTTTCTACGAGCCACCGTTTTTGAGATAAAACGATTCAAAAAGTTGTAAAAGTTGTAATCGTCATAATATGCATGAGTACGCCACGTATACAGGGTGTCCGGAGACCAGTGGATATCCCTGCATGGGCGGCTGACGGGGAAGGGTTGGCTGCCCAGAATACGTTTTTTTTTTTCTATCTCAAACGGTTCGAGCTGTACGTCACTTTTTAGTAAAACTTGAAAAATGCCTACTTTTTTGCACATTTCGGGGCATCACGTTCACAGATTAAGCGATAGCATTGTTTTTTTTTTCGCCATGTGTTTACTAATATTGATGTTTGTAAATCACGTTGAAATTTTTTTTATTACTATGGGCAGTAACTTACAGGATGTCCCCAAAGATAAATTTATTTTTATAAACTTTACTTTCGGCAAAGTTTGAGCATCTGTGGTGTAAAAAAAATGTATGAAACCTGTCTGACCGACTATTGTGAAAAATTGCCTATTTCATAAGGATTCTAAAACAGTATTATACTAATAACTTTTTGTCATAAGTTACTAAGCTAGTGCTATGAATGCACCGAAGGTACTATCTTACATGAAAAAGTTAAAACAAGTATTGTACAAAAAATGACACTTATTAAGATTTAATATGTCATAATGTTACAGCAAATGCTCAAATTATCCTCCTCTTCCCCTTATACAGGCCCTTAACCTTTTTATAAACGATCTCTTAAGGACACGATTATACATTTTTTTCTCCTATTTGTTGTGCCGCTTCGTGGACGCGTAGACGCAGGTCTTCAATTGTGGTTATGTTTTTTTTGGATACTTGTTCTTTTAAACACCCCTAGTAAAAAAAATCAAGTGGATTCAGATCAGGCGAACGTGGAGGCCACAATATTGGACCTAATCGGCCAATCCATCTTCTTGGATAACTTTAATTTAAATAGTTTCTCACTCGCACGGCATAATGTGCGATGAGTCAACGTGCAAAAGAGATGGCTACCTAAACTTGTACAATTTGCACAGCTGGCAGCTAACCAATCCAAGATTAGCCAGGGAAGACCGATCACAGTACCAATTTAAAATTAACTATTGGACCGGTATATTAAATGGCCAAATTATTGGCCCTTTCGAATTGCAAGGCAACCTAAACGGGGCCAACTATTTCCACTTTCTCCAAAACGAACTCCCGAGACTACTCGAAGAGGTGCCATTGGCGATCCGGCGAAGAATGTGGCTTCAAAATGACGGCTGTCCTGCACATTATGCCGTGCGAGTAAGAAACTATTTAAATGAAAGTTATCCAAGAAGATGGATTGGCCGATTAGTTCCAATATTGTGGCCTCCACGTTCGCCTGATCTGAATCCACTTGATTTTTTTTACTGGGGGTGTTTAAAAGAACAAGTGTACAAAAAAAAACATAACCACAATTGAAGACCTGCGTCTACGCGCCCACGAAGCGGCACAACAAATAGGAGAAAAAATTATAATCATGTCCTTAAGAGATCGTTTATAAAAAGGTTAAGGGCCTGTATAAGAGCAAGAAGAGGACAATTTGAGCATTTGCTGTAACATTATGACATATTAAATCTTAATAAGTGTCCTTTTTGTACAATACTTGTTTCAACTTTTTCAAGTAAGATAGTACCTTCGATGCATTTATAGCACTAGCTTAGTAACTTATGACAAAAAGTTATTAGTGTAATACTGTTTTAGAATCCTTATGAAATAGGCAATTTTTCACAATAGTCGGTCAGACAGGTTTCATACATTTTTTTTACACCACAGATGCTCAAACTTAACAGAAAGTAAAGTTTATAAAACTAAATCTATTTTTGGGGACATCCTGTAAGTTACTAACTATAGTATTAAAAAAAATTAAGGTGATTTGCAAACATCAATATTAGTGAACACATGGCGAAAAAAAAAACAATGCTATCGCTTAATCTGTGGACATGATGCCCCGAAATGTGCAAAAAAGTAGTCATTTTTCAATTTTTACTAAAAAGTGACGTACAGCTCGAACCGTTTGAGATAGAAAAAAAAAGTATTCTGGGCAGCCAACCCTTCCCCGCCAGCCGCCCGTGCAGGGATATCCACTGGTCTCCGGACACCCTGTATATGCATTTCTAAAGTTGTAATATATTGATTTTATTTTTAAAGTGTTTCCTATACTTGGATGATTGATTTTTTTTCAATCCTGCAACCTCGACACGGAATGTCGAGGTTGCAGGTTCAAGTCCTGTCGGGTGCAATTTTTGAAAAACATTTCTTCAAAAAAAAAAAAATCAGTTGTAATATATGTTAAAATATTTACTTATTTATTTATTTATAAAACTTTTACAACTTTTTTAATCGTTATATCTCAAAAACGGTGGCTCGTAGAAAAAAAGTATTAATAAATTTTTGTAGATAATTTTATGATAAAACTTACCGTTTTGCTGAAAATAGCGAAAAACTCCTTGACATTTAATATTTTTTTTTCCTTACAGGGGAAAGATGGGGAACTTTCAAATTTTATTTTTAACTAGCTGCGCCCCGCGGTTTCACCCGCGTTAGTCTCGATCCCTTTAAAATAGAGTAGGTATAGCTATTGAAGTACCCGGTAGTAAAAATTTAATCAGGTAAGTACCTACTTTTTAAACATATAAAAAACAGAGAAACAGACAGAATGACATACATTTCACTAACTATTATTATAAGTTAAGTTTAATTTCATTCAAACATCGCGAAACCTAAAGAGACCTATCATAATTCTTGTTTTACTGCCTCTTCAGACTTATTTTTAACCCCCGACGGAAAAAGAGGGGTGTTATAAGTTTGACGTGTCTGTCTGTCTGTGTATCTGTCTGTGGCACCGTAGCTCACGAACGGATGAACCGATTTCAATGTAGTTTTTTTTGGTGGATAGGTGACTTTTGCCCGAGTATTCTTAGCTATGTTTGATCAAAATCGGTTCAGCCGTTCATAATGTTGGTTGAAGCTCGGAAATAAAAACCGAATGTTTACAAATATGCCCGAGTGGTGTATCAAATAAAAGAGCATGACGTTTGTGACAAGAATATACATGTTTAATCAAAATCGGCTTAGCCGTTCTAAGTATATGTAGGGTCAAACTCGGAAAAAAAAACCGAATGTTTTCAAATATACCCGAGTGGGGTATCAAACGAAAGGACTTTACTTTTGTGACAACAATATGCATGTTTAATCAAACTCGCTCTTACAAAAAGGGTGAAATAAAAAAATTAAATTAAAAATTTAAAAAACCCCCGTCTTAAAAAACCTTCCAAGTTAAAACATCACTAAACTTTAAAAAGGCAAAAATAATAAACCGAAAACAAATTTCATGTCTTTGAGTAGGTATGTGGTACCTTCCTTACGTGCGTTCGTTACGCGTCGGGGGACGCGGGAACGTTAGATACTATAAGCACGGGTCGGTTACCATCAACTTCTGTGACACATTCCCGCGTCCCCCGACGCGGAAACGTAAGGAAGGTACCACATACCTACTCAGAGACATGAAATTTGTTTTCGGTTTATTATTTTTGCCTTTTTAAAGTTTAGTTATGTTTTAATTTGGAAGATTTTTTAAGTCGGGGGTTTTTTAATTTTTTTTTGATTTGCGTCAAAGTACAGACTTTTTGACCTACCTACCTATCTTTCCTTTATTTTAAGTATTGCCCAAAACTCGTCAGGTTTCGGCAGGTTCCGATTCCATTTGGTTTCGTGGTTTACAAAATTCAATTATCTATACCTACCTACAAATAAAATTCAAAGACATGGCTCTTGCATGACTGACTGATTGATTGATTGACTGACTGACTGACTGAACAATATATCAACGCAATTTTAAATTTGGAGAAAGTGTTTCTTGTGGTGTGTACTGTGTAGTATCCAATAAGAAAGGGTTTTAGGAAAATCCTGGGCAAACGAGACTTACGCGGGTGAAACCGCGGGACACTGCTAGTCTATAAGTATATCTTGGTTGCGCACTTTCATACGAATTAATGCTTAGATACCCGCTAGCTTTACCGTAAAGAGAGCACCATACTGGAAATACAATCGACTTATGGCACGGGCGCGGGCGTGGTGCGATGCGACACTCGAATTCGGAATTAAGGATTCCTTAGGTACTTTTTAAACTTGTGATAACTTCTAAACCAAATATCCGATTCGAATGAATTAAAAAGGAATTTACTTAGAAATAAATAGTTCTAATTATAAAATGAATTATTTGGATAAGGGTTTATACTATTGTAAGAATATAACCAACCTTTGTTCCTACCTACATTGTAATTAAATTTTTAACACAAAAGCTGTTATTGTGAGCTAACTACAATAGTTGGATATATTACAAGGCGGACTTTTTGGTAGATATTTATAAGAACTACAAACCTGTACTAGGCATGCCTTTTAAGTTCTGTCGTTTGTATATTTGCCGCCAATTTTAAAATTAGAACTTTTCAAAATTCAAATTTGTTAGAATTTCGAATATCAAAACAATTGAAAGCATTAGGATTAATGCAATTGTTTAGTCACAGCGTTGGTTTGAATCTGTCAGGTCACGTACGAAAATGAATTTTACTAAGGAAATGTTCGTGCAATAATTTTCTATAACTTTCGAAGAGGCCTCACGCGACTTCAGTGTTTCGAAGAGTTAACATCTGTATTCCATGATGAAGTCCCATGTCTGCGGACCATCGAACGCTGGTATTTGGAATTTAAGCGTGGACATACCACACTTAGTGACAAATCTCGTGAAGGACGTCCAAAATCCGCCTTCACTGAAGATAACATCGTTGCTGTGAGACAACTAATCGTCGAAGATCGTCATGTGACATATCGAGAGATAGAAGCGTTATTAGGCATCTCAGGGACAACCATTCAAAAGATATTGCATGAGGCGCTTGGTGTGAGAAAACTAGTTTGCCGTTGCATCCCGCATTTGCTTTCCGACAATCATAAGGCGGCCCGCGTCAGATGGTGTAAGAAAACTCTTCAGAGGTTCAACCGAGGAGAGTCAAATCACGTCTACGACATCATCAGTGGTGACGAATCTTGGATCTATGCATACGATCCTGATTCCAAACAACAATCTACAGTCTGGGTTTTCCAAAGCGAGCCAAAGCCGACTAAAGTTGTTCGCTCTCGAAGCACTTCAAAGAAGATGGTGGCTACGTTCGTGGCGAAAACCGGTCATGTTGCGACGATTGCACTTGAAGATCGTAGAACGGCTAATGCGGAGTGGTATACCACAGTTTGTTTACCACAAGTCATCGCCGAACTTCGGAAATCTAGCCCAAAGCGACGCATCATCCTGCACCATGACAACGCAAGCTCACACACCGCTCGTCAAACGATTGAGTATTTGAAGCAGGAAAACGTAGAAGTTCTTGACCATCCTCCATACAGTCCTGACCTAAGCCCTAACGATTTCTTTACATTTCCTAAAATTAAGAAAACTCTTCGTGGTCAAAGGTTCCAGTGCAGTGAAGAAGCGGTCGACGCTTTCAAGTCAGCCATTTTGAACACCCCCACTTTGGAGTGGAATAAATGTTATAATAACTGGTTCGAGCGAATGGAAAAGTGTATTAAACTTCGTGGTGAATACTTTGAAAAACAATAAAAGGTACTATAAGGTTATATAGTTTTTTTTTTCTTCAAACGCCAGAACTTAAAAGGCATGCCTCGTAGTACATTATTTTGTTCTAATATCAACAGTTTTTGCAGCGCACGCTATTTTTTATTTTGAGTTTTCTACCTTTGGTTACAATATTGCAATTTTCTTACGGATCCCTAATTTTTTTTTAAATAAATTATAGCCTATGTTACTCCCTGATAATGTAGCTTTCTATTAGTGAAAGAATTTTTGGAATCGGTCCAGTGGTTCCAGAGATTACCCCCAATATACATACATACATACATACATGTTACCAACGTTACCTCTTTATAATATTAGTATAGATGATATTTTAAACAATCTCACCGATTTTCAGCTTGGTGGGAATTTAGGTAACTTTGAATGTCTAATTTGACCGGACTATAGGTAACTTTCTTATACTCAATAACATTTAGCGCAAAACATATTTAAACTAGCCAGACGAACGTCTTTTTAAACTGTGTTTCTTTTATCTCATTGCTAAAAACGACACAAACGATCAGACCTTAATTAGAGGTCGTTAAGTAAAGTTAAAGTTGCCTGAACATTTTAACATTACCTACTTAATTAATGCAGATGCAGTAATTATCACGGCCCTAATGATTGAAATGAATCGTCTACGCTCGATTTAATTCAGTAATTTTAATTTGTCACTTTCGAGTATCGAGTCACCGAACATCAGCGACTTTTTCTTCTTCGAAAGATTAACGACAAAGTATTGGGTCACAAAAAAGCCTTACCAAGTATCCACGGAAATTGCCAAAACTTTGTGTCGAACGCTGAAATTTTCTTGTTCTAAATGTCGTCGTAAATGAAAGATGGCTCTTTTAAAATCGGCAAAGAAATTAGGAACAGACGTTTTTGAGATCACGAGTTTTGTTCTTAACTTAGTTTTTTCTTAAACAAGTGTTACTAAAATAGGTACCTTAGCGAGAAAAATTGTCGATAGGACGAAGATAGAATTTGTAACGAGTAAGGACTTACTTGTGATAAATAGATAAAGTTAGCTAGCAGAGAGAATTTACACCTTTGAAATACTATTTCGAGAAAATGAAACATTCTTTGCATAACAATAGTTGGAGCTTCTGTTCTGTTTAGCATTAAACTAATCAGCAAATTGTACAAAGTTGGATAAACGTTAATATAAATTCAATTTTATTTAAATGTAAACAGATATTCAAAATTGGCCCGCCTCGTCGTGGTGGTGATCTCATGAGCCAACGAGTAGGCATCCCTTTCAATTCATCCGAGCACGCGTCCCAAACGTGCCGAGCGTGATAACCATATACATTACACCTTACATAGATATATTGCGTAGCTATTTATGAATGTAGCCAACTATGTACGCTGGAACTTTGGAGTTAACTTTAATGTTTCACAAATAGATTGAATTTTTTATAAGAGTAAGTGTAGTTCATATTAATGGGAATCTGTGATCCAAAGATTCAGACCGAATTAAAAGAAACATTTTATGCCTACCTACGCTACGAAATGTGAACCTCCTCCATTTTTAAAGTCTCTAAAAAAACAACGGAGAATACAAGTGTCGTAGAGCCGAAACTCGATATTAGAATTCAAAAAGTAGAAAGTTCTAACGATTTTATATTTCTGTTTTGATAACCCAACAAATCCTTCTAAAGAGTACAAAATAAGGTTAAAAAAAGACCAAAGCCTTTTAAGCATCCCTCACTTATAATAACCCTCATAATTCACACTATCACACAGCAAACACAGCTGTTAAATAAAACGAGCCAAAAAAGTTGTCCTGCAAAGTTATGCCATTCGCTAAATCAAGCACATATAAAAAGTTACGCGGGGTTATTTAGAAGAATTTCCTGTTGCGGTCAATGCGGTTTCCCCGTACTAATGACGCATCCCGTCCCACAATATATCTCTCGTAGTTAGGCGCAGAAATCACAGCGACTCGTGCGCTTGATTGAGTTTTCTTTTCCATTGTGCTTCCATTAACAGAATGGCCTCCTTTATGTACGTTAGGGGACGCCGCCGTGTGTTCCACGAAAATTATATTGGCGATTTCTCTTCCGTGCGCTGTTATGCTTTATTATTTATTACTGGCATATGGTCCTGATGTGGTTCGTGTTTTATTATGCTTAACAAGAATTAAAGTTGCCGAGTGCTTGGCTTCTTTGGTGGGTTATGTGTTCAGGATGAGCAAATAGAATTTACCGTTTTGAGGTGGCAAAGTGTCATGTAAGGGGGCGATAAGGTGTAATGAATGGGCACCTAGCTATGTTGTGTTGATTTGTGTGGCGTGGTTGTTTGATTGTTGTGAAATAGTTCATAATAAATTATATGTTAAATTGTTTATCAATGTAAACTAGGTGTTTCTAAGTGTTTTTTGAATTGAACCAATTTTCACTAAGATTTAGAGACTTTTTGCTAAAGCAAATAGCTACGTGTAGTGTACGTGGTAGGTTGCTTGTTAACTTATAAATTGCGTACAGATGAATAAAATAAATAAATAAATTCTGTGAAAAACACACAGCGCCATCTAGCCCCGTGGTAAGCAACTAAGCTTGTGTTACGGTGACTAGACAACGGATATAATACTTATATTTATTTTTCTTTTGTAAATACATACATATTATACATAGCGGGACACCCAGACCACACACAAATATTTATTTTATAAGCATAAATACTTGCACCCGGCGGGAATCGAACCCGCAACCTCCTGCAAAAAATTTAAAAAGTATTTGAATTTAGGTGTACTTTCCTGTCAGAAGTAAACGGAAGTGGCCCGAGAGTGTTCTTACTACGGTCTAATTAACGATGTATCTAATTATACCATCGTCGGGCTCCGGGAGAATTTCCTAAATTACGTATAACGGAACGCAATTACACTTAGGGGAAATGCTATGAGCAAATTGAGTTATATTGCAGATATATAATTGAAATAAAAAAGGGTTAGTTTCGGGTTTGAGGTTTGAATGTAATTAGAAAAAATAATATAGTACCTATTGGTAAAACTAACAGCTTAACTTTTCAATAATTTTAACAAAAAATATATAGGTTTTTAAGTTCAGTTTAACTTTTTGAACAATAAAATTTATCACAAGGTTTTTCTTTTGTTTTTGCGATGTTGGAAAGAAATTAAACTCAATCCTGAAGAAAAGTCCTGAAAAGGTCTCGAAACGTAAAGTATTGAAACAATAATGCTGAAAGTAATAAACATCACGCGATTTAAAACCGAAAAATGGGTTTAACTTCTAATTTTTCACAAGGTATTTTTGTAAATAAAACTTTATCACGAGCAAACTTTCAATAAAGATAGGTTCTTACATCAGAAGAGAAGGTTTCTAAATCAATGGGTAGGTAAGTAAAGCATGCTTTGTTGTTAATACGAAATTGATTAACATAAACTGATACCGAAAATAAACAATTTAAATAAAGACAATTCAATTTGCTATTTGTCCCTTTACCTACATATTGTTTCACCGGAATCTAATCAAGCCTACCAAAAAACACAATAGCACGAAATTGAATATCTGTTAATTAAACCAATTGTTCTGTTTAATGGTTCCGTTACAATCCGATTGAAAAATATGACGATAAATTTTACTTTATAACCTTTTTTACACAATGGGATTCAATAAAATATGCATGACCATTTTTATCGAAAAGAGAAATGTATTACAGGGCTTGATTGTATGAAACTAGCTTTTACTCGCGAGTTTGTTTGTTTTTAAGTTAAATTTGAAAACTGAAAGAGTTCCACATTTGTCGCAACCTATAAATAATGGCTGTTGACATTTTTAAAAAAGCATTTAGTATTGACAAATTTGCCTTTTTTAACTTGCGATTCATATTATTTTATGGAAACTACGAAACCCTAAACAACGCGTGGCCCGACAAGGCACGTACTTCGATATGTTTTGTTCAAATTGTTGGACATTAAAAACCTAAAACGTTTATTATTGACAACGAAACCTTCAAGATGGGAAAAATTCCTAGCCGCGCAATGGGTTTCCTATATTAAAACAAAATATAATATCGACTCACTTTTAGGGCGTAAACGATACAACTTTGAATCCAATTTAGTTTTTTGAAAGTCGATCACAGTCTTCTCTACTTTAGAATATGATATAACGTAGACGTGTCTAACTTATATCACAATCATACTGGACACATGAACACACACACAAGAATATGAAACAAAAACATGAGTCGCGGAATGAAGCTTAATTTTTGTTCCGAAATTGCTACCATTACGGGGTAGAGAGTAGCATTTCCCTGCTTTTCCCTTTCTAATTGTTACATAAACCAAACAAAACGACCAATTCGAGGTCTCCCAAACATACAAGCCCGCGTAGCCGCTTCGAGCATTGTGTTTAAAAAAAAATATCGTGTTTCGGTTAGTCAACTTACATAATAGTCTAAGATCCCACCATACACCGTCCTTCGCCGAGCTGGTTAATGGATATTTTTTTTTTAATTGAATTAAATATGTCAATTAATATATTCCAAATGGGTTGTCTAAAAAATTTCAGTCCAATTTTTTATTTAAATATTTCACAGGTTTGGTTAATATACAAATTCCATACCAATCGAACGTATGAAGCCCATAGAATATGCAAACGTTAGGTTGACTATTTTTTTCAATCACAACTCTTGGTTAGGCACACAGAGTAGGCAGGTAGGTGAATCGTTAGTAGGAACTTGCACCGGTCTAGTTAATGATGAATTGACGAATCAAAGTTAAATTAAAATGAAGATTATTTCATTACAAACACGGTAGTATAGGGTTGCCTGCAATCAGTCCTGAATTCCGGTTGTTAAATGTAAAAAAAACTTATTCTGGACTATTTTTTTTAGTTTAGTGTAATAAATAAAATAAATAAATAAATAAATTCAACACACAGCGCCATCTAGCCCCGTGGTAAGCGACCAAGCTTGTGTTACGGTGACTAGACAACGGATATAATACTTTTATTTATTTTTCTTTTGTAAATACATACATATTATACATAGAAGGACACCCAGACCAGACACAAATATTTATTTTATAAGCATAAATACTTGCACCCGGCGGGAATCGAACCCGCAACCTCCTGCATTGCAGTCGCGCTTTCGCACGACGCGCCACAGAGGTCGTCATATTATAATATTTAATTTATTGACATATTTAACTGAATATAACATACTTTTCATCCATTAACCGGCTCGGTGAAGGTCGTTGTATGGTGGGATCCTAAACTCTAACGTGTAGGTACATACTAGATACTTTTTGCGAGTACCTATATTACGTGTACCTAAAATGCACTGAACGAATGACGCGGGCGGCGGCTTTTATATACTGATTTTTTTAGATAACTGGTGTTTATTTGACATCGCACACAGCCAGCTCCATTTAGCTCCAAGCTAAACATCTAGGCGTGTAATATACAGTTGTTGTAACTTGTATAACACAACTGCCTCTCGGTCTTTGTGGTGTGAGTACATTAATCGCATTTCATCGAAACGCAGTCGTCGTGAGAGAAAACCACTGTATCATGGTGGCCATATAATAATTTAAGTAGCTCGATGTAGGATAAGCAATTCAATAAGGCCCCAGGTCTACTAGATTTTTTCAATAATTTATTGGCTTGTAAATAAATAAAAGAAAAAAAATCGAATGTAATAAAATAAAATTGTACCTACATAGTAGATATTCCTACTTGTGTAACCTATCCTACGTAATACATTTTTTTTCATTCAAAAAGTTTCAAAATAAAACAATTTCAGGTCGGAAATGTAACGGTGAGAGAGAAATGAGACGAAAGAATTTAAAATGGCAAACATTTACGGAATATTTTTAAAAATAATACTGAGTTTTATGAGTTATTTATTACGGGCATTGTCCGAGTATGTGCACGTAAAAATGGCAAGCACCTTAAATATTTTAAAACATCCAGCTTAGAGTTGTAGAATACATTAAAAACAGATGTAATTTCATGACGTCTTCGTACCTATCTTCTTATATATATAAAAGCGAAAATCACTGACTGACTCATCACGAAATCTCAGAAACTACAAGTGCTAGGAGTCTAAAATTTTGCATGGGGGTTCCTTTTAGAATTATGCCATCGACGTCGAAAACATTTGTATGAAACTTTTTTGTTTTTAGAGTTAGATGTGTGAAAGTCGGGTATTAGGTTAATTGTTAGGTATCGATAGAGGTGAATAAAATATTTTTTGGAAATTCATCCCCTAACAGGGTAAAATGGGGGTTACATTTTATAAGAAAACGCTGACATTATCGTTTGTAGATGGCGTTACTGATAAAATTAGATCGCGCTGACGTAACGTTTTAAAAAGGTTTAATTTTACGACGGACGACGCTGAACAAATTTTTCTTACATAGTCTTGATTACCCAGGCTTACCACAACACGACTTGCTTCTTAAAGTTGGAACACCAATATGAATAATGCTCCTGCGTAACCTTCATCCTCCTAATATTATTATAAAATAATTTAAGATTAATTAACAGATATAGATATTTTATACGATAAGTACTGAACGGAACACCTTACCTACCGTTGTGCAAAAAAACACACTTAAACGGACGACCAGCGAAGCACTGATGCTGCCAGGCGCGGCTACGCGGGTTCAAACAATCGGAAAATTGTCTTGCTAACCATACCTAAGATCGTGTATGGAGGTTTTGGAAGGAAAAAATACACTTAATTTAATATTTTTTATTTTTATTGTTTTGGGGGTCGGGAGAACTAATGTATGAAAGTTTATTTTTTCGGCTATGGGGGTCTGGGAAGGACCTGTATGCTCTCTCTACTTCATGGATGGGTAACCTCATCACAGTTTAGGTACTAATAATGTATTATTGAAACCTGGAAAAGAGGTTTTTCTTTAAACCCTTGTTGCATGAAAGAACTAAGTACCTACGCTTCGACTAGACTGGACTTTTGTGTTTGAGGACTCGAATATTCCTCAAAGCAAAAGTCCTCGAACCAGATTCAAATGCCATCTTTGCGCGCACAAAAATGACAGGTGCACAGTAAATTGCTAGCGTGTCAAAAAGTAGAATTTCTTGCTGAATCTTCTAAACTGCGTTTTAACCCTACACTGCCTCAACTGTCTTCAAATTTCTTACTATAGCATACCGACGATTACGTCGGACGTATTAACGTCTTTGGTCAATTTTTTTTTATTACGCAACCTTAAGTATAAAGTTCTAGTAGGTAGTTACTCTTGTTACTGAATGGGCTTGTTCCTCACCGCTGACAAACAAAAATAATTCAATATTATAGGCCGCAAAAACAAATAAAGTTTGGAATTGCAGAACTTTCGAGAAAACAATTCGTTAGCGAAGATTTTGCATGAATAATTTTTGGTGAGCAAATAAAATTTCTCGCTTGATTTGCAATTCACATAGAATTTTCGGCTTTCATTATTCACAAGCTGCGCCCCGCGGTTTCATCCGTATAAGTTCCGATCCCGCGGGGATTCGAGATCAAAAGTAGCATAAGTACCTACCTATGTGTTGTTCCAGATCTTCAGCTATCTTCAACTAAGTTTCATCGTTAGCGGTTTAGCAAACTTTTTAAACTAACACGATTGGAACTCATAATTTTGTAATAGAGGACGACACCCGCCGTCTCTCCAGCGACCAAGACCGTTGTAACATAGTCGAAACGTCGAGGTAAGAAAACTAAAAAGTTAAAAATCACGCGATTAAGACCCGGGAAATACAAAATTATGAGTACCTAGTAGGTATTGGTTTTTGATAAATATACATTCACCTGAAAAATGGTTGAATTAAATATTTCATTGAAAGTTAATTGTTATCTATTTGACTACAATTAATAAAGTAAACTTAAAATTGATGTGATGGTAAGTGTTATTTGCCACAATTGGGCAATTTAGTTTGATATACAATGTAATTTAATCTATTTTCAAATTTGATTATTCAGGTGTAAATGGATAATTTGATAAACTACGTCTGTAGTGAAAATATGGTTAGTACTTTTTCACGTAATAACGTGGATAATAACGTAAATTCCATACGGTTTGGTGTCATTTAAAAACAAATTACTTTGCGAGTAATTAATTAATTATGTTATAAAAACCAGTGAGATGGGACTGATTATTAATATAAAGGTAGGTATATACAAAATACAATAATCATTAGACAAATTAATATAATTTCTAACCAACTCCCCTATCCCCTATAGAGTCCTTATTGAACTACTAAAAACGATGAAGCGATCATTGGGTCAATTCTTCTAAATAATTACAAACCGATTGGGTTTTTTTAGACTTACATGTCACTGTAATCGTGTTGGAATCGTACCGTAATTATTACCTACCACTTATGTGGTCAATATGTCAATATTATCGGTCCCAAATAATTACCTAGAGGTCCTTGGCTCCCGAGAGATAATGCAACCGAGAACATCGCTCACATAAGAAGGATAACCTTAGCAACAACTGATCTACCTAATAGATATACATGTTATAGTATTTTATAGCGTCCCCAACTATGGCTAACATTAAGGCATAAATGGAGGGGTCCGCTGTACCGTCAGGCCACTCCCAGGAGCTATCATTCGGGATCAGTTATAGACCGATCGTGACACGATCGTGTCGTGATTGACATGAGGAGGAAGAGAAGGATTAATAAATAATTTGTTTATAATATCAAACCGATGAGAATCTTCGCCTGATAGAGTTTGTAATTGACTTTTATTGATCGCCGTTAAAGCTTATTTTGTGTGAAGTAAATGTTTACATTTGGTATTCCATTACTGGGTAAACATAGATGAGGACCCAACGTATGCGGCGTGTGCCGTGCGCCTTGCGCTTTGCATAGCCAATAGAATTGTGTCTTGCATAATACAAACGTGACTTCGATGCACATTTGCACGTACACCCTGAATTATTTAGTTTACGTTTAAGCTTTACTAATAAATAACTAGTTTAATGAATTAGTAGAGTTACTCAGTTCTTGTTTATTAAGACTATTCGAGTGGCGAGTCGAGGAGTGCTTCTCCAGACGAAGGTAAAAATATAAACCTCTTTTCCTCCCCTTAACATAATTTCTTATTATGTATACCGAGTTTCAGCCGAGGCTTGTTACCACCCACCGGCCTAAGGTGCGCCAAGCTGACTTGCCCGTGTTCCGATACGTAGACCGGTGCAGCCACTAAGGAAGTCGGGTCGGATCTTCTTCCATTGCCGTCTTCGTTCTTCTAGGTGAGCGTGCTATACCTTAGACGATATCTTCACCATTACAATTCATAGATGATTCACGTGACCAATTTAAAACTGTCCTCAGACAGACCTTATTTCGAATAAGCATTTATTCATTACGTTAAATAACGATAAAGATTCACGGGTCATAATATCGTCCAGAATTCACGTCGTGTAGTGCCCGCCCTCGCGGCCGCCTCCGCCCGGTCACTCACATTAGGCTAAAGTAAACATTGTTCCAAAATTAGGTAGGCATATTTGTAAGATTACCCCACAGAATTTCAGTCCCTAAAACGTAAGGTAATAATTTTATGGTAATCGTGACAAATCCGGGTTATTAACTTGGTAATCCCCTTTTCACTACGGAACTGAGTCGAGGAACCGGGCATCACGCGTTCTCATTCGACCTTGATAGGCTTATAAAAACCAACCTGTAGGTAATTGAATATTAAATAAAAGTAAATTAAAGCCATCCGTGGTCCTGAATATTAATAATCCTTTTGCCTCAGAGTTAGACCCTTATAATCCAACCCTTCAGTTTCATACTTGCTTCAACCTTTGTGTGATTGACGTTTCCCCGATTGTAGGGGACTCTTCAAGCCCTTTTCATGGGATAGAGATTAAGACCGCACGTTTTTCGGTATTGTGAAGATGTTAAATCATTTTTTGGGTAATTATACGTATATTTTTTCAGAAATATTGTGATGTGGGATTACAAAAGCTTTAATATCAAAGGTACCTACTTACCTACGTAATATTTATGAAATAAAAGAGCAAGATATGGGAGAAGTTTTACTTTCAAAATATCCGCTACAAAAGGATATCTATCTTGTTGTTTAATCTTAGGGCTAAAAACCATTTTGCATAATCTAAACCCTAGCTTAAGTCTTAACTTAGAGTAGGTTTACTTACCTAATTTCTACTTAAGACATTGAAAGTAGTTTTCGCTTGAGGCTACCCTTTTTAGAGGCTTAATACCTTCTCATAGATCAACTTAACCTTTACCTGCTTTCAAAGTTTTAGTTTTTAATTAAGTTTAGCCAACTTAAATACCTATATCTTCACCGCGTCTTGTGCTGATATTACAAAACAAGATTGCTTGTGTTGTGGTGGTAGCACCTTCCGCCTAAGCAGTATCGTCAAACGGTACCAATGACTTTTCCGATACGTGGACTAGTATATTGCCACTATGAACACTGATCGATTTCTAGTTTCACTGCCGTCTTTCTCTCATTACTCCTAATTACAAACAATTCACGATTTCACCAGATATTACCTAAGTGAAGATATGTATACCTAGATCTAAACACTATCGTCATTTACTATCTAATCTACCTTTAAATTATAGATCTCTTCATCAGGACTGACGAAAAGACCTGTAAAGTCCCTAAACGTTGAGCATTGAAACAATGCTAAAAGTAATAAACGAAAAAAGCGGAAAATGAGTTTAATTTTAATCCAACATCACGAAAATACAAAAAAAAATAAGGAAGATATGATATAAGGCAAAAAAGTTGGAAGAAAAATCTAAAAACAAAGTTTTTTAATACATTTTCTTTCTTTTTATGGAAAAAACAGTTACCTACCTACAAATCAGGATCATAAATAGGTGGAGGCAACAAGAGGTGTTGTGTTTGCACAAGGCGTGATTAAGGAAGTGAGGTCAGTAAACATGCGTTTGCAAATCTACAGGGATCGGAACTGTTCGGAGAGCAGAATGTTTGCAATGCAAAGGTCGGGGGAAATAGAATTCTGTGGTTCGGTATTTTGAGAACCTATTTTGCTAGTGGAATCGATTGTGGAGAAATCAATCTTTGTTTACCTTTGAGTGTCGATATTTGAAAAATAAACTTTGAATACTCATTTAAGAGGACAGTCTCCATTCTCTTTCTCCATACAAACGTAGTCGACGTTTTCCTCCCTGGATAAAGACATTAGAGCAAATATGTTTATGCCATAAAACCTATATCTGTCACGACTATACCTTTTGATTATTTTCATTTTTTAATTAGAATAGTAATAAAATAAAAAATAAAAAGTCATGACAGATATAGGTTTTATGGCATAAACATATTTGCTCTAATGTCTTTATCCAGGGAGAAAACAGTCAACTACGTTTGTATGGAAAAAGAGTATGGAGACTGTCCTCTTAAAAACCAAGTTAATATTTTTTTTAATTCTTCTACTTGATCGGGCACTAACTGCGTTTTATATAATATATTATTAAAAAATTACGGATGCGGTTTGAACTAATTCTCAATACCCTGAAGCAGCTTGCAAAGAGCACCACCCTCCGCTCCTTGCATGCGGCAAAAATATGCTTTAGTGTCTGGTTAGTGACACCAATCATTAACCGTGCTTCGACGCGTTTCGGTTTTAAAAAGCCATCATCAGGAACGTAGACACTGAACGAACTGTGAGGGTGACAAAAGTTAGTAAAGACGCCATTCGCACGACACACGACAGCTGGAACTAGAGTGGAATCTCTAGATTCTTACCGAGTGGTATATCAGTATAAAGCGAGTAGGTACGTATCATAGGTATGGAATACGTCAATTAGCATTAATTAGTGGTAACGCTTACACGCATTCAGATCTGAATATTATGCAGATACGAGCTAATTCTAGCCCGCATTAAACAATACGGCTTTTGTGAAATACGCCGGGAAATTCTACAGGATTTGTTTAGCCAATTAAATCCTAAACGTTGTTAATTAATTAAATTATCTAATGTTCTTTTCACTGTCAATAAAGTTGCGAAGTGAAACTTTAAGTACGGTTTGTTTGAAATACTCTAAGCTATTAGGCTTAGCGTATTTTATACAAATTACTGGTTTCACTGTCACACACACACATATACATTTTTTAAAGATGCCTAAATAAAGAACTTAAAATTAATTAATTAAAATTATTGCATTTTATTTCGATAGCTTAATATAAACGCTTCCTATTGGAGTCTAATCTGTTCCAAATATTATCTTAATAACCTACTAGTATAGAGCCTCAACATCAAAAATGTCCCTTTCGTGGCATCTTTCCCCACGTACGTCGGGCTGCTATGCCAGTGGACACTCAAATATCGGTTCTAGTCAGAATTCGTACCACTGCATCACATAATCCTGAAATTCAAGTGCAAAATTTTACATTACTTGATTTGGGCGGGAAATATCATAAGAATATAGGTATACGTCGCAATAACAATATTTGACCCTCGTGGTGGAGAACCAATTTTGAACTCGATAGTACACTGTATATTACACCTCTCCAATCAATGACCTCTCCTGAAGATTTTTTTCTAAATAATAGTCGATATTATTATACCTTTTTAATACCTTAAAAACAGTAGCGTATTGAAAAGGTTAACGGAGAAACATAGTAGACAAAAACAGCGATGTTGCTTCATACTATTAAAAATACAGTAAATAGTTATTGTGTCTATTAGGTATAAGGAAATTGGAAAGAACAGTTATGAATATTGGATTATTTTACCTTCAACCGTTTTAAAGCGAGTATTTCCCATTGTTTTTTAGGCCGTGTAGCGCTGGCATGGACTAGTACTACCCCGTGTCTTACCGTGGGTGTAGTAAAAGGCGATTGAGGTATTTGGGGGTGGTTACCGAACCTAGAGATGTGGTCAATATGACTTACCTACCGTGTTTAAACGGACCCCGGCACCTCGGGGGGATGCAACCGGGAACATTGCTCGCTTGCTCGCTGTACCATACTTTAAGCAAATAAATCTTAGAATCTTTGATGAGGTTTTTTCCATAATTGTTTTTGTTAGTTGGTATTGGTAAATTCATTAAATTTCAACTTGAAACTTGCATTGTTTTCTTGATTTCATGGTGGTTACTAGAGTTGTCTAAAACTGTAGCTGTATGTTTTTTGTTATAATTTCGATAGCACGACTTGAAAGTTTTAAAAGATTATTACCTAATATTCAGTTTTAGACTACCTACTCTAGTAACAACCATGAAAATCAAGAAAACAATGCAACCTTAATCAGAGTTTATGTTACGTCCCACAAAAGAAGACGCGATACTGCAATGTCTACCTCATATTGTCAAGAAACTGTAAAAATATTCATAGACTACATATTCTTATTACGTGCGGATGTGAGTGTTGGGTTAGGTCGACGTCGCACGGAGCATAATGTGCTACAATGTGTTCTGAGGTAACAACCTGGGCTTATGAGGCTCTTGTGGTACCACAGATAAGGCACGCTGGAGGCTTTGTGCAGGTACTCTTACAATGTAATAAGGCCGCCAGGGTAATACGGGATACTCGTTTGTTCGCACCTTTTGTAAACAATGTTTAACGCGGACTCGCGAGGGTGAGGGTCTTTCTTAAAGTGAACGTAATTAGTTTCAAAAGGATTATTATTTTTTCTTTGTCTTGCATGTATCTACAACAACATAGGAACCTACTTATTATTTAGAATGTTGTTACAAAAAACACTTGAATACCGCACCCCGTCGCGTAAGCAAACTTGGATGTTTGAAACATGTGAAATCGTAAATAGTTATTACTTTTTTATGTAATAAATGGACATTAAAAAAGTGTGCTGTAGAAATGGTAATAGATATTCTAAGGGCTACAATTTTATTTCAACAAAAATAATCTATGATATTCAACATCGTGCGTTATAATTACTATTATATACCTACATTGTATCGTACCTACCATAACTCAATTGTTTTATATATTTATTTTTCCATTATAAAAATCACATTACATACCTACCTATTAATAAAAAATATTTTTCAAGGTTTTAACGTATACCCAATTATTTTGGTATTCTGCACATAACAAGTGGTTTTAGATGAGTTAGTTAGATTGCTACATGCACACGGCATTGCTTGGTACGTACGTACCGTACAAGTATCTGCAAGCGGGAAATTCACGCGTGTACCATAATGATACACTGAAAACGACACTACACTAACGAGTCTGTTTGAACACTTCAAACATAATAAAAGTGCTCTCAAAAGTTTGTCCAAACCAGAACGTGAAATAGAACCGGCGTACACAAAATTTTGCGACATAGAATTTCGCTAACCTAAAATGTTTTTTTAAACGAAATTATAAAATTATTTCAAGTGTATTCGAGATGCGCGATTCATTATGCTCGCAGTTGCAAGAGTGGAGCGCGGTAGAGTAAGAGGCAAGTTTTAATAATGTAGGGCGGTTGGCAAGGCTGCTACCGTTTCCTTCCATTCATCTCTCCCCTTTCCGGTTGGCGCAATTAAAACGGCGGCTTGTTCCGGCACTTAAAAAACTTTTAAAGTATAGGCACAGACAATTTGAACAGTATCTACGTACAAGGGCGTATTGTTGCAAATTCCAGGAAGAACATTTACCAACGAAGTAATTTGTGTACCTACTGTATTTTAGACAATTTAATTTAATTGTTATGAGAGTTGCAAAGTTGTTTTATCTTACCGATATACACATGATTTACTGCAGGTTATTACGAACAACGCTTTGTTATCATTTCACATGTCTTTTATGAATTCAAACTGAACAATTTTAAGGGTAAAGCGGAGTCATAAGATTTTCTTTGCATGTGTAAAACATTGCTTCAACTGAAAGTGAGATGGAAGAAAGAAGTTTGATGATTCAGTATTTGATTATTTGAAGAAATGCTTTCTAAAAATTTGCACCGGACAGGGCTTGAACCTGCAATCTTGACATTCCGTGTCATGCGCTAGCCAATTGTGCTACTGGTGTCCATTCTGTCGTGATGAAATTATGAACTGCATCTCTTCCTCGCTTACGACTGAGGGTAGCGACATCTACCTGCTTGTGTTTAATCAATGTTTGCCTGTAGGTAGGTAGGTACTTGTATTTGTATATCGCAATCGAAGATAAATAGTGAATGCTCGTAAGTGTCGATTCGACTGTGCATATAGGTACCTGACAGTTCACTTCGATCGTCACAAACGTCTGAATCATTCGCGTGTAGCTGAAGCCATTCACCGCTATGTTTGAGTTCCGCTACGCGTGATTAATGGTCCCGCGTTCCCTCGACATTGTGTTTTTGTGATGCAAATAACTCGAGCCGTCGGAACAAGGAAAATTGAGTGGGAGGACCGAGCACCACCGCAGTTTCAATTGCTTCACCACCGGTGAATACTGATGAACCGTTTCGGTTAAAGGCATTATCACAGTTGCAGTGCTTAAGGCAAAAAGCGGTTGCCATTAGCGAAGCCGGGATGGTAAGTGTATAAATTTGATGATTTAATTACTAATGTGACTTAATTTAGACTCCTAATGTTCTCATGTGAATCTGCCTTTAAAATATAACAAATACATGCCTACCTAATTATTACAGTGAACGAACATTTTGACACAAATAAAAAAATAATGATATACTTACGTATTTTTTAACTTACCTTTTTAAATAACCTGTACCTGCTACCAATAAATTTCGTTAAACAGAAGCATAAGTAGGTGATTTTAATCTAAAAGCTTTCATTTTCAGAAACTCTAAAAACTTTACTTTCGTCATTACATCACTAAATATGCTGAAATGTTTGTGTAACATCTTTTTCACAAAAAAGAAGCTCTCTGTAACTTTTATGTAAAAGTTTTTGTGGGACCCGCTAACTATGCAAGCTTCTCTTGTCTTTCTTCTTCTTTGCAATGTGAAAACAATTCCTGTCTCCTTGGAAAAGGCGGTCGCAACAAAAAACCCTTCGTAAGTAATTAAGAAGTTTGGAAACACTGGCTCATTGGCATACTTTCAGCTTGTAATACGCAGTTAATCTCGGCAAAAACTTAGTACGACGTTATAATTCAGAAGGGCTCGCTAGGCGGTATGACGAGGGTGAATTTCTTATGAACGCGATATACGAGTATGTGAATATCGCAAAAATCTATAACGTTTATTAAGCAGTAAGCTCGTGACCGTGAGTTGATATTTCAGGGGCTCGACGCCGTTTACAGACCAGAAACATTTATATTTCTTTTAACGCACACCCTCCCCGAATATGAAGTAATTCAGCGGAGTTGAACGCGTCTTAAATGTGATAAACTTGGTAATGTTATTGTCTTCCACGGTGGCACAGTTGGGTCACGGAGAAGAACATTTCATTACGATTATTGTCGAGTTAATGACGTCTTACTGACTTTACTGAGTAGATTCTACGCGGTAATACGAATAAAAATATATACCTACCTACCTACAAAGATATATCTCCGGTAACCTTCATTCTTTTGGAGAATGTAAATGGTTCATTATGAATGTCAAGTTATTAAGCATCTTGTACCAATTCAGTTTAATATTCTTTTTATATTTCTTAAGCGCTCTGAAAGCCCAGTGCAGACTAAGAAATATTTTAAAGAAATAATACTTCTGCAAAAGCACAACGCACGATAGACGCAGGGCGGGATTCGAACCAAGAACGCATCTTTACTCAATCCGGGAGCACTGACTTGACCAATTAGTCAACCGGCGTCGATGACTAATACGCTGTATTTTTGCATCAGTATTGTTCCATCTATCACAACTTAGGCATGTTTGCAGCACTTAGGCATGTTTCAATGCCATTGTGGTATTTTTTAGTTTCCTTAGTGTTTTGTAGTCTTAAGTTTGTTTGCGAATAACAGTAACGTTTTGCTGAGTATTAAAATCCATTTCAAATTCTTATCACGTGTTGTTTATATATTTTATTATACCTTTAGCTTTTGTGTGTATCCGCAGAAACTTCCTAAATATTTTGACAGACATGTCACGTATCTGTGAATATTCAAACACAGGCTTCTGAAACTACAGGTTATGTGATTAAAGTTGGAACACACGGCGGGAGATTTTGAATCCCGTGAGTGTTTGGTTGGCTATTACCCTAGCTTTTACCTACAATATCTTTGGTACTAACTGTAGTAGTTATGTCCGCTTCTGGCATGGGAATTAGAAGGCTTTGCGAATTTATTGTAAGCTTTCGTCAAAATCGACTTCAGGTATCCCCAATGTTCAGATGTTTTATTCAGATGTGTATTAGTTTGTAGCGTCGTAGCTCACAAACGAATGTAGCGATTTTGATTAAAAAAAATGTTTATTAGATGACTAACACAGCGTAATCGCTCTTAACGATGAGGCCGCCCATTTGTACAAGTTAATTTTAAGTTTTTTATTATTATTTACTTTGTGTATTTAGGTAGGTATTTGGGTAGGCTGTTGTGTTTCTTATGCATATGTTATACAAATAAAGATATCTATATATATAAAAGCGAAAATAACTGACTCACTCATCCACGAAATCTCAGAAACTACAAGTGCTAGGAGTCTAAAATTTTGCATGGGGGTTCCTTTTAGGACGTGGGCGCTCACTAAGAACGGATTTTGCGAAATTCACCCTCTGAGGGTGGAAAATAAGGGTTGAAGGGTTGTATGAAACTATTTGTTTTTAGAGTTAGATGTATGAAAGTCGGGTATTAGGTTAATTGTTAGGTACCGATAAAGGCGGATAAAATATTTTTTGGAAATTCATCCCATAACAAGTCAAATGGGGGTTACATTTTATAAGAAAACGCTGACATTATCGTTTGTAGATGGCGTTACTGATAAAATTAGATCGCGCTGACGTTACGTTTTAAAAAGTTGATGTATAACTAGCTTATTTTCTTACAATCTTACGTCAATGCTCAATAGATGGCGTTACGGGTCAAATTGGATCGCGCTGACGTTACGTTTTAAAAAGGTGTAATTTTACGACGGACGACGCTAAACAAGTTTTTCTTACATAATCTTGATTCCCCAGGCTTACCACAACATGGCTTGCTTCTTAAAGTATTAACACCAATATAAATAATGCTGCTGCGGAATAATTAATAGAAATAGATATTTATATTCTATACGATAAGTAGTGAACGGGACACCTTTCAATGTCGCCCATCGAAGT
Organism: Idaea biselata; assembly: GCA_958496205.1. Lineage (NCBI taxonomy): Eukaryota > Metazoa > Arthropoda > Insecta > Lepidoptera > Geometridae > Idaea > Idaea biselata. The sequence continues at coordinate 25,767,470 of OY292396.1, read as the reverse complement.
ACAGATACCAGCGAAGCATCCGTGCTTCGCTGGTCGTCCGTTTAAGTGTGGTTTTTGCACAGCGGTAGGTAGGTGTTCGAGCAACGCGGACGTAGTCGCGGGCACAGCTAGTCTACCTATATATTATTTCGTTATGCGCGAGTGTTTTTAGCTATGAGCTACGAATATGTTTGATAGACCCCGACTCATCCGTAAAAAGTTAATTATGTGGAATCAAATACGAAAAGAACTCATTGTTTAAAAAAGATAACTGTAAAAAGATGCCATATTTGGGTTTGTTAAAGTCAACTTGAGTTAGAAGTAGACCCTAAAAAATTTATTTTTAGTGTAATAGGTATTCTGGTATTTCGGGCAAAATGGTAGTAAGGTTTAGTTTAGGCGTAACTCAGCTAATTTTAATCATAATAAAATTAGCCACCGCACTGCACCAATTCAAGTGAAATTCCTGAAGTCTGACAAACGAACTATAATTCACTAGCTTAGCGGGATCTATTGCTATCTCTTTCGATGGTGCGAGTTGCGACGCTCCTAAATTTACACGAGTTTGTCGTAAGTAGGTATTCGAGGATGCTTACAGGCCTACAATTTAATGGTAAATTGTAGCATTGGAACGGGATTAAAACCTGTAAATTTGTTTTCTTCTGTATCGCTAAACTTTTTACTTTAATTTTGTGAATTAAAGGGAGCACTGAATGGTTTACTAAACCTATTTAATGCAATAATGCGTAGAGTGAAAGTCATAGGTAAGAGCCAAAGTCTGTAAGTATGAAGCTCATCGAGTTTGTGATAAAGGTAGATAAACAGGTATACACGATTTGTTAACAAAATCTCATTTACCCGGGTCTTAATCGGGTATTATTATCTTAACTCGTAGACGAAGACCATTGTAACATGGTTGAATGAAACGTAGCGGTAAGAAAATAAATAATAATACGCGATTGAGACCCGGAAAAATTTAACTATGATGCGATGATGCAACGAAAACATTAAAACAATCCCTATTCCCGTTTAAAAAAAAATACTGAAAATTTTCATAAAACATACCTAATACAAAACCGTACTTAAACAATTTGTATGCAAAACCCAAATAAAGATTGATTTTTAGAAATCCCTTCTTAAACAACATTATTGATTTAGGATACCAAATACACACATACTTACCTGTTTATTAAAACTACTACAAATTTGTCGTCTTATATAAATTATATTTTTTTCCTATTCGTCAACAATGATCTATCGAATCAAATTAGTTCAATGATAAGTTGCTTAATACTAGTAGGTAGGTACCTTATTATTGTTTAATTATACTTCAACAACTTAATATCAATCTAGCTGCGTCCCGTGGTTTTATCCCGTAAGTCCCGATCCCGTTTGAATATCGGGTTCAATCATAGCCTATGTTACTCTTCGATAATGCAGCTTTCTATTAGTGAATATTTTTTGAAATCGGTCCAGTAGTTTAGAAGCCTATTCGTTACAAACAAACGATAGTAACGATAAAATCCGCCACAATATTTTGAAAAACAATTTACTTGAGGATCCATCCAGTAAATTTTAGAAACCACCATCGAAACTAGGGTATAAAAAGACCCAAACTTAACTTAACTAATACCCTTGTCATGTAGAGATGAAATTAGTTTAACTCGTGCAGCTGCGTCGATGAAAACTAATTCTGTTTATATTTTATTTAAAGGTACATTAATACATACCGTGTGATCTAAATAATATGTCGCCAAATCGGGTTTGCCCTAAAAAACCCTAATTAAAGCTAAAGCTATTGTTTGATAGGCATGCAGGTATCTTTATTTCATCTTGTCTACTGTATCTGGGTAACAATATAATAATAATACAATATTTATTTATTATTATGAAACTTATTAAACATTTACCAAATTACATTATAAATCAGTTCCACACTAAGCACAGCTTGTATCGTAGTAACCGAGATACCAATATAAAAATGAAGATGACATTTAATAATTATTCATATAAATATATACCTTATAGACTAATATGCATAAAGATAATTTAAAATTAAAATTAGGGTTTAATTGGTAACAATAGATATTGACATCGCTCTTATGGTTCAGAAATACATCGTGAGGAAACGACTCACAGCCTACGATTTCTTTCCCTTCAGACATATTGTCCCGTTTTTTCTTCTGGGCAATGCTACCCTTGCAGCATATCCTGGACTCGCGGTATACTCGTATATACGCACTACAGCGGTAATACAGTGCTATAAAATAGCATGGAATATGGTCTTGCGCTGTATAAATCATTTAAGTTATTGTTTATTAATATGTCTGTCTGTATGTATGTCTGTCTGTATGCCAGTATGTCTGTCTATAAAGTGCTTTGTCCTGAATGACTGGCCGACTGTTACATCAACGCACAGCCAAAACCACTGATAGTACCTACCTAGATATCTAAAATTTAGAAAATGTTTTCTTTACCTATATGATGTAGGTAGGTATCCGATGACAAAATAAATGACTACGAAATCAGACTCGGCAAGTGAAACCGCGGGACACAGCTAGTAATAAATAAAAGAAGCAACAAAAAACGAAGGTTACCTATAAACAATAAACAGAAGTTCACAAAATTTAATTTACTTAACTAATGAGCGGAATTGCTTTGTTACACTGGTAGAAATTAGTTCATGTGGTTTGCGGGTTTGGTCTGCAAACTTCGATTGTATTTACGAGTAGTTTGTGTTCATGAACATAAAATATTAACTGTACCTATCTAGCTATTAAAATATTGTAGGAATGATAAATGGTTTGAATTATTTATTTGTAATAAGTCTTATTGTATATACTTATAATGTGTGTTAATGGTGCTGAGGAACGACATCTTGCACGCATTATAATATGATCAGGAATTTAAAACTTTTCCCCTTACTTACAAACGATGAGTTTATCTAAGTTTGTCTCCATCTGTTAACTGTTAACACATTAAAAGACAAACTTTACATAAAATTAGTCATCGTTTATAAGTAGGGCGTTTAAATTTTAAAATGTACAAGTCAAGTATTTTTAACTTCCTAAACCATTTTCTCATTGCGGCTACCGGCTTTGCAATGAAAAAAAATCTTAACTATAGATCTACACTTGCATTATTTACATAATTATTAGTTTGCTATGTTTGCGTTTATATATACGTTAGCGTAAGATCGGATCAGGCAGGAGTGAGTACGGATAGTAGGTAAGTACATTTTTTTACCAAAACCGGCGACTTTTTTAGGGCTTGTTACGACTCGCCTATTTGATTAGACCGCGTTGACGTCTCGAGTAAGAAACACGTGTATAATAAATGAAAATATAAAAAATCATACATTGTATGTATAATTATGACCAGGTTTCTGTTTGAACTTTAAAATATATGAAATTTTAAATTTGGACTACTGTTAAATGTAGTCTCTCGACTTTATTTCACAATCATCCATCATAGACCTTTGAGTACTGTGAAATGTATTGGCGTATCTTATTCTGAACTTACATCTATAACGTCCGATTTTCATCTTAATTAATCCTACGTTATATTCGAATGCCTGTAAATCTAGAGGCACTGTTTGCATATTTATTTTTGCAAATTACTCCAAAAAATAGTCCGATCCTATGCAAACTTATGACTTATTTGACTTTTTCCGTGGTTTTCCTAAATTTCGTTTAGTGTACATACCTACAATAGTCCACAAGACAGGCTCAATAAATTATATAATATTATTATTATTACAAACTAGACTGTCTTTATTAGCGTTTCATAAAAACGTCGCAAACCTTGTAAGTTATTGCCAAAACAGATGCTACGAAGCAAAACGGCTTTTTGTAACAATGAATGATCGAGCGGCTGGATATTTTTATGAAAATGTAGCCAACAAACATGTACAAACAACAACAGTGTTTTTCTGACATTCAAGTTTAGTGGGATAAATAAATATGCATAAAGTTGGTACGCCTTGCAGTTTTACCCTGTAACTTCGGAGTAAAAAGTATGAAAAGCCTATATTTTATGACTTGTAGTTTCAAACTGGTTCAGTTTTTGTATCGAGTTAAATAAATAGATATAGATACTTACAAACAAGTTAAAGTAATTTTATTAAGTTGAACCTGCGGTAAGACAAAGGCGTACGAAATACAAACAATCATAAAAATAATTATACAACATTCTATCGAATGAAGTACCTAAAAGCATTAAAAATCTTCAAAATTGTAACCGTAACTTTAATCATTGAGGAGTTTTCTGATGAAAAGGTGGTTTCGGGTAGTCCATCAATTTGTTCCTAGATCTTTATATGCCGATTCTATTGATAGAAGTCCAAAAGTTTGTATGCCTTTGTTTTACCGAAAGTACGAAGTGACGTTTAAACATTTCGTACCTATAAGCGGATAAAATAATGTACTCTGTACTAAAACAACATTACCCCACAAAATATTTAGTTTAATTGTTTGCTCTTATTTTCAATGCGCCTTCATGAAACTTCTAGTTAACAATTCTATCTAGTTCTAGTCGATTTATCTATCTGCGAAACTTCGTGTTGAGATAACGTACAGCTCAAAGTATCTTTAATCATAAAACTACGGGAAGAATTCTCTTGAGACACCGAAGCGTTCATTCCTGTCATTATTAATATCATCACAGGCAATATGCCTCTCCAGGGAACCATTACTGTAACGACCATATAAAAGACAAATGAACCAAGAGTGAGACTCTGAAGCGCTTCTAATTTTTATAATACTCACACTTTATCTAACTCCCTTCTTCATTCATTTCCTTTCCGCACTTAATCTTTAAAATGATACAAAACGAACCATTAATATAATGTTGTTAAGGTTTTTTTCCTACTTAACATCTCTGCTATTGAAAGAAATTCTTCTAAAACGTTTCATTTCTTCTCCCCAATGATTTGAAAGTATGATTGATGATACAGAGAAAATGCTAAAAGGTAAGTACCACTTCGGTTGGTGTTTTAAATTGCGCCGGTAGAGATGGCCATTTTATGCGAATTGAGTTATTCAACTTTATATCGGAAATTTTGGTGAACATCAATCAAGGTTTGGTAGGAAAATGAAGACATTAATAGCTGCCTGTCTTTTTTTTAAACAGAAGCTGAAATTATTTTGCCACTTTTGTAATATTACTCGTAAATATTTGGCTTTGACAAAAGGGTTTGGTCCGCTGAACAATCAGGATGGGGACTTTGATCGGTCAACAACGCGGACCTGGAACTGGCAGTAAAGTCGCCCCGCGTCACTCTTGAAGACATCCCCGGGATAAGCAAGGTGCAGGGAGGCTCAAAATATAGGTATGACTGGACTTCAAGCTTGAAAAAGCTATGCTCTCTTAATATTATTATCTGTTAACTGTAGATAGAATAGAATAGAATAGAATTACCCCATCTCTTCCCGTGGGTATCGTAAAAGGCATCTGAGGGACAGTAGCAGCAAACCTTTAGTTCTCCCTGCGCGGTAGCGGGTAAACTGCTTGGTCCCTAGGAGGGTTGGTGTCAGGCATGCGGCGGGTCGTAAAAATATTTTGCCAAATCTATTTGCAGAAGGATGATGATGACTTACCTACTAAGCCGACCCCAAATAAAAAATATCAGTTTAGGATTTAGCGGACCCCGGGCTCCGAAGAGGTATTTAACCGGGATCTCTCATCGCTCGGATGAGAGAGAATTGTATGTAATTTTAAACGAAAAGCTATGTTTATTTTACATGTAAGTTTCTACAGGTACAATTCTATATACGTTCCTGTGAAATATAAAAGAAACAAATCTTGAAATCATATAAGTATTCCATTTCACAGATCGAACTGCGCCGTATTCGTCGTATTTCATGTGTATATTTTCACATGAAATACATTTTTCAAAGAGTTCAATGAAAAAGAGACGTTCAGTATACGTGTTGTGTGCCTGAAAAATGCAAGGGCGCGCCATTTTTCTATGTCACTATACAAATAGCTGTAGGGAACGACTTGAATCTCAGAAAGATGTTCTTTCTATTTGCACGCCACAGTTAACTTTAGCCGAGAAAAATACGTAGGTAGGTACTTATCTATTCCATTGTTGTGCCAAAAGTTTCTTTTAAACGTCGTCGTCTTTAATTAACATTTACATTAGTACTTACTCGTAAGTAGAACGCGAAATAATTCAATTATAAAACAGATATTTGCGGCCATTTCACTTCGACTAAAGCTCCAAGTTGGGAGTCGAAGTTCGTATGGCTACTTTCCTACAAAATCGGAACTAAAGTCGAACTCAATTTATATCCCCCAGTATCAAACTAGTTCGGTTTCGAGAGGCTTTAGATCACGACAATAGAAGCGTAGGAGTAGTGGCCAATGAATCAATCAGTTCAAGAGTAACTTACTAAAGGTGGGTGTGCACTGAGTAAGCGAATGTGGTTAGACTACGAGAGTAACAGCTAGCGATCTCTACCTATATATCGTGTCTTGCAGTCTCGGAATTGACCTTCGAATTCGATGTTTAATTGTTTAGAGACATGTCGATATTTTCCCAGTTTAGCCATTTATTTAAACAGCTTATTTTTGAGTAAACAACACTACTTTCATAAGAAATACATCATCAAAAATCCTCCCATGACAGGATTCGAACCTGTGCCCCTCGCTTGCCGGGCGAGTGCGCTACCACTGCGCTACACGGGAACCCACGTGACTTTATAATTATGATCTCTCACTTGTTTTGTTTACCGACTAAGGCTCGGTTTGAACGCCATCTACCAGAACAGTTAGATAGTCAGTTAGTTAGTTTATTCTCGATCCCAAAAAATGGTGCCTAGAACTATTACGACTTAGGTTGCATTACTCTCTCCAAAACGAACTACAAATATGTTTTAGACATAACATAAGTCAAATAAATCAATCAGTATTAGAAACCTTTACCATCAAATACTCCGTTCCTCCGGATGCGTGCGTATAAAAAGAAATTTATATCCGACAAGTTTCCAAGTCAGAATTGACTTACTCGCACTTACTGGTGAACTTAAGCTGATACCCGTTCAGTAACTTACTCAATATAAACCTGCCTTAATACCATCTCCATCACCCTATATTGGTTTGTTTGAACGTGAACATCGTGCCATCTCAATATTTAATGTTCGTATCAGTGATCATTTATTAATTAGAAAAGGCGTTATGTGCTTATTTCATTATGTTAATATGTTGAGTCATGTTGTTAAGTTACTTAATTATTATAAATGGTATGGGTGTCTTTTCAAGTGCAAGAAGTTATGTATTATAGCAATGGACTAGCTGTGGCCCGCTGCTTTCTCCTCCGATTCCGATGGAATTGAAAAAAATTTTTTTTCAGATTCTTACTCCAAAATCCAAAATTCAGCTATCTACTATTAGCGCAGCGGTTTAGGCTGACGTTGATCCCTTAGCAGTCAGGACAAAGCATTTTATAAATATAGATTGCTAAGATCGACGGTTGACAATGTTGTCTATGCAGAGACTTGTTAATCGACCTTCGTGGGTCTACGATGTAGCAGAATTCTTAATTTCGACCTGGCGGGAGGGCTACCCGTGGCGCAGCGGTCAAACGCGTTGGTTCGGAATATCAATAGTCGCGGTTTCGAATCCCGCTGGGTAGGTAGGTACTAAAGTTTTTGAAAAAAAGTTACTAAAAAAAAAGAAATAATTACCTGTTAAAGTAATATTTAATTTAATTGGTTGACAAGTCTTAAAAATTCAAATTAGGTGGTTTGGTTTCAGATTGCCTCTTAGAAGATGTTTTGTTATCAAAACAGTGGAATAAAATCCGTGATTTAAAAATATAAGATAAACTGAAAAAACGGGTCAGCAGCATGCAATTATTTAAATATAAGCCGTATAAAATCAAAGATAAAATATGTTCTTCTCCACATTTTACCAACCCGAGTTTCCTCTCATAACAATAATAATTTGTTGAACACCATCTGAGGCACGAGTTTTTAAAATTTATTTTCATCGCGCTATTGTGCAAAATATAACTTTTTTGCTATTTCTGTAAAGCCACAGAAAAATTTAATCCCGCCAGTCGACAGCCTCATGCTTACACGGGTTATATGACAAAAATGCCCGTAGGTACGATATTTTGTCGATAAATGCTTTCAAAGATTTTTAACCGTTTTTTTTTATTTAACAAAAGCTTTAAATAACGTCGAGAAAACAAAGAAGGTTTTTTGCTACGTACGAAGTATAGGTAATTAAATGTCAGTCATTTCTATAACGGTATCGTAGTGTTAAATATAAAAGAAGCAGATATGAAATCTGCTAATGGAATTTTCCGATAGTTGCCGATAGTAGATAACGATGTCAGTTTTTATTTGAGTTCATAAAATATTAATAGTTTGTACCAGATAAAATTGAGAGTATGTACCTATATAGTAGTTTTAAGTTAAAGACTAGTAGGTAACTTTATTTAAATAACAATAAAAAACCTTTAATCTTTGTAAGAGTAGGTACCTATCTACTTTTGTACACATCGAAGAATTTCTTAAAGGAGCATTTTAGTTGGTCTAAGAAACATACTTTTACAAAATTAAATGACGATATTATTAATACCGACACTTACTATTAAAATTTATAACAGCAATATAGGTATAAGATGTTGTTGTAGTTGATATAAAGACTATTTATAGATAAATAATCCCCCCCGAAGGGTTCCCGCCTTGTCGTGGCGGGGGGGCTTAGTAGCCGTGGCCTGGACACCCACGGTGAACCAAGAGGAACCCACCCGAGGGGCCGCTCGAGCTTCGGCTCGCGGCCGGTAGGTTACGTCCGTAACTGAGGTGGGCCGCAGTGTGCAACATTGCGGCTGAGGGTTTCGGGGCCGCGGCAGGAGAGGAATGTCGGTGTTGCGTTGCCGCTCTCCCTATCTGCCGCGGCCTCGGCGGGGCCGCCACCGTTGATGGCGGACGCGGTGGGGCTGCAGGGGAAGAGGAGTGTCGGTGTGTCGTTGCCGCTCGCCCTATCCCCTGCAGCCGAAAAGTGGTCGGCGATGGGGCCACAGACCTCACCCGTCGCAGGGGAACCAGGGGTGTCCAGACATCGCTGGTTCCCCTAAACGGCTCTTGGCGGCGGACTCGGGGGAGTTCGTCGCCAAACACAGATCCCCGAGATGGTGGCGGCGTGTCCGCGCCGCCTTTTGAGAGGGCTTCGCCCATTTGGGCGCTTGGAGATGGGGTCCACCCGGACCACCCGCCGCTAGAGCTTGCCGAAGTTATCCGAAAGGTTCCGGCAAGCTCTGGCAACTGCGGCGCGAAGGACACCGAGGGGTTTAGTGGGTATACCCTGGCCGCACACCATCTTGGCCGGGGGGACCCCCACACACCGGGCCGCTCTCCCCCGAGAGCGGCCTGACGGTCTTAAGAAGATTCCCCTCGTAAAAAAAAAAAAAATTATAGATAAATAATAGTTGTACTAAAAGGAAAATAAAACACCAAGCCTAGTATATACTTTTCTTTTTCTCCATTTACCATGAAAGCATTTATTGTTGTTTCTTAGAAATCATTGAAAGTTAATAGGTACCCATTCGATTGTTATACGAGTCGTAGATAAAGTTAAAACTAACTCTGAATCTTAATTAATTTATTGTGAACTTAAGACTGAATAATAATTTATTTCCAGATCCAAAACCCCAGAATTGTGTTTAAAGCTATCCTGTAAAGTATTTCAACAAAACAAAGTTTCACCTAATTCTAACGCCGGATTGTTTATATAGCTTATATCGCAAACTCGTTGATGAAGAGCCATAAGCTAAACTTCTATTAAAAGTATTAACTACCTTAACAATATTAGAATAGGGATGAACTTCGAGTAGTTGGGGATTTGCCGATCAAAGTGCAGTGCGAACAAACAATGGTTAGTGCAGTGTAGTTGCGTGAACGCCTCATCATCGGGGCTTGAGGCTACGGACGAGGAACGCCCAATCATACCGGAACTGTTATTAGGTACGGCTGTTGGTGACACAGTGACACTGTTCATGTTATTTGATGCCTTTAAATAATAAATTCACTAACTTTTATGCAAACGTTGGACATGATAGACAGTCAATCAGCCAGTCGCTGAAATAAATGGATAGATTGTGCTGATACTTGAAGCATCATTAATAATAATAACTTTAAAATTCGAAATAAATGACTTGAGATGTAGTAGTAGGTACTTACTAATAAATGCGATAGGCTAATCGCAGTGAATCTATTTATTTAAAACATAACTTTTTTTAATATTGATATTATGGTCTCTATAAGATGTTGTTAGATTAGCTAATTACGTAATAATAAGTTAAGACAGAATGTCTCCGACTTGGAATAACTTACATGAATCTCACAACTTTTTACGGTAGAAGAACTGAGTTGCGAGACTTGTTTTTTTTACAAGCATGTTTTTGATGGGATACTAATTTACCCCATGTTCGTTTATGAAAATCGAAACGTAGTCTTGATCATGGGACATCTTGGAAATTGATAGAAGTAACTGTCAAATTACTCCTATTAAGTAGGAAAACATCGTGAGTATCCGTTGACTAGTACCCACAGTACAAGCCTAGTGCTTAGTTTGGGACTAGATTGCTCTGTGGGCATCGTCGGGCAATATTTTTTTATTTTATTTATCTAAGTGCCTAGATACACCGTATACCCCCATACCTACCATTTCGGTGTGAACGTCATCCACTAGTCAGCAGTATGAAGGGCCGTCATCATCGGGTTGACTTCCACAGTCATTTGCATCACAACAAGCTGAGCTAGCGTTCATTAATCATGAGAACTGACTTAGTTTAGTAGCTTTTTTAACGAATACCTGAAAATTTGTTTCGCGATAGCATCGTTCGTTAATTAAAGTTGGTTTTTGATGTTATAAGTTGTAAAAGGAATTGTTAAAAAATCTTGAAGTCAAGATTTGTTTATGATCAAGTCATGTTTATAATGATTTTTCTTAATCAGATTAAATAGTATAATTTCATAGATTTTCTTCAGTTTTCGCATTGTTGAACGCCACGCGATTAAAACTGAAAAATGTGTTTAATTTAATTATATTTTATATAGCTGTGCCCGCGACTTCGTCAGCGTTTTTCGAACATCTAGCCATCGCTGTGCAAAGGTCTACACTTAAACGAACGACCAGGAAAGTACTGAGCAGAAGAGAATCATGGCAGAGTTTGTTTAAGTGTGATTTTTGCACTTCGGTATGTAACTTGTTGCATGCTTATTCACATTATTATAAGAAGAAGTGTCGAAAATCTATAAAAGTTAAAACCCGACTTTGAAAAAAAGGATAAAATAATAATAATAAGCTTGTACAAAGCAACCGACTTATTTGTTATATAATCTAAAGTCTGCCAGCTTTACTAAATGCAATATTTTTTTACGTGGGTGATGCCCCTTGTGTACCGTCAGGCCACTCTCGGGGCAAATGACTCGGTTTGTTGGGCTCACTACAACAGTTTGTCAACTAAACCCCAAAGGCGTCCATCGCTCCACAAGTGTCGAGGCCAGTGGGAATTCCTCATGGACTACATCCGTCAACCCCGACAACGGCGGCCTTTCCAAGCCTCATCTCTGCCCGAAAGACAATCCCTCTCCGTCCCCCTCCCTCGGCACGGTCATTCGGCACTCGTGGCCCCCAAAACCGGTGATAAACCCCCCCGAGTCCACCGCCACCACCAGAGACTAAGTGATTTTTTACAGTGGTTGTCATCCACGCGGCCCTTTTCTTGCGAAAAGGACCTCCGAGCCCGCTGACGCGGGTTTACGGGACATCTGGAGGGTAAAACGTAACGTCGTGCCCGGGACTCGGGACTCGAACGCGGTACCCTCGACTCGGAATCCACACTTTGCCGCAGCTGCCATCGTGCTTGTAAACTACATGCAATCTGCATCTACCCCGTAAATCTGCCCGATTTCAGCTATATTTTTTCTCTTTTAGGTGCATTTTCGACTGCCACTAAAAATATCAAAATTGTAACCGTAACTTTAATCATTGAGGAGTTTTCTGATGAGAAGGTAGTTTCAGGTGGTCCATCAATTCGTATCGAGTTCTTTATAAGCTGATTATATTGATGGAAGTCCAAAAATTAGTAATTTACTGCATTGTGGGATGCTATTCTGCTCATCATTCCAAAGGTTCTCATCAGATCTTCACCAACGATTTGTGGGACCAATTCGAGACTCTCACTTTCCAAATCTAAAAAGAATATTCATATGCTGGAGTCCGGCGTGAACATATCCCCATACAAACAATATGCGGGTCGAATTGAGAAGCTCCTCTTTTTTTAAAGTCGGTTAAAAACAACCATTATAAATTTCCGTATGTCCTAAGGATCCGAATATATGGAGAGACATAGGTATACGGTATTTTAGGAATTACCGGATATCCGGCTTTTTTAATTACGTGCCGGATATCCGACTTTTTAATTACCTACCGGATACCCGGTTAATCATGTGTACACAACATACTTCTTCAATACAACATTCAAACTAATTAGGTAAAAGTAGAAATAACACTTTATCCGGATAACCGGACTAAATAGCCGGATAAAAAATAGCCTATATGTTAATCGGGGTATAAAGCTATCTGAATACCAAATTTGGTTAAAATCGGTTAACCCGTTTCTGAGATTAGCGGGCACAAAGGCACACACAAACAGACAAACAGACAAACAGACAAACAGACAAACAGACAAACAGACAAACAGACAAACAGACAAACAGACAAACAGACAAACAGACAAACAGACAACCAGAAAAACAGAAAAATAGGTTCTACTGCGTTAATAGATACCCATACAATTTATATTCTTTTTATATCTTCCAAAAACAGACACCGCTGAGTTACGATTTTATTATATGTATAGATAGATATAGATATAGATAAGATTTTCCAAAATTATGTTTACTACATTAATTTTAAAACTTCGGGTCTAGATCGCGTTATCCATAGTTATCTATACCGCGATCTAGACCCAAAGATTTAAAATTAAAATGGACCGAAATCGTGTAAGTTTTAAAAGTATAATGTTTATATACCATGTCAAGATTATTAAAACCGGCTTCCCACTGTCAAACAGAACTGGCTCTTTTATCTCTAGGTAGTAAAAGATCTTTGCTTTTATTAGATCAATTTTTAAGCTATTGCATAGGTTTTATCGCGGGCTTTGAGCGCAGCTACTGAGTCAAGAAATTCCGTAACGAAAATAAAATCTGCCCGCTCCGCCTACCATGGCAACATGGTACAAAATAAATAAATAATTATAATTGCATAAGTTGATAAAAATGCTATGCAATAGCTTTACCGCGGCAGTCCCCGAGTGCCACACTTTTTTATAGTCACATACAACAAACAGGACTGTTGTTGTATATATGTCCTTCATAGCGAGAAAGAGTCTTTTCTCTTTTGCGATGGGAACTCGGCTTCACTCTTCTAGAATTGTAACCTTTTTTGCCATTTCCTTTCGTAATATTATCATTACAATTCTGTGAAATCCTAGAGTTTCTTTTCCTTTCAAAATCAAAATGTGAATCGAGCAGCTTATAAATAAATAACAAAAAACCTACTTAGCCGTCACGTCCGGGATTGTCCCACCATTTACTATTAACATAAAAATGTTTGCAGAATTGAAAGGCTACTTGGTAAATTTTGGTTATAAATCCTTCCTGGTCTAATATTATCAACGGGAAAGTTTGCAAGTGTGTATGAATGTGATTTTGTTGCTCTTTCATGCAAAAACTACTGAACTAATTGCGATGAACCTTGGAATATAGATAGCTGGAAGCCTAGAATAACTTTTATACTAGGCTTCCAGCTATCTAGCTAGAATACTTTTTATCCTGATATTCCAGAGGGATTGGGACTTACGCGGGTAATAGATGTACCAGCTGCGCGAGCGCGCCTAGTTTAGGTATTTACCTTTATTAAAATAAAGAATTTGAATTTCTTTTACAAATATCCTACATTTTAAAGGTGAATGTTTGTATGTGTATAACTAAGTAAACGTGAAGGAATGTGAGTTACTCTTTTACGCTAAAGAACTAATCTGATTGCGATGAAACTTGGATGCATTAACCATAAGGCTACTTTTCTTATCGGGACTGACACAGGTGAAACTGCGGGGCCCTGCTAGTATATAATATTATCCTATTCCCCTGTCTGCCACCATTATAAAAAGAATCTACGGGAAACAGAATCCCGTGACTGTAAGAACTGTGCATATTTTAGAACTCCCGTTGAGAAACCCGCTGAGAAAACCACGTCACTATTATGACGCGCTTATCAACTCAGCCACGGAAACCATTCTTTTTGTATACGACAGACGCTACTGAGGGGTAACTCGTTTATTTATTTATTTTCTTCTCAGTCTTAAACCGATGAGGTAGGTATGGCCATTTGGGAATTCACTTTGAGTCTTCTTCTCTGAAACGATGTTCCCGGTTGCATCCCTTTTGGGAACCCCAAATTGTTTCAATTCGCTTTGAGTATTTTATTATATTTTCAAGCCATTTGCAGATATAAAAACAGTGAAGTCGTCGTATGTATAAGTCCAGTCGAGGCACCTTTTGTTAATTGACTGCAATTTTAACTCTTTAGGAAGCGGAAGGAACCAAAAAAGTCCATGTTTGAAACGTAACTAAATTGACCGAAATCAAACAATTTACACGCATTTCAACTAGGTTTCTTTAACAACTTTCAGAAAAATTAAAATTTAGCAACATATTTCTTCAACCCGCTAAACTCAAGGTACCTTGTTTGCTTCAAAACGATAAAATTTAATTTTGTAGATATATATTTACAAGGAGAAATACATTATCAAAAAATCTCACATGACAGGATTCGAACATGTACCCCTCGCTTGCCGGGCGAGTGCGCTACCACTGCGCCACACGGGGACCCCGTGAGTGCCCGTGTGGCGCAGTAAACGCCCGGGAACCCACGTAAATATAGGTATTACCTACTAGTAAAAATGTCTTGAGCAATAAAAACATAAAATATATTTAATGTTGACAAACGCGTTAGAATAGAGTAGAGGTCCTGGTAATCCATAATAGCTTCCTCAATAATAATAGTGGACTAATAAAACTCCGACTACAGATACATTCCAAAACATTGGACACCTCGTTCTCACCTACATTTTGTCAAAAATAAAAATGTTTACAAAAACCCAAAGGCTGATCGCTTGAAATATAAATGTTATATTTATAAGCGTTGCGAGGCCGTGAGGCGCGAACCGCTCTGTGACTAATTTTACCAAAGTGCTCACGTAGGCAAGCCATCTACGTAAGGGTGCGATGTAGGAGGCTTAAGTGGAAATTATAGTGCAATTTCTTAGCAATTTCATACATGAAACGCCATATTTTACATTTTCTTAATAAATCTGGAATAAAAACGGTACCTAATTCGAAATATAGCGTTCGTTTTTAGTTACGAGGTAATCCAGGATATTATGGGTAGGTAGTATTTCATCGATACGTGTGTTTGTTTATAGAGTCCCTTTTTGGATGGCAATTCGCTTTCTTTGAATGCGGACAGCATTCATGGCTCCTTAGCATCGGGTACAATCAAAAGGGCCAGGAACGGTTTATTTGAGTGACTATGTATGTATTGCATTGTATGTATTTACTTGATTTATAGCTTGTTGTAATAATTGTGGTATCAATTACCTACCTAAAACAAAGTTGTAGTATTTTTTGTGTACCTGCTGTCTTTTCTTCAATATCATGCCAATGAAGAACCATCACTGAGCGCTGTGGAGGAGCTCCTTATCCTAACTGTACTTGCCTTGTACGATAAGCGTTGTAGCAACGCTTGGCGCGGTCATAACTTCATTAACTATCATTTTAGTCACGGGGTGTCCACTATATGAATGTTTTTAAAAGCTATCAGTCGCGTGCTTTCAGCATTTTACTGTAAATTTGGGAATTTTAACAGTTATATTATTTTAATTTATTCTGTTGCCTCTTAAGAGCCTATGAATGTCATTTTTTAATTTGTGTCCAAATATTGACATTTTGTCCTCTCTTTTATAAAAAGATTACTGATAGTCTTATTGTGGTTTCTTTTCTAAACTTTTTAATTACTATCTTGCTAAAATTTGCTTGTAAGTTTTTAATATTTGATAAAACTTTGTTTGATCTTTCGTTTATTACAAAGAAATTTTCAAAGTCGCTAAAAATGTTTGAAAGTCGATGTCAGTCCCAAATCAAAAACGAATTTTATTGCTTTACTTGAATAAGTAGGTACATTATTCATCATCTTTTGTCATAATTTAACAATATTTTCTAGCGGTACACCGATGAATTATAGCCTTACGCCCAAAAATGTCGGTAAACGATTTTCAATAAAAAATATATTTTAATAGCCCTTTGAAAATGTCAATAATGGCTTCCGAATATTACAATAGGGTTCCGTCCAACGACAGCCAGCATTGTGAGTGGATCAATGAGAGGACTCCGCCAGTGGAAAATGGTTTTTCGAATCTTTACGTAGCGAATGGTGACAAGTTCCCGTTTGAATAGATACACGAAGTAATTGAAATCTCATCTGTGAAGTTTTTCATAGATCGAGATCAATGTAGAGAGATTTTGAATAAGTGTATGGTCTGGGGAAAGAGGTCCTAAATCGTACTAATGATGTATAACTTTAGAATATAGTGGGTGTGCTTACGTAGTAGGTAATAGCTCAGTCTGCATTAATTATTAAGTAAGTCCAGATCCCGCGGAAATATCTTGATAAAAAGTAGCCTAAGCTTTCCAGTTATTCTAGGTCTCCAGCTATCTTCATACCAAGTTTCATGGTAATCGGTTCAGCGGTTTTCACGTGATTATGTTACAAACACACACATACATATTCACAAACTTTTAACTTTATTATATTAGTAGGATAGGATCAATGCTGTTCAAGACATTATTAAGTAATATTTTCCCCTCATTTCTCGGTTTTAATCGCGTGGTGCTTATTACTAATGCTGAGTAAGGGTAAAGGTCTCGAAACGTTGAGCGTTGAAACAATGCTAAAAGTAATAAACACCACGCTTAATTGATTAAAAAATGAGTCTAATTTCTATCCAACATCGCGAAAACAGAAGAAAAATCTATAATTTATTTCTTCAAATATAATTGACTGTCGAAACAGATAAAGTTTGCAAAATATTTTCTTACTTGAAACCATAACGATGTTTTCTTTAGTAAGCAAAGGTATTGCGATAACTGAGGCGTTACAGTATCCGTTAAAAGAATGCGTCATCCGAGATCCGCTTAGGATTTGCATGTAGACTTTCAAGTGTTATCTCAAATGGTTTTCATTCTAAAAGCACTTCGTGTACAATAAACTCCGTGAGACGGGCTTAGATTAAAACAAAAAACTAAAGATACGGTACCTAGTCTCGGAAAATGAAACGATAAAACTGCGTCTACCTGACGCACTAGCCTCAGTCGTATGTCGAACCGTTGCTGCGTGAGCACGTGCTGTCACACTGCGATTATCTTTTTGACATCCATAAGAATGCCTTTTTGCTTATTTACAAAGCCTGGAGGGTTACTGCGGTTCTTTCGACACGACAACGATACAATAATTTCAGCCGATACGATGATTCTACTGTCACACTGTGATAGTAGGGCAGTAACCCTCCTGAACCATTCAAAGACAAATGTTTTTAAATTACAATAATTTATGAAAATGCATGTAGGTGTTTCTAGCTCATTTTTCGAATACGCAATGTTAGAATATACCGTATCTACTATTTCTGTTTTCATCTAAGGAGACGGGCGGCGAGCGTGCCAGTGCATTTGTGCCAGATAAAAGTTTTAATGACTGCGAGCATTCGAGTATAAAGGGCGCTATTCGAATGGTCCCGACCGTTCCTTCATCTGGATGATAGAAACGTCGCGGGGCTAATAGATAACAGAACTTCTCGATTGAAAAACTTTCACCTATTAATTGATTTTACATTCGGGCGATGGGAAACCTAAAAGTTTTAACAAATTTGTGAGGAATTTGTAATTTAATTCGTTTTTTCTTTCGAGTCGAATCTATAGTCAGCCGTCGACGAGTATAATTAGTCGTTTTGTGATGAACTAGGCGCCAATATATATTGGGGGGACTAGCAAAACTTTAATTCTCCCCGGGCGGTGGCGGATAAACTGCTTGGTCCCTAGAAGGGTTGGTGTCAGGCAGGTAGCCGGCCGTAAAAATATTGCCAAATCTATTAGCAGAAAATTTAAATCAATATTTGCAACGTGGTGTAAAATAAAAGAATAAGTGATCAAAATATTTTTAATTATTTACTTTGGACATGTTCACGGTAAGAAATTACAAGTTATTTTATTAATAAGCAGCCATGTTCAAATGACACTTATTTAGCGAATGAACTTTACCTTTTCGGTTTTTGTTCCGGTTTTCGAGTCAAGGAGGGTGAATGTAGGACAGCAAAAGGTCATCGCATTGTTCCGCTGATATTATTTATGTTTGGTGTAACCAATGTTAGGTATTTATTCAATGTTGTTAGGATTATCAATTTGACTATATATAGTTTAGACTACCTACATTTATTGATTGAAGTCAATAAAAAATAAATATCTTTTCGTATTATTTTGGGGTAAATTCAATACTGCAATCATATGTAAATATAGCTTAATTTCACCTTTTCGTCTGACTTTTTCACCTAGGTTGCTCTTGCTAAGGTTTCAGAATCCAGACTACATTGTTTCAAATAATAAAATGTTAACTATACCTAGATACTTATACCTTCTTTTTGTTTTAGTTTGTAGCTAATTAGTTATATTTTAATTTGTAATTTGCTTTGTTTTAGTTTCTTAGTTTTGTTAATGAATGTTAAGTTCTGAGTTACTATACTTTATTAAACATTACTCAAATAAATATTGAGATAAATAATTATATTTTAACAAAGATACTGGTGAATTGTTGATAAATTCAATTCTGGTATTCTGGTATTCATATACTCACATGATCGTTTTAAATCGTAAGTACCTAATCTAGTGTGCCGTCGGAACGCGACATCCAATGAGAAGAAGACACAAGAAAGTAATGGTTTTTTTGCAGTGATTATGTAACTTTGTCGCATATTTAAAACTATAGGAGAACCAATAACAATGATTTATTCTAAACCTTACTAACATAATAAGCTCAAAAGTAACTTATGTCTGTCTGTCTTTCGACTAAAATAAGGTTGTAAAAGAAAAAAACTGTCACATCCACAAACACACAACCCGCCCAACCCCACCCGATCCGCTCCGGGACTCGCCATCCGCATGGGGATAGAAACCTGACATACGACCCCAGGTAAAACCTCCAGTTTGAGCTAGTTTTTAATTTTATTTGCAAATCGCAATAACATATTATATAGGTACTTGTGTAGTCTGTATTTCATTTAAGAGGATAGTTTCCATTCTCTTTCTCCATACAAACGTAGTTTACATTTTCCTCCCTGGATAAAGACATTAGAGCAAATATATTTATGCAATAAAACCTATATCTGTTATGACAATGCATCTACCTTTTTATTTTTTTTTATTTTCTAATTAAAATAATATAATAAAAAATAATAAAATGAAAAAAATAAAAAGGTAGATGCATAGTCAGGACAGATATAAGTTTTATGGCATAAACATATTTGCTCTAATGTCTTTATCCAGGGAGGAAAATTTAAACTACGTTTGTATGGAGAAAGAGAATGGAGACTATCCTCTTAATTTATTACCTCAGACGGAAATTGAATCAATAAATACATAAAAGTAAACCCAACAAAAACAACTTCTCACTTTCCCGTAACAATATCACACGTAAAAAGCCAAATTGAAGGGAACACTGAACAAGTCAAGTTAGCAAAAAAGATTTGCCAAGTTAACGGGGAACAAACAATATGGTGTTCTGTGTAAAGTTTTTCGGAGTTTATATCGATTCTATGTTGAAATAAAAAGAAATGAACGATTTATCCTTACCTGTTAAATTGAAAAAGTTACCGGGACCACTGTAAGGGCAGATTTACGTGCACCGGCTGCCGACTAATATCAAAAAAGTTTATGGCTAGCGTTTCGTTCGTACTGGCGTTCTTCTTGCCGTTTATTGACGAACACACACGTTGATTCTTTCAGAGTAGGTAGGTACCTATATAATTTGAAATTAATTATAATCTTGGGCCCTGTAGCCCTGTTGATTACGTAACTCTGTTGCTAACAACTCTCGATTGAAACAATTTTATTGAAATTGTAGATTTTTGCGTTTACGGATATAGGCTTAGCGCGTATCAACATGCAAAAGCTATGTGTTGCATTTTTTGCGGTTTCAGACCTACGGGAAAACGCAGGCGTTTTATCGCAGTCCATTCTAAGCCATGCAATTAGACAGTTACAGTCGTTAGTTTTCTTTGTAATTACATTTTTTTAGCGACTGAATGACGTGAAAAATGACGTACCTATAATCAACAATTTCAATTGTTTCAATCGAAATGAGCGCACAATCTGCAACAGACTCCAGCGTGCCGGCTGAAACGCTGGTACTTGTATTCAAAGCAAATATCGAAATATCGCAATTTGTTATCGAAATGATTTGATGATTTGATTTGTTTGTTATTTGTTTGTTTGTTATTTTTTATTGAAATTTGTTAACAACATAGTTACGTAATCAGGGGCCGGGTCTCAAGGAATATGCCTACAGTATCCCCCTGCCCGTCGTAAAAGGTGACCAAAAGGAGTTTCTTGGTGGGAGGTTCAACAGGACACGTGAGTATTCCGATACGTAAACCGGTGCAGCCACTTAGGAAATGGATTTACAAAAAAAAAAAACAGCTGAATAGATAACGTCCTCCTTTTTTGGAAGTCGGTTAAAATCCAATGTAACAGAAGCTTAATAGCGTTTTGTTGGAATCGCAACGCGGGGATTTTAATATATTTCCAAACGGATTGAAAAATGTTGGTGACTTCAATATCTGCCGTCGCTGCGCTGAAAAATATTTCCGTCGGATTTAATTGGTGTGAACTGAATTTCAAAATGATTGAAACATCTTTCTATATAGTTAGTCGATAGGAAATATCAAAATGTCGCCCGTTTACCCAAGAGATAGATAGATTGATGAATGCTTTACTCTACCAACTATTACAGAGAAATACAAAGGATTAACAGGGGAAATTAAAAATATAGGTAAACACAGAAAATTAAACTTAACTCACTAGAACTAGAGTACAACGTACAATGGGCGGTCTTATCGCTAAAATCGATCTCTTCTAGGCAACCCAATTGGATGCACGTTGACCTTTTGCGTACCAAGCGCCGCACATACCTATACCTACTCTACCTCTCTCTTACGTACTGCTACGAAGTTTAAGAGGATAGTCTCCATTCTCTTTCTCCATACAAACGTAGTTTACATTTTCCTCCCTAGATAAAGACATTAGAGCAAATATGTTTATGCCATAAAACCTATATCTGTCAATGCATCTATGACAATGCATCTACCTTTTTTTTTATTTTCTAATTAAAATAATAATAAAAAATAATAAAATTAAAAAAATAAAAAGGTAAATGCATAGTCATGACTCTCATGACAGATATAAGTGATATGGCATAAACATATTTGCTCTTATGTCTTTATCCAGGGAGGAAAATTTAAACTACGTTTGTATGGAGAAAGAGAATGGAGACTATCCTTTTATTACGCTTATTATGTAAAAATATAAAATTTATAAAAATGTTTCCAAATCCTACTTACCTACTATTTCCTATCCTACTAATATTAGAAACGCGAAAGTTTGTATGTATGTATGTCTGTATGTGACTTTGTTACTCCTTCACGCAAAAACTACTGAACCGATAGCGATTAAACTTGGTATATAGATAACTGGAGACCTAGAATAACACATAGGCTACTTTTATCCTGATATTCCTGCGGGATCGGGACTTACGCGGGTGAAACCGCGGGACGCAGCTAGTATTTATATAGTTTAGCTTGTGGTTTACCTTTTGGCTGGCTGTTACTTTGGCCAACAAATAGATTTGCTATACAAAGATGCAATGCAGCCGGCTTTTGGACACCATAAGTAGGGACTCATTTAAGGATTTTTAATTTAAATTATTTTAGCGAATTATGATGTTGTTTTGTAGGAAAAAATAACTACAAACAAATGTTGATTATTCTGGATTTGTATTAAAATGGATACAAATGGATTTGGATTGATATTACTAGAATTTCGAAGTGTTCAAAATAATCAACAAAATACATTACTTACTGAAACGTTTTTGAAAACATTAAAACTTATTCACCTTAGCTGCAATTTTATTGTAAAGATATTCATAATACGTTTATGTTGAATTTAAATATTTAACACCCCGCGAAGCATCTGATTTATTAAACGTAACCCGAATCAATGGATTCACAATTATTAAAATCCAAAACCGATTTGCGATTGCGTTGTAAACAAAATTCCGAATAATTGTATGTTAATCCGATAAATAGCGGCTCGGAAATAACAAAGCCAGTTGTCGGTTGTTATACTCTTATTTGTTAAGCCGGATTTATGGGTACACATTCAAAATTCCATAATTATAATAATACTAAGCACATCCTTAATCACCAAATGAGGGCATTAATTATAACGATGTTTGCTTTGCGAACGATTGGAGCGCAATCATTAAAACAAACAAAATTTAATCGGCCTTGATTTGTTTATCATTTTAAATTGGAACGTAATTTTTTTGTATTATTTTTTAAATATTTAAATAGGCATTCTATATTTATACTCTATTAGCTGCACCCGCGGTTTCACCCGCGTAAGTCCTGATCCCGCGGGATTTACGGGATCAAAAGTAGCCTATGTCCTTCTCCGAGGTCCTAATTATCTCTATACCAAAATTAATCAATATCGGTTCAGCGGTTTAGGCGTGAAAGCGTAACAGACAGACAGACAGACAGAGTTACTTTCGCTTGTAAGATACTTACTCTATACTAATATTATAAAGATAAATGATTTGTATTTGTCTGTTGTTTGTTATGAATAAACTAAAAACTAAGACCCTTTCTTATCGGATGCCTACATCACATAAAGAATATACTGTTTAGGCTGTGCGTTGATAGATCAATCAGTCAGTCAGTCACTCAGGGCAAATTATTTTTTAGATATAGATGATTAGCTTTGTGTCCATTATTAAATGAAACCAATCTAACAAAAACTCAATTAATTAATTAACTTAATTATTAATTACACATTTTACGGTTTGAACCGATTAAAAATATATGTTTACTAGCTGACCCGGCAAACGTTGTTTTGCCTTATAAATTATAGATAATTAAAATTTTCCTGAATTTTCTTTGCTATAAACCTCACGGAGCCCAAGACCTTTCCAACGAATGCAAAACCGTGGAAATTGGTTCGTGCGTTCTGGAGTTATAGCGTCAGGAAGGAAAACCCGACTTATTTTTATATAGTAGATTTATATACTTAGGTATTTGTTTTTTTTTTTCATGTCATATGCGACATAGCTATTCTATATACGAGGAACTAATTTAATGCCATTCCTATTTTGTCGGATAATATTGTGGCAGGCTTGACATTCGTCCGGCATTCAATTGACGAAATTGCAGAATTGACCCATAATCTACCAAAATAGTGGGTATAGCGATAGCGGTTATTCTCCGTATAGGAAATTAGGAAATATAAAAATGAATTACCAACTCCCAAAAAACGGCGTTTTATTCTTTGAATAAAAGTTATTCAAGTTAAGTCAAATGCTATAACTAAATTCACGATAAATATAATAACAATTTCAAATGTGTCTTACTCAAAATGAACTCGTAACTGGATTCTAATGTAAATGTTTGTTCAAGTTTGAACGTAGTCGTAGCGTAGAACATCTACGTAGCTACGAGGATGCTGCGATCTACGAAGACTCAGAGCGGCTACGAGCGACGTGTCCAACCTATTGGGCTGGAAACATTTACCCGATTAGACGGAAAGCACACGCTTTAGTGGTGACGGAGTTCTCTCCCGAGCATCGTTGTGTGCTCAAAACCGACTTCCCAACTTCGACAATAGTCACCGTTCGAGGAAACGGGTGCGAAGGCACACCTGTCTATCAGAAATATCCGATCTAGATCGACGATCGCGTCAATACTGTCAACTAAATCAAAAGCAAGGTAAGGCTAGTTTCCGATTTCCTTGAGTTACTCGTATTTCAGCTCTTATCTCGCACCGCGCTTTCGGACCGTATAGAGACGTGTCGCATCGAACACTTATCAATGTCGCTTTACGATCGTTCGGGTTAAAACGAAATGAACCAGTTGGACCCCGCCTCTCGCATTAGTCACGACCCGAACTTAAGTGGAAGAATTTGCGGTTACGTTTGAACAATGGACACATTTAGAGGTCTAATTTTTGTTATTCGGCCAGATTTTTCTGCCGCAATTTCGTGCGACATTTTAATATTGCCATTCTTTCTACGGAGAATTTTTATCCCGTCTTACTGTTAAGCGTTTTTCTAATTTCAGTTGTAACGTTATTACATTTTTGTTTGGGACAGACGTTGAGTTATTTTGACAGTTTTTAAATAAAGTTATGTAGTCGTTTTGTATCTCGTAATTATAATTTGATATTAAAAGGACGAAAAAGTTTGAACATCTTTTTGTTCTTTGTTTTATCTTAATTAGAATGAATGTTTTGTGAACTTACTGATGAAGATAGAGGGCTGACAAAAACTTATTGTTACTTGGAACATACCTACTTTTGTATGTTGTAGGTATGATAAGGAGACAGCTAGATCAAAACCAGGAAACAAGACTTGTTACATATAATACCTACACCGTTTTTATGAAAAAAAAACCTCATGTATTTATGTAATCTAAATTTAAATTAAACACAGTTTTTTTTTGGATTCATGTTTGTTGCAGGTGATGACCGGAACCAATGAGTCGATTTTGATGAAACTTTACATGTTTACTTCTAAGAATTAAGAGATATATTGAATTCCATAATAACAACATTTAAAAAAAGTTATGTTTTAAGTAAATAGATTGACCGACGACCTGGTAAAGGTCGCGGGAAACCGCTGGATGCGAAAAGCGCAGAACCGGTCGTCGTGGAGATCATTGGGGGAGGCCTTTGTCCAGCAGTGGACGTCCTTCGGCTGAGATGATGAAATAGATTAACTTACTCGCTAATTGTTGTGACCTTTAAAATTAATTGTCTGAATTAAATTGCTAGTCTGATCAAACTATATAAGGTCGGTATTCAGCTAGCAAAATACTTGCGCATCATTCATTTCCACATCATTGGTTTTTGTTTTTAGGCGTGTCATTTACTTGAAGAGATTTCCTATTCCTTCCAGGTTTTACAAGTATTTGTTGAATGGTACAACGTATTTTTCTTTAACGGTTCACTACACATTGAGATTTAGCTATTTTATTACTCTAGAAAGCCTTTGGTATTGCTATTTTTAGGGTTCAGAATATTTGTTTATCATTTTACGAACTCTTGAGTATAAACTTAACTTCGTATATTGATTGGACACTTACCCCCTTATTTATAAACGAATTGAGCAATTCATCATCATCCGATGATTTGAGCAATTACTCTGACTAAGTAAAATCACTGTCACATTTTTAGCAGACGTTGAAAACCACTGACAAGTGCGAGACAAATGCATTACTTAGCCAAAGTAATTACTCGGATTGTCTTTAGATACGGGTGTTGGTCCCCATTTAGTTTTTTTTACAGCCTTTACTTTGAAAAAATGCTTTAAAAAACTTTAGTACCCGGCGGGACTCGAACCCGCGACTACTGGTATTCCATTCCAGCGCGAACATCAGTATTAATCAAAAAGCATTAATACTGATGTTCAATAATAAATGTATATTATTATTTTAACCCTAGAAAAAGAGAAAAAAAATCTTAAAAAAAAAATCATAAATTACATTAGGAACTTCCCAAATAAGTATAATCCGACTTAGAAATTGTACAACAAATTCTTACCTGTAAACCTTAACTCTAAACAAAGAACACTACAGTAAATTTAAGTTACGAAAAACAAACTTAACCAGTCTTACTCAACCGGAAAAATACGGACTCATTTGTACGTCTCATTACCCCGCGCTCAGACTGGTTCAGACCATTGGAAAACTACGTTCACTCCTTAGATTGGAAGTTTACATAACATGAAGATACTCGCGGAAACATAGGATGGCAATAAAAAGCTGTTACCCTTAGATGAAAACAAGAATAAGAAGAATAGAATAAGAAGAATAAGAATAAGAATATTTTTTATTGCTATAACTGTGTACATTGGAGGTCTTAAAATATAAATAGTTTCAACAGTTTACTCATTTCGAGCATGCAATAGGGTAAGGTGACAGTAGGGCCTTAAAATATAATTTTAATCTAAAGTAGAACAACAATATTTATATTACCTTTCGTCGTTATCGAAAAATTCTGTAAGATTATAAAATACCTTAGATATGAGCCAAGCTTTCAATTTGTTTTGGAATATAACACCGTTTAGTAACTTAATGTGTAGGGGTAAATGATTATAAATTTTTATTGCGGTGTAATATGAACTTTTATAAAATGTATGATTGTTTACCTGAGGTATGCTTATATTATATTTATGTTTGTCTCTTTGACTCTCAGACCTAATTGAGATTTTGCTAAAAAAATAACCTTTGTTGTTTTTAACAAATAAGCAGATTTCCAATATATAAATACTTATTAGGGTTAGAAACTTTTCATCTTTGAAAATCTTACGTAGGGTATCTGTGTCTTTAAGGTTATAGATTTTTCTTATACATCTTTTTTGTAGTATAAAGGTGGATTCGAAATTAACAGAATTTCCCCAAAAGATAATACCATAACTCAAATGAGGATAGACATAACCATAGTATGCCGTTTTAGCAACATTTATTGAAGTTATATTAACTATTATTGTTAAACTAAAGCAATATTTAGATAAAATGTTATTTACTTTCTTAATTTGAGTTTTCCAGCTAAGGTGACAATCGATAATTATACCAAGAAATTTAGTTTCCGAAACTTCAACAATTTTTGAATTACTGTGCATAACATTTACAATTTTAGGTTTAGCTCTGTAGCTTTTAAGTTGCATAAACATAGTTTTATTTACATTAACTTTTAAATTAATATTTCCTAACCAATTTATAATTATTTCTAAGGTTCTGTTTATTTCTATTTCAAATTCAGCATGGGTCAAATTGTCTTTTGAGATATACACTGTAGCATCATCTGCAAACATAACAGTAAGATGTTTTGTAACCGAGGGCAGCTCATTTATGTATATGAGGAACAAGAGAGGCCCAAGAACACTTCCTTGTGGAACCCCTATAACAATCTTTTTAGAATTCGATGACATTTTTTCGACAGTTTTGGTTTTTTTATTGTAAACATCGAGTTCAATAGTTTGAGACCTGTCTTTTAAATAAGATTGTAATAAATTTAAAGCAATTCCTCGTATACCAACACGTTCTAATTTTTCTAAAAGTATGCTATGAACCACGCAATCGAATGCTTTCGATAAATCTAAGAATAAAGCTATACCTGTTTTCTTATTATTAATATCGGTCCAAGCTTGTTTGAGCATTTTAAAAATAGCTAAAGAAGTATTTTTTCCTTTTTGGAACCCAAATTGCAAATTATTTATCGTATTATTAGAAACAAAGAAGTCCATTAATTTTTTGTAAATAACTTTTTCGAACAATTTGGAAAAACTAGTCAACAATGCTATGGGTCTATAATTTTTAATGTCCGATTTTGAACCTTTCTTAAAAAGTGGTTTAACGATGGCAATTTTCATTTCGTCTGGGAAAACACCCGACGATAAACATAAATTTATAATATGAACTAATGGTCTAACAATGTAATGGATGCTGTATTTTATGACTTGTATTGGAATTTGATCATGGCCTGAACTTTTTTTGTTTTTTAAATGATTAACTATATTAATTAGTTCAGTCATTGTGACTGGTTCTAAAAGAATTGTTTTTACACTATTGCTTATTGCTATGGACAAAAATAGTAGATACGGTATATTCTAACATTGCGTATTCCAAAAATGAGCTAGAAACACCTACATGCATTTTCATAAAACTATTGTACCTATTTAAAAACATTTGTCTTTAAGAATGATTTAGGCATTTGTAAATAAGCAAAAAGGCATTCTTATGGATGTCAAAAAGATAATCGCAGTGTGACAGCACGTGCTCACGCGGCAACGGTTAGACATACGACTGAGGCTAGTGCGTCAGCTAGACGCAGTTTTAATGTCTCATTTTCCGAGACTAGGTAACGTATATGCTGTTTTTTGTTTTCATCTAAGCTGTTACCGCAATTGAAGCCAGATGCCGGGGCATTTAATAAAAAATAAACGCGAGCGAGGCGGTCGGTAATCTATCACGCTCAGTCATAGGCTGACTTTAATGCTGGGTCACTTCACACCTTTTTGTTGACGTTAATATTACTTAACATTTTGCGAAATAATAATAAAAAAAATAAAAAGTCATCGAGTGACGGTTTTTCCGAGACGTGATGTTTTTAGGTTGCGTCGAATTTGAGGACGTATGAATATTCATGGTGTTCTTGCGATATGATATCGGTCGCCGCTGAAGTTTAATTAAACATAGCTTCCTAATTATTACATAGGCATATAAAATTTTGCCTCTGTAAATTCTTATACTGCGGGCAAATTGGAAGAAAAAACAAGTATCCTATAAGTTATTCCACGACTACAGCGACCTATATACGTGTTATGATTTCACGTGAACAGGTAACAAACATACACTCGTACAGTTTCATATTTTAATAGGTGTTGTGTTAGTGAGTTTATGGTGCTAAGGTTAACATGTGATATTAGATAAAACAAGTAAATTCTTTTCTAAACACATCAATAAATGAATAAACATTTTAAATAGTGGAAATATATTAGTTTTGAATTTGATTGTATTAAATACAATTGGGTTGGGTCAAAGGTAGCATTTTAGATACAAAATAGATAATAAGTCGAAAGCTGTAACTACATGAGTTAAATCATAAAGTGTCCTTTGTAGCTCGCTCATTTGTATTTTAATGGCAGGGTTTATTACCAAAACGAACTCTTTTTTAACTCCGACTTCAAGGGGATCGAGAATTGCTATTTATTTACCAGTGGTATGGAATAAATTCGTTTTCCCGAATAGGTAATCCAAAACAAGTAAGACTGACAAAATCTCAGTTCCTGGCAAAGAATCAGGAAACTTTTAAACGCCAGCTTTATTCTCCTTTTTAATTATATTGGATGACTGGCACAAAATACAACTACCTACATGCTTGAAATCGCAGCGTTTGGTACCCACTGAAGTCAATGTGACTCGCTTTAAGACGAGTTCTTTGAATTATACTATAATTTATAATAATAATTATTAATTTTTGTCTAAATATCACATCATTTCATTAATATTTGAATGGAAACCATTCTATTTAATCTACTAAAATGAGATAAAAGAAGAGAAATAATATTCTCTGTGTGTACTTTTGATCTCGATATTTTCACGGGATCAGGACTTACGTGAGTGAAACCGCGGGACCGCACGGCAGCTAGTAATAAAATTAATAATAGCTTATATTGGTTTTGGTAACTAAACTAAACTATACCATAATATAATATTAAGTTACTAGAAATATTCGAAACATGTTTGGTTCACCGTAATATCATAGAGCCAAATTAACAAAATATATTTTGAAAATGTTCGGTGAAAGAACTCGTTAGAGTATAAAAAGTAAGTTTTACAGATAAGTCGTGGCCACAGTGCTCTCGACTGCGGTGAATGTACAAGAGAGAACGGAATGTATGCAGCCTCGGACAATTTCACCCTTTGTTTTAAATGATGAGGACTCTTTTGTACGATTGTGAAGATGTCACTGGCTGCTCTGTTCTTTAGGTTACTTAGTCTCTGATTTCAACTGTTTTGGTTAGGATCGTCTTAGATTTCGTTAAAACTTATACTTTACATAAATATAGTGTTTAAATTTTTTTATGTGTTTCTGTTTTTTTGTTCTTGTTTGTGTCATTGAAACTAGCACATAATCAAAAGGTTGCAATTTTGGTTTTTGATAAGTATCTAAAAAAATAACAAATTTAATATATTTTTTACCTAGGAACTTAATAATAAAACTAGATCACTGAAAAAAAAATTTGCTCGCGGGAATGAACCCGTTCCTTTTCTGTCCTGTCAAGCGTGTGACAACGCGACATATGTATACGGGAACTTTAGACGAAATTACAATACGAAGTAATAAAATTACATAAGCACACCACAAAAAATAACGAAATATAATACAAGAGAACACTGAAATAATCATGTTAATTGGTCTCCTTATCCCAAAAGTTTATTTAGAAATAAATTACTAGAATAAACAACATATATAACAACACCGAAACAACTTTCACCACTACAAACAAAAACAAGAGCTATTAAATTTATATCTGACGGCTTCATACTTAGTTTACTTAAGGAACTCAAATCCTCACCAAAGTATGATGAAGACAATTCCCATTAAAACTTACAACATTATGCGCGATTTTAACATTCGTCTTTGCCAGTGTCTTGCGATAAATCATTAGATAGCAATTAGGGAGAATAGCGTGTGTGTCTTTGGGCTCGGTTTCTATAATAAATTCAAGATTAGATTTAGTTACGGATTACTATCCGACTACTGGTAATACGTAGTATTTTCTACTCAAAACTATTTTGAACGACGAAATTTTGTGAAACCTTTCAAATGGGTATTTATTTGAATGTCAAAAATTAAAATATCAAACTTTCAATATATTAGAAAATATTTTTTACAAGGAGAAATACATCATCAAAAATCCTCCAATGACAGGATTCGAACCTGTGCCCCTCGCTTGCCGGGCGAGCGAGAAGCGAGGGGCGATTTTTGATGATGTATTTCTCCTTGTAAAAATTATTTTCTAGTGAAATGTCTTGAGCAATAAAAACATAAGAATGGGCTCCTGAGAGGGATGCAACCGGGAACATCGCTCGGATGAGAAGAAGAAAACATCGAATGTCCAAAATATCAAAAGGCATGTTTTCACCATACCTACCCAGTTTTTATATATTTTTTACGTGCTATGAGGTTCTAACATTAACCTAACCTATCTAAAAGCACATCTTTCATCACATCACAGTCAATTCTGAAAAAGGGACCTGTAATGTAAAGGTCACGAAAAGTTGAAACGAAAAAATCTTTTCTAACCTATCTAGTCGGGGTGTTCTGCCATAGAGAGGTGACGAATCTCAAATATATAATTGTAAAGTAGTTCACCTATAAAGGTCGTTAAATTCTACGCCAGCCTACCGTAACTAAAACAACTAAAACGAATCGTATTCCTAATATAGAAACCCAGTCTTAATGATCCGCGTGTGTGAGTTGGAACAACTACAAACGCAAATGAGAGTGGTTCTCCAGAGGCACAGAGCAAATGAGTTTCTAAAATGAATCGTTACAGTGTCGGAACGAGAAATCATTCTGCGGGACTACGTTCGAGCGCTTTCCAATTCCGAACGGTTTTTCTACGTGTCAAATAATTATTGACCTGAATTTCGCGCGATGGTTGGCTATTGGACTTTGATAACTTGCTTTTAGTTTTTTTTTTTATACACGATAGATGAGGCGTTTGATGACTATCTCACCGGATGATTAGTGATGATATGGTCTAAAATGTAATACACTCTTTCTTGTAGAAGAAGAAAGACAGCATTGGAATAAACCTTCTTTTTATAGCTATTATACCTACCTCAGTCTTTCCCCAAGTATGTATGTATAATGATATGTATTTTAATTTGTAAGTTTAAAGCCTAACGTCCATCGCTGACTAAAATAAGTTAGTTTAGCTTATCTCGCCAATATTTTAGTGAGCATTGTCGACATAGTTCGCAGTGGCACAAGGAAATGTACCTATAAACTTAGTTGGCGGTGGGCTATCGGCGGCTTTAGTTAGACATTGCTTGGATGATATTCAAATTTTTGGTTACCTAATTCTCAATCTCAAGTGTTGATTTGTTATATTATTTAGGATGGCATCTTGTCTGATAAAGTTAGATTCGTTTGATTTATCACACATCTAACTGACGATTCAAATGTCATGTATATTTATTGTTTAGGTAGGTACCTACATATTCTCAATTAAAATAGAGCTAGGTATCTACCCAAGTAAAACCCAAATTTCATTCTATTCAGTACTTTTTGAAATTTTAAAATGACTGTATACCTATTTGTATGTACGTTTTGGAAAACGGACGAGTTCGTTTAGCAATGTACGACAAAGTTTTAACGTGCAGTGCTAAGACGCATCGTAGCCACGACTTATCAATGCGCCTAAGGCTAGTCAAGGTTTGGTTAGGTAGGTAGGCTTAGCAACAGCCGAAATTTCCGACCCAATAAAATAACCACCCCTTTTCGGATTACAAAACATTGTAACACAAAGGTAGTCTTACATTTTCTTAAGTCTTTATAAGCCTATGTAACCGCATCGAGCTACAATAGAACAAATACAGTACACTAGAAAAGCTTTAAAGATAGTGAAAAATGTATTTTCTTTCACAAAGCGCACAACGGGAGAACATGAAATATGGTGCGGATTTCGCTTGGCTCAGCGTGCGTCTAGCGACTCTATACCTATCGGGTTTCGTCTCTCGAAAAGCATCGAACTTATTTTGTGCATTTGTTTTCTATTCGAATACCGACGATATTTCACATGTATCCAAATCCCTACAATGTATGATTTTAAATTTTATCCATGTCTTTATTTTGGTTTATAGTAGGTATACTAGACTAGAAAACACTATGGTTTATAGTAGGTAGGTATATTAGACTACAAAAACACTATCCTTGCTATTATAAAATGAGTTTTAAGTGCCAGACCTGGTTTAAACCATGATTTACTATTCCGAAATCATGGTTTAAACCCGGTCTGGCGTTAAATCTCATTTTATAATAACCATGTGTGTAGTTTAGTTTTAAACTTAGACAAGTATAATAATGTTTTTGTTATTAAGACCTATGTTTGTCTTCATAATTGAATCAAAATAAAATAATACTGAAATCCTGACATACCGAAACACTACCACTTTAACCGGTGGTTGGCGGCAAGCCATGACAGAAGTTTCCTCCAAATGATCTTTTATTTAGAAATATTTTAAAGGACCATTACTTCTGCAAAAACACAACGCATGATCAACGGAGAGCGGGATTCGAACCAACAACGCATCTTTACTCAATCCGGGAGCACTGACTTGACCAATTAGTCTACCTGAGTTTTCTATTTTGTTACCATGTTTATTTAGGAATTTCGTAAAATACGTATAAATATTGTGTTGCAAACATTATTGATGAAATTCTATTAACCTTCAAACATGGCGAAAGCAACATTTTGTCAATTTATTTTAGTACTAGCTGCGCCCCACAGCTTCACCCGCGCAAGTCCCGATCTCGCGGAAATATCGAGAAAAAAGTAGCCTACGTGTTATTCCAGGTCTCTAGCTATCTACATACCGAGTTTCATGGTAATCGATTTCGCGGTTTTTAAGTGATTGAGTAACAAACACACACACACATATACAAACTCTCAGCTTTATAATATTATAGTAGGATTACTAGTTCGTAAAATATGAAAAACATTTTGCCAGATCCTTAATCACTGAACAAAACCAAAATGCTTTTAACTTATTAACCAACGACAACCTTTCTCGTTTGATATTATGTACAAGAGATCAAACAAATATGATTAATCTTATTAAAATGTATGCGTGTTGATGTAATGTGGTACTACCACTGACCTCCATGGTACAAGTCGCTGGACAGGTCTTAGCGCACTGAATTTTATACCTATTTGATTTGCGCCATGTTGCGCTGTTGTCGCGCATTTTCTATTAAAAGTGATGGTGACCGTCCACGGAGCTATTAGTTCCACAGACCGCCACCATCACTTTAGAATAGAAAACGCGCGACAACAGGGCAACATGGCGCAAATCAAATCGCCACAAAGATCTAATGTCATTTTGTATGGTATACCAATACCAGTTTTGAGTTTATTTAAATTGATTTGAATTGTGATATGACATTTATAATTTTGACCTGCTGAATATACCTACTTCTACCTTTTTGTGATTTTAGAAATAAATGAATTTATTATTATTAACTCCAGCGTACTTGTATAGTTTTCATTTCACTGGGTACCACGAATACGTTTCTAGAACGCACAACGTCGCAGCGCAGTCGTTGGCAGAAAATGTACGTGCGATTTCAGTCGGTGATGTATACCAACAACTCGCAGACTCGACGTATATTACACGAACCGTTGACAAGCCTCGAATTAATTAAAGTCAAACAACGGGACCATTCTGCGAAATTATCAACGTACTTGGCAAACGGATATAATAATTTCATTATGTGTATGTACATTACGCGATTGAAATTGTGTTCAGTGCGCGGTGCTCGATGTTGACGTGTTTAATTGCTTTGTAATCTTCATTTGGCTTGTTACCTACTTACCATTTTTGGGGTTCCGTATGCTGAAAGTAAAAACGGGACTTTATTACTGAGACTCCACTGTCTATGCGTCACCAGGCTGTATCCCATGACCGTGATAGCTAGACTGTTGACATTTTCACAGATGATGTAATCGATCATGAAGAATACATTTCTTCTTGTAAAATATTTTTATTAGGAAAGGAAATTTACTTGAGCAATAAAAACAAAAATAAATATGGTATAACTGTTTTCAATTTCAAATATTAAAAATCTTGAAATGTCTAATACAAAACATTTCTGGATCTAGCATGGTACAAAATGCGATGAAACGATAACATCGCATGAAAGTTTTATCAGTTACCTTCCCTTGACAGACATAAATATTTCCAAAGAAAACAGAAGAGTATTCCTAGAAAGAAACCCGTTGAAAATATTATACAATCCAAAATAATATTGCTCGTCGATCACGCCCGCGGTGCTAGAGAATAAAATTAGTATCATTCTGTGTATGTTGATCCACTAAAAGCTTTTCAGTGTTTGATTGGAACAAAGGTTTTGCCCGAAAATATATCGCTATTGAATATCAGCCTATCGTTTAGCTGATGGTGTAAGTAAGGCTTTAATGCATCGATAGAACTTTTATTTGGTTGTTTTAAGTTTAGTTAGACTCATTTTCTCTTCACACTATATAATAGTGTTCTATTAAAACGTTATTTCCTTAGTGTTTGCCAAGGTAATAATGCTTTTTGAAAAAAAACGCTTTCAAAAACTTTGGCACCCCGAGTCCCGCCGGGTACTAAAGTTTTTGAAAGCGTTTTTTCAAAAAGCAGTGTTCTATTAATAGAATAAGTTAATTGATATTTACCTATTTATATGTATTGACGCACCTCACCTAAATCATTCGTATGTTTATCTCTATCCCAAAGTTGCCTGGAAAAGACCGCTCTCAGCGGTAAGGCCGCCTATTGTGCCACTTTAGATTTTTTTTTTATTGTTTGTAATTGTTATTTTTGGTAATAAAGCGTTCTATCTATCTATCATATAATATATTTTTTTCTTTGGTTTTCGCGATGTTGTTCATTAATTTTGCGGTTTTATTCGCGTGGTGTTTATTACTTTTAGCAGACCTATGTATGTTAGTCTATAAGGTATGTATTTATGGGCCTTGGTAGCCTAAAAATAAATGGTTATTGTTGTTGTTGTTGTTGGTGTTGTTTACACGTCTCTTCTTCAGGATTAACCGGTCTGTGGAACAGTGGGTGCAGGTCACTCCTGAAAAAAAGACCTGTAAAGGTCTAGAAACGTAGAACATTGAAACAATACTAAAAGTAATAAACAACACGCGATTGAAACCGAAAAATGAGTTTAATTTCTATTTAGTAGCAATATATTCAGTAAAACTTTTCATTGAATAATATATTTCGAAGCTCTAATCACTGACCTCTCCGGGAATCGACTTTGAAAACGACTTTTCTGAAAACACACTCACCAACTTACATCTTATCGCTGTAAATAAGTAACAAAGAAGGTTTTTTCTCAATGCAACTTGCTTTGTAGTTCAAATGGCGAAGTTTTGGTTTGAGACAGGCCGACCTAAGTGCACTTTGTCACTTAAATTGGAAAATATTGTTCACGGAGAAACAGTGGGTAACGGTTTCCAACTGAATGTCATTGTTATTTTATACAGTTTGAGTGCGTTATGGGTTAGTGAATGAGATTTCACAGATATAGCTATTTGTGAAAGAATATACCTACTCGTACTTAGGAAGTTTTCTTAGGCTCAAAATACACGAGCGACACTGATACTGCAACTTTACCTGTAGAGCCCACATCTACAGCACATAATATGTGCTGTTGGGTGGGCTTATAATATTATTATAAAGAAATTCATGCATGTGTGCTGTAGGTGTGAGTAAAGTTGTCGCCCGTGTATTTTGTGTTTAGTTCGGTTTTATGAAATCTGAATGAGATAATGTTTCCCTTTGATATTAGAAAAAAATAACAAATTAATATCTAATTACAAAAATAAAAATATTTTTAAAATATTGCTTTTCGTAATGAAAAGGAGTCCCGTCCCTATTATTTGTTTACATCGGTTTTAAATCTCTGCATTTATTTTAAGAACAATAATTATACAAATGGAATAAAACTGTATGTTTAACTAGTTATTTAAATAGGTAAATTTTACATAGGCATCAGTAGTACACCACGATCTAAACATGGGTACTTGTTAACGTCACAAATCTACATAGAATACATAGCATTGAGTATAATTTAGAAGGGGTTACGTTCCTGTGATTTCCCCTGTGTTCTCTGTCAGCTGAATGCCGTTCGACTCAAAGTCATCCTGACTGAATAAGTGAAAAGGTTTATGTGTTATCAGTTCCTGATTGGTGTATGATAAATCTTTGTTTAGGAAGATAAATATAATCTTAAGTAAGTAGGTACTATGGCGAAAAACATATTATAATACTACCTGCACCCTGCGGTTTCACCCGCGTAAGCCTCGATCCCGGGAATATCGGGATAAAAAGTACCCTTTGTGTTATTCTAGCTCTCCAGCTATGTATATTACAAGTTTTATCGCAATCGGTTCAGTAGTTTTTGCGTGAAACAGTAACAAAGTCACATACACACCTGCATACAAACTTTCTTGTTTATAATATTATAGTAGGAAGGATAGGATAGTAGGAAGTAGGATAGGATATATTTACGTTTGAGAATTTACATATTATTATAAGAAACTAGCCGTGCCCGCGACTTCGTCAGCGTTTTTCGAACACCTACTTATCGCTGTGCAAAAATCTATGCTTAAACGGACGACCAGGGAAGACTGTTGCTGAGCTGAAGACAATCATGGCAGAGTCTATTTAAGTGTTGATTTTGCGCAGCGGTAGGTAACTTGTAAATAGGGTAGGTAACGACAAAGTAGCCTTAGTAGAAAATATATAAAAATTAACCTGACTTCAAAAATAGAAGAAATTAAGCCCGCTCGGCGTTCCTCCTTCCGCAAGTGCCGAGGTCAGTGGGAATTCCTCGCGGACTACATCCACCTACTCGGACGGCCTCATCTCTGTCCCGAAGGACAATCCCTTTTCAAGAGGCACGGACACGCCACTATCTCAAGATTGAGAGTCTCGAGATAGCCGGCGGTAATCCTAGGCTCCGAAAGCCCCAAGTTCACCACCCCGGGCTGAGGCGATTTTTTAAAGTGGTTGTCTTCCACGCGGCCTTCCCTCCTTGCCGAAAGGACCCTCGGACCCGCTGACGCAGACTTGCGGTTGACTGACAGGCGCTGGCAAAAACCACGACGGCCCGGCACCCCCTCGTAATTTTTAATAGTGGTTTTCTTCTACGCGGGCCCTTCCTTGCGAAAAAGGATCCCCGACCCCGCTGATGCGGGTTCACGGGTTAGAAGCCAGGCAAGCCCGGCTTCCCACCTTGTGCGCCTTGCAGCTTCACTGCCCGCCGCCTAGCTATTGAGTCCCCCCACTACGGTAAGGTGGACGTACATCGGGAGGGAAACTACACGCAATCTGAAAAACTGCCCGACTTCAGCTTACATAACAAATAAGTTGGTGGTACTATATATAGGAGAAGTTATTTTGTCCCTTTTTTCTGAAGTCGGTTTTAATTTTTTTAATTTATCTTATTTTACCCTTTTTGGTGCATTCTTGACTGCCAATAAAAATCATCAAAATTGTAACCGTAACTTTAATCACTGAGGAGTTTTTCTGATGAGAAAGTGGTTTCATGTGGTCCATCAAGTTGTACCTAGTTCTTCATAATTTTATATTGATGGAAATCCATGCATTCATACATACATACATACAAACATACAAACCATATACGGGTCAAATTAAGAACCTCCTCCTTTTTTGAAGTCGGTTAAAAATAGATACTACTCATAAAAATTTTCATTTAGTATCTTTCAAAAACAGACATCTCTCATTTACAATTTTAGTATAAGTACCTATAGATTTTTGAATTATCGGTCGGGCCGACCAAAAAGTTTCTTCAACAGTTTCAAACAAATTTTAAATTTCGAACGTCACAAATTATCATTCGGAGAAACGCAGTAGGCCTTCTGGACATACGGATAGGTCCAATATCTGTTTTTTTTTTTAATTTCCGGATAACCGGTTTTTTTGTTCTAATTTTTCGATATCCAGATATCCGGAAATTATGTGTTGATTGCTCACAACATACTTCTTTGATACAACATTGAAATTAATTAGGAGAAAATTAGAAAAATTACTTTTTCCGGATAACCGGACTTGATATCCGGATAAAAAATAGCCTAAAGCCTAATCGGGGTCAAAAGCTATCTGCATACCGAATTTGGTTAAAATCGTATGAGCCGTTTCTGAGATTAGCGTAGTCAAAGCCACACACAAACAGACAAACAGACAACCTTTTTATTTTTTTAATAGGTTCTTTTGCGTTAATAGATACCCATAAAATTTGATTTTTTTTAGTATCTTCAAAAAACAGACAAACAGACAACCAGAAAAACAGAAAAATAGGTTCTACGGCGTTAATAGATACCCATACAATTTATATTTTTTTTATATCTTCCAAAAACAGACACCGCTAAGTTACGATTTAATTATATGTATAGATAGATATAAAACTATACTAACGAAATTATTAACTACTTATTATTGGAATAGTTTACCCCGAATTGTACCCGGCGAAAAGGTACCCATAACGCTGGCAGCATTGCCGCGTTGTATGCCAATAGCTAACCTTTGCACCAGGTACAAGCCGGAGCGGGGGCGCCTGTCCTCTCCCGCAATCAACGACCTACCTTAAATATGTACCTATGTACAGTAGTCCTGTACTTACACTGCCTTATTTTGATCACAAACTTTTGGCCCCTGTCTGACATGGCTGAAATAAAATGTTCCCTGCAAAAAAATAAAAAGGAAAATATCAACCCAAGTGAACTATTGAAGTCAAACAAAATAATAAAACTAAATCTCAAAACAAATTGTTAGTTTGCAATTAACAAAACAAGCAATAACAAGCTTAATTGAGAAGCAAGACTGAATTCCGATATTGAATTTAGTTGCGTAGAGTTAGTAGATAAAATATTTATAGGAAGGTAATTAGTAAATACTTTTATTTTAAACTAGCAGCTCCCCGCGGTTTCACCCGCATAAGTCCCGATCCTGTGGGAATATCGGGATCAAAAGTAGCCCATAGCCTTCCTCAATAAATGGACTATCCAACCCCGAAAGAATTTTTTAAATCGGACCAGTGGTTCCTGAGATTAGCGCGTTCAAACAAACAAAAAAACAAACAAAATCTTCCGCTTTATAATAGTAATAGATAGATAGATAATAGATAGATAAAAAATGTTTCTAGAAAAAAATATACAAAGAGAAATGCATCATTAAAAAATCTCCCGTGACGAGATTCGAACCTGTGCTCCTCGCTTGCCGGGCGAGAGTGAATAGAATAGAATAGAAATCATTTATTGTTCATAACTATGTACATCAGCAGATAATAGTGCTATAAGTTAGTCTCAATATAGTTACCACACAGGGCATACAAGTGCATACAGGGCACAGTGCTATGCCCTGCGCCACACGGGAACCCACGTGACACGGTTATATTAAGGATTATGCTTCCTCCTTGTTTGTTCATCAAAAAAATCGATTTAGCGTTTTCTAAACAG
Organism: Idaea biselata; assembly: GCA_958496205.1. NCBI lineage: Eukaryota > Metazoa > Arthropoda > Insecta > Lepidoptera > Geometridae > Idaea > Idaea biselata. Next base: position 25,727,267 of record OY292396.1, on the reverse strand, counting down.
TAGGTACCAAAGCCAAGCCTTCATACTGATATTATAACTTTTGTGTGCGTATACGTGAATAAGTAAACAAGTATGTCTGTTACTTCCTCTAATACTGAACGGATTGCAATGAATCTTGGTATGCAGATAGATGGAGATTTGGATGAACGCAAAGGCTACCAACATTCCAACGAGATCGAGACGTACGCAGATTTTAATAAACATAACATCCACGTCACGATCCTATTCCAAATGATTAACAATCAGGAATCGCGCTGGGTTCTAAGGTCCATGCCATTTGATTTGTTTAATACAAATACACTAGAGCCAGATATTCATAAGTGTTCAAAATTGTTAGAAGTAAGTCATTGTAGGTATTTTATTGTAGGTAGGTATGTTGTGAAAAGTGTTTTTGATACACTACAATGTGTTTCACAGATTTATCTGCTGGTCAAAAACACTTTTGTTACCTCCACTGAAACCAATTCGATCAAGTTGAAACGATTCGGGGATTGCCAGCAAGAAATGAGTGGGGTGTATTTTTTTAAAAAGACCCTAGCTATTGTCCCAGTATGTCTCGACGGTTAACCCGCCAGACTCCGAACACAAAGCCACTACAAAAGGTAAATGGGTTCTGTACTAAACTACGCTGCGTTCGTATTATGCTTTACAGCAGTCTAGGAGCATTGTTGTTGCTTCTTATAACAGTATGCATAATAACATAACATTCATAACTGACACCGAGCGTGGTTCTGTTTATTAAAACCAAGCCCGGATTTTACGCCAGCCTCTTTTGAATGTGTAATCGAGGTGCTTATTTGTTTTACGTACGCGGAACGGTACGAAACTCGTTTTTGTGAAATTAATTCGTGTGGACAAATATTGATGTTGTGTTTTTAACTTTTAATAAACCGTTGTGTGTTTTTGCTTCTATGGTAATTTGTTTTGACGTGAAATTATGAATTGTGTTTCTTTTCGTGTTGTTAGGATTTTATAGACAAATTTATATTTTGTAGACTGAAGGTACTGAGGAAGGTTTATCTATAAATGAGTACTAGGTAAAATAGGTCTTGTACCCATAATAGGTAGGTACCATAGAACCTAGCTGGCAAAACGGCAGACCCGTCATGGAGTAATATCCATAAAAAACATTACCACAACCGAATTGAGAGAGAACCTCCTCTTTTTTTTAAAGTCGGTTAAAAATAGGTAGGTACGTACCTACACTTCTTATTTATTTGAATAATATACTTAGCACGAACAAAGTCGCAGGGGAAACTTGAGTGGAATATATCACAGCGTCCATTTATACAAAACCCTATGTACATATTTGAAACATTCTTGGATTTTAATAAAACCTATGAGTACATACACGCTGGATCCTCAGCTTTTAGTTTTGTAAACAATGTGAAGTTTGTCTAGGAGCTTGAGTCTTTACTAGACGTTATTGCGTCGAGAACTATAAGTATTCCGAACACGATAAAATGTCTCGATAGTCGATAGTTACCAATATTGAGAGTAAGTAAACTTTGGTTACCCTTTCAGAGTAGTTTGACGGACAGGGGATTGGTTAGATAGATAATTTTATACTATAAGTAGGTAAGTATAAAGGGTATAAAATCTTGAGAGTATGTGTAAAGCTGGGTATCCACTTGCGCAGCCTCGTGACGAGCTGCCTCAACATGAGCGTGCCGCGGGCTGCGGAAAGTACATGCGTCTCTACTTGAGCTCACATTATATCATTTCTAGCGGCAAGCCTCAACCCGAGCCACGATACCGAGCACACGTGCAAGCGTCTCCACTCAACGCACGGCTCACACTGAGGCGTCTTTGAGCATGGCCATTTACCGACACGATTTGGCTCGCTGCGCGGTCGCCTCGTTTGGTTCAAGTCGCGGCTAGCCTCGACTCGCGGCACGGTCTCCACTAGATCTGCCTCGGGTCGAGACAGCCGCTCGGCCCGAGGCTGCCTCAAATGGATACCCAGCTTAATATTGATGGCATTTGATGGGTAGTATGAACTAAATAAAACCTTATACAAAATAAAAAATACAAAATACAAGGAACTTACTACCCGGGGAAAAAATAAAATTTTGATGCTATAATAATTAGGTAATACTGAAGACTTTAGACATTATCTATTCTCAAAAGAAAGTTTACCGTTAAGAAACACGGTTATTTTCATATCTCTTGTCGTTATTTTCACGATCCGAACCGTTTCGAACTGTCATGAATTGTAATTACTGACGTTCGGCTTGCGTTCAGTTCAGCCGAATCGCTAATAACCCTGATAATTTCATGTCACGCCACATAACAAACCTTCAGGCTGGTTTTAACCGGTTAAAACTGACGTACACCGGTCTAATCTGCTATAAATAGGTCAGCCATTAAATCGTTTATTAACTGTAATAATGCTCAATGGCGTAAAGTTAATTTGTTTGGAACGCGACAAGTTGAAACTTACCTGCCTCATACAATTTTAATGCCATTAAAAATCTCGATTCATTGTTATTGCAATTCATTCCAGAATGTTTAACTGTGAGATTTAAATGGGAATTTTACGTGATTGTAGGAGTTGGGATCTGCGGTTTGTTTTATTGTCACGTTTCAGTTTGCGTTCATTACCAAACATTTGATAAGCAGTTGCCCACAGAACATTTGCCACGAGTCGTGTTAATAGAACTTTATAAAAAAAAGACTTAGGAAAAACATATTAATGTACTATCAACAACGAAAGTGGGTAGGTATACACTGTAAGGTCTGATTTCGCTTGCAAGTTAAATTTAGGTACGGATTGCTTTTTGTATTAAAATCAATTCAATAAGACCGCTGTGTTAACCAGACACGCATGGAGTTGAAATTTAGATAAGTACATAATAATTGTCACACATTTGATATTTATAGATATATTATTTCAATATGTGTGCCTATAATATGCTTATTCCACGCTCGGCGCTCGGTTCAAAAGAATCTTTTGACTCACTGTATACCCACTTTTGTTGTTCATAGTACCTACCGACCTAAATATAATTACAATCGACTATCCCGAGGTACCATGTTTTTCAGAGAAAAGTACAAAGTATTTTTTCGTTTCCGTCGATCACTGAAATAAATGAAATCCAATGGGACCGCTGACATCAATCCCATCAACTTGGATCTCGTGAGTCGAGTCTCAAGAGCTCCAGTTTTCCATCCCTTGAACAAATATCCATTCATTGTGAGTCAGTGCACTGCGGAGTGGTTTAAAACGTGTGTTTGTTTGTAAAACAGATAATTCAGTTTAATAAATATGTAGATAAATTAAATGAAAAATGATCTAGGAAACCTAAGAATTATTTTTAAATACCTATTCGACGATATCCCACTCGACATAGTCAGTCAATTTTTATTTTTTTATTTTTTACAATATTATTATGGCGTCTAGTGGTTGCCATTTTGAATTTTATATTATGTCACCTATCTAAGAACCATTGTAGGGATGAGACGAATCTAACGATACCCTAATTAATAGCAATCCGTTGAGTGGTTTGAAAGATACGAAGGAATAAAGAATATTACAAACATACAAGATAGGCGCGAAAACATACCTAACCCTTTCCAGCCGAGTAAAAAGATGAGTACATACGAGCTATTACAACAAAAATATAACCCGTTGTCCTAGCTATAATTAAGTCGATTTATAATGCAGAATGGGATTACCAATTTTATTATTCGAAGGTATACACAATTTGGCCTACCTATGTATCTGATTGTGGCATGGTCAGTTTATTAGTAGCTATTATTATTATATTTCTCCGCTCTCAATAGCCAAATGTCTGTTTTGGTACCTATTGATTTATTTCATTAAAATCAATAATTGCCACATGTGGCAGACAACATTCCATTTCGAGGCAAAGTATTGCTAACGACGTCAAAAAACTTACACGGAATCTTAGATGAAAACAAAAAACAGCAGATACGTTACCTAGTCTCGGAAAATGAAACGATAAAACAGCGTCTAGCTGACGCACTAACCTCAGTCGTATGTCGAACCGTTGCCGCGTGAGCACGTGCTGTCACACTGCGATTGTCTTTTTCAAATCCATAAGAATGCCTTGTTGATTATTTACAAATGCCTGAATCATTCTTAAAGACAAATGTTTTTAAATACAATAATTTTATGAAAATGCATGTAGGTGTTTCTAGCTCATTTTTCGAATACTTACGCAATGTTAGAATATACCGTATCTACTATTTTTGTTTTCATCTAAGCACGGAATGGTCTTTTCATAATGTCAGTAAAAAATATACGAATACGCCCGCTGGCCATTCAGTAAAGAAATTTGAGTTTGTGGTAACGCGTATGGTGATATAACGTCACCGATACGATTCTTAACAGAAATATTTATTTGATCTTTCCATTTTTGACTGTGTGGGGTGGTATTGTAAGCTCGTCTCCGAGGACTACTTTTTAGTCCGGTTGCTGCCGCGAGTGGAGCTAGTCCATCAAGACGATTGTATTCATAGTTTTACGACTCTTTCGCGGTATGAAAACTATCCTCGTTTCACTCCCGTTTTAAACTCGACTATGAGCTTAAGAGGATTATATACGCCAACGACCTTGAAACTGAAAATCCCTGTCGGGCTCATCGAAAATTGTTGATTATTTCATGACGGAATGTCGTAGAACTTTTTTTTGTGCACAGATTGTAGGTGACATTGTTTCTTACATTTTGGTGTAGTTTTAAGACAAGAACCTCCTATTGGTGCAAAGCCTATCTAAATTTTAGACAAAAAATGTCTGATTTGGCTAAAATGTCGATAGGCTTCAATACGTTTAGACATATTTGTATGGAAACTGCACTAAAATATCGAAAACAATGTCGCCTACAATCTGTACACAAAAAAAGGTTCTACGACATTCCGTCATGAAATAATCAACAATTTTCGATGCGCCCGACATGGATTTTCAGTTTTTCAGAATAGGGCCCTTAAGTGCATTAGCCTAGCTGTAACTTCCGACTTTAAATGGTCGTGCAGGTTAAGCAACGCTTGGCGTGGTCATTACTTGGATGAGTGACTGATAATTTGTGTAACAAAAAATCATTTGGGATCCTCCGTGCTTCGAAAGACACTTTAAGCAATTGGTTCCGGTTGTTATCTCAGATAGCAGTTGTTATGTCAAGTTAGAGGCCTGAGGTTAAACTGAAAACTGGAACATTGGGTAACTACTACGTATGCCATAAATAGAAGAGATCCATAGAAAGCTACATTATGGAGAAGTAACATAGGCTACTTTTGATCCGGATGTTCCTACGGGATCGGGACTTACGCGGCTGAAACCGCGGGACGCAGCTAGTACCTAAGTTTATAAATTTTGTATGTAGTCAATCTAACGTTATCCTTCATTTAACCAAGTTCTTTGAAAAAGCTGTATACAAAAATAGCTCTCAACTATCTGAAAGACGTAAATCGCAAAAAGAGACGCTACGTCCATTCGAGGGGTAAGCATCATTATGGCAGAGACAGGCCACAAACGTGACCTATTTCCAGAGAAATTAACACGCCGTAAAACATTTACAACGGTCCAATCTTCCGTGCATTATTATTTTTCATTGTGGCCTGTTATTGTGGACGCGAGCTGGGAACACAACGGTATAAAAAAATCAATTTATTTCCCTTGCGAGCGAACATGTCCCGAGCTAATCCAGTTTGTTCGACCGCGCAAGGGTTGAATCGTCAATGAGGAGTAGTCCAAATGTAAAAGTGTGCCACTCGGGGAAAAGTATCGAATATTGGCTCGTCGCAATGAGTCTCGGCACCGGAATGAGATCAGTATCTATTTGTAATTTTCTTTCTCTGTTCGAGGGTTATTCGAGGTATACCTACCTATTAACTAAGTAGGGTATTTTGCTGACTTCTTGTATAAATTAATTGAGATTGAGACGTTTGTCTGAGTCGAGTCTTATTCTCAAATAAATATATAATAATATTACTAGACGTTGCACACAACCCTCGGGGTCTAAGCGGATTCCGGGCTCTCGATGCAACCGGAAACATCGCTCGGTCTTCCGATCGTCATCATCATTGATGACGGACACAGCGCAATTCCACATGACAACCCCAAATTAAGCAACTAGGCTGTGGTCCTACTAATAGACAACGGATACATATACTACATAATAATACCTACTTTCTGACATAGAAACAAATATTTATGGTCAGCATAACTACTTCTTTCCGGGTGAGGATCGACCTCGCTACCTTCTGCTTAAAACAGCCGGGTATTACCTATATTTCGTTTGAACTTCGATTTCGTAAGTTTTTCTATGCTTATAATTTGATTTCAAGGAAAAACACATCTTGAAAAATTCCTCGCTGCTAGTCTTAAACTTGGGTTTCTCCGTTTCCGTCGAAGTATTTTAAACCACAAAACTATACACGATTTAAATGATAACGAAAAAAAACTTCACCCAAAGTCAAAGTAGACTACACAATATTTTACATGTACCGACTCATATACCGACCATAGACCGAACTAAAACTCATAATTTAATACCCTACCTCTGTGTTTTCAAATGAAAAAGATGTTTTCTGTTCTGGTATCACATTCTAAGTGCTCGGAAAAGCATACCTTTTTAAATTCGACCTAACTTACATTAATTTGTTTTGCGAAAACTTTTTTGTGTTCTTTTAGCTGGCTTTGTGAGCTTTAAACAATTTCCGTAAAGAAAGCATTTTCTTTAATATCCTAGAATAGAGGAAAATTGTATTTTTGCACTCTAACCGTTATTAAGCGCTGTAAATGTAATAGCAACACTTTAAAAGTGATTACTATCACACATACCTACAAGAACTTAGTTTGGTAGGTAGTAAAATAAACATAGAGCTTTGGAAAAATAATATCTAAGTTTCTCCATTTACAACTGTATATTATAATAGGTACTTTCATTGATTTTACATATTGTATTATATGGTACACGCTTATTAAATTAAACTCACGTGTACCAAAAAACACATGAATTTTTATTTTAAAACTTCAAACTCATCACAAACGAGTCGGATGCTCCAACTGCTGGCTTTATAGCAGAAAAACTTATGAATAAAAAATGAATTCCTTGGTTTTTAAATTAGCATTACAAAGAGAGGGTAATTCTCGTACCTTTGCGCCTTAAAAAGAAATGTCTAAACGTGGTTCTTGTCGTTTTATTTTATGTGAAAAATCAGAGTTTTATGCAAATTGGAATTAGTGTTCTAATGTAAGGTGGGTCTTAAATGGTAATATTATCATAGAGGAATAATTTAAATTCTTTTTACATTCCGCTTCGAGTACATAACTAAACATACGTCGCGACGTATGTTTAGGTAGATAATGCTGAACATTTTTTTAAGCTATCGCATAACTTTTATCGCTGACTTTGAGCGCGGACACCGAATTAAGAAATTTCGTAACGAAAATAAAACGTAAGTGATTTTTAAAATTCCGTCCCCTATCTAAATGGTTTAAATGTGTCAAAACGTTAGCTGATAGTAGGTACTGAATATTATCTTTACTTCGTTTTTTAATTATAGACTACGATTTGACACAAATTTAGGAAGAAAATATGTCAAATCTATGGAACCAAAACGTCAGATTATAGTCCGAAATTAAAAAAACATATCTACTATAATACGTAAGTTTAAAATTTGAGTGGAGGTTAAATGTTATAGGAAGGGGTTGTTGGTTTTGTGTAATTTAATTTCACAATTTTCACAGAGTATTATTTTCCGGAAAATTGACTCTTATCAAAATATCCTCGAAATTCAGTACATTAAAATGAAAACAACCATTAAAAACCTATTCAATTTTCCAAATTGAATAATTTGAGAGTGATTCATTAAAGCTTCATTTTAATTATTAATTAAAAACATCAATTATCTTGCTTCAGGAAATAATATTAACAGGCTTGTTACAAAAACAAAACGCGGTTGTTATGGTGCATTAAAAGGTAAATCGAATTGCTCCTAAGTACTGAATAAGCGTGATCCATAAATAGAGTGCGTATTATAAAAGAGTCCAGTGGTAGAGTTGCACACTGAAGCACTAGGATGGCACCATTGATGCCCCACAGGGCATCAATAATAATAAATAAATAATAATAATAAATAAATATTGCACGACGTTACACACAGCGCAATTTAGCCCCAAACTAAGCACTAGGCTTGTACTATGGGTACTAGACAACGGATATACTACATATTATACTTTTTTTTTTGTAAATACATACATATGATACATAGAAAACACTGAATATCCCATGTCTTCGGACCGTGGTGAGTCCTAGGACATGTTGGTTTCCTCACGATGTTTTTCCTTCACCGTAAGAGCGATGTTATTAGCGCACATACCTTTTTCTTAAAGAAAAAGACATTGGTGCGCGGTCGGTCTGGATTCGAACCCACGACTCTCAGAATGAAAGCCGGGGTATCTACCACTAGACCAACACCGCTCTAAAATCAATGGTGCCAACACCCAAAAATCCTAAAATATTTTCTATCAAAAAACTTGAGATATCGATAGTGCCCGTTTCATTTCGAATTCCCCCTACCTATTGCATTTCCATCTTTAGAGTGTAGGTACTAGCAGCGGACCTTACGGGACCGCTACATGTTTTTCCAAGTTTCTAATATTACTTATCTATTATCATCAACAATCAAGCCTTATTAGTAAACGTGGAGTAAGATCGGAGTAGTAAGAACATGCTTTGTCTTTTTCCGTGACAAAAACTTTCAAACTTGACAGACAGAAACAAAAATTACTCCGACCTTACTCAACTTTTATTTATATAGCTACTAATGAATAAATTCGTCTTTTCAATATTCTTCTTCTTCTATTCGTGTAGTGGTGTGTCTCACCTAGTGTTAGAGTTTTCAGATCGCCCTAAGACTTCTAACTTGACTTAACGACTGCTATCAGAGATAACAACCGGGACCAACTGCTTAACGTGCCTTCCGAAGCACGTTAAGCAATATTAAAGAAAGGGAAATGCAATTACTTCTTACTGACTGAGGTTATAAATCAAGATGTGTCTATGTTTTGCACATGAGTGATTCATTCCCTTTCGAACCGGGAAGATTGAATGCCGATCTTGTGAACGTAATCCTTTAAAGTCTCTAAGCAGAAAGGTATTAGGTGCGGATTTAGAAAACACTTGGTTAAATGATATTATTATAATTTGTATATCTCTTCCTAGTAGGTAAGTACCTAAATACCTACTATTTACCTACCTATGATATTTTTTCACTAACACGGTTTGAGGGTTTCCTGTTATTATTATTTACAAATATTTTTGACAATATTACTACATGAGTTTCCACCCCGAGCGAGGTGGTCGCGTGGTGTAGTTCAATAACACGATGCGGTACAGACACGAGTTCGTACCTCGCCGCGAGTGAATTATTGAAGAAGTATATTCCTTAAAAATATTTCTAGTACCTCCCTAAATATGCCTAGAGCATTAAAAAACTTTTTTTAAATATCAGCACAGTTAACCTAGTAATTGTGCGCCTCGGCGCTTAATATTTAAAATTGTGTCTAATACTATAAAAAAATATCTGCGTCTCGCGCACATAGGTAGTTAGTAACCAAACCATAGTATCTTACTACTAATACACTTGATATATAAGAATACAAGGTCCTATCTATCTCTATACTAAAATTCATCAATATCGGTTCAGCGGTTTAGGCGTGAAAGCGTACAATAGCCAGACAGACAGACAGAGAGACTTATTTTCGCATTTATAATATTAAGTGGTAAGATTTTACGTAAGTTGGTACTAAAAGTAGGAAAGCGGACCCCGGGCTCTCGAGAGAGATGCAACCGGGAACAACGCTCGGATGATGATGAGGTACTGAAGCAAAACCGTAGTTGGTTATAATAATATTTAATTTTGAGAACAATATACCCGATCTATCTAATTTGTTACGCAGAATTCCCTCGAGATAACTCGATTTTCACATCACGAAGCCGCGTCAGTGCTCAAGTGATATCCACAAAAGAGTTCAATTTTTCGCAAAACGATAACATTTTCATGATTATGCGAAGCGGATACCATCTTTGTGTTATGGTAAAATTTTGTATCAACGTAAAAGCAAATATTATATTCGGAGGGAGCTTATAATTCTATAGTACGATCCTGAATTTTATATGAAGAACTTTATCCTGTTTTATCAAAATGGTGTTTGTGAATAATTTGTATTAACAATGAACTTGTGAACCTTAAAGATAACGAAGAAACTTGATAACAAAAATGTTAGGTTACATTTACAATATTAATACAAAAGTTCTATAAAATATTATAAGTAGGTACCTACCTACTTAGTACTAGGATATTTTAAGAGAATGTATTATTTTATTATTCCTTCACGCAAAAGTTACCCTTTCGAATATATAAAACGCTATATATAGCTGGAACTCTTGTTTTATTAGGTTTTAATTGACGGATGAGCGTTTGACAACTATCCCACCAAATAGTACTATGTGAGTTATATGTAAAACTAGCAGCTCCCCGCGGTTTCACCCGCATAAGTCCCGATCCCGTGGGAAAATAGGGATCAAAAGTAGCCTATAGCCTTCCTCAATAAATGGACTATCCAACCCCGAAAGAATTTTTCAAATCGCACCAGTGGTTCCTGAGATTAGCGCGTTCAAACAAACAAACAAACAAACAAACTCTTCCGCTTTATAATAGTAATAGATTTATTGGTTCTGGTATGCTGGTATCCTGTTCATCATTGCGAAGGTTTTCATCAGATCTTTACCAAGATTTTATGGGACCAACTCGGGACTCTCACCTTCCCATTAATTTATCGTAATCGGACTTCACATGTCGGGGTACTGCGTGAACATATCCACATACATACATACAATCAATATACGAGTCCAAACGGTCGAATTAAGAACCTCGTCCTTTTTTAAAGTCGGTTAAAAAGCTGAACCGTTTTGAGAAATACCTACCTAGGTGTACTCCTAAATAAATGTGAGTTGAACCTCAATTCAATTGTTCAATTGTTTCAATTGTCAAAACTAACAAAAAAAAAATGATAGTTGTCAAACATTGTCAAAATAAAATGTATTAATCAAATGCAACAAAGAGTATTTATTTCATCGTTAAAGTAAATCACCCCCGTATCGGTGCAAATTTAACTTTCTACCCCATTTAACCATCTTATAGGGATGAATTAAAAAAAATACGAAACACGTGTTCAATTAATTCTGAAGTAGAATATTCGTGCAGAGTTTGAAGTCGATTAGACCAGGGAAACACGTTGTCCCATACAAACTTTGCCACCCCTGTTCACCCCCTTAGGGGTTGAATTTTAAAAAATCCTTTCTTATCGGATGCCTACATCACATAAAGAACACACTCTCCAAATTTCAGCCCTCTACTACCAGCGGTTTAGGCTGTGCGTTGATAGGTAATCAGTCAGTCAGTCAGGACAAAGAGTTTTATAGATATAGAAGATAACGTAGAGAATTGAAGATGATAGATTCAATAAATAAATATCACAGGACGTTGTACACAACTCTATCTAGCCGCAAACAAAGCACCTAGGCTTGTAATATGGGAACTAGACAACGGTATATTACTAGATACATACATACATATTATACATTTTTAATTCATACACACACCTTATACATATTATTAAAGAAACACTCGGAACCATACACAAACATTTATGGCCTTGGTCAGCATTCAATACCTACTTGTCCCCGGTAGGAATCTAACCCGTAACCTTCTGCATCGCGGCCGTTTGTTCGCCCGACGCACCAAAGAGGTCGTCACGTAGTCATCTATACCCTATTTCAGAAACTTAGATCAAAAATGTAAACACAAATTCATTACATTTATACTTTTTTTTAATTGTCAGTTCTTTGTTTACATTTCATACTAACCATCTGTAGTCTGCATTCACGCTTATTTTTATCGCTTCCCTACTTAGGTAGGTACTACCTACTTGAAATCACAACGATTTCTTTCCGAATTTATGTCATTAATATTCTTAGAAGTGTAACCAATCTCTGGTACTAGAAATAGCGGCAAATCACGGTTTATTAAACTACCACTACCGCCACAAACAAGCGAATGGTGGTAGTAACGGTGAAATTACACCATTTTATACTGCACGCGATTGGGCGTAAACCAGCTTACTCGCGTGACCGTAATCCTTGGTTCAGTTTTAATTTTAAAACCCATAATTAATAACTTACTAACAATTAGACATAAAACTGGGTATTAAAAAACGCGTACTAACGATGGGCTAGCTGGACAGCGTTTAGTCTTGGATCGCTACCAAAACTTGAAAGTATACTTGCTGCATCTAATACAGCCTTAGCACTGTGGCGACGGCATATTTATAGGTAACTAGCTGACCCGGCAAACGTCGTTTTGCCTTATAAATTATAGATAGTAGCCGATTCTCAGACCTACTGAATACGCATAAAATTAGGTAAAAATCGGTCGCGCCGTTTCGGAGGAGTACGGTAACTAACACTGTGACATGGAAATTTTATATATTAGATAAGATATTTTAGGAATAAACAGGAATTAAATGAGGTAGGTACCTAAGTACTCTAGCATAGTTTTCTCTAGGTATATTTAACACTTCTGACTGCGACTTTTATTATAACATTAAAAATAAATAACCAATACCTACAACTACATGATCAGTAAAATAATTTCACTTGTAAGTTCAGTTGATATTTTGAAATTTCACCCTCCGTTCAGACAAAAGAAATACCGATCAATCCATTATTGTATCAAACCAGGCAGTGAAAAATTCCAGTTTACTGGCATCATACAAAAAGCTGTGACACCGGAATTTCTCATTACACCCAGGCAAGATTCCTATACATCACGATGGGAAAATATCGCTTTTAACATCACCCTACTCCCATTAATACTCCCTATACACGCATAAAGCAACTCGGTGTCCAATAAAAAGCAAAAGCGAGAGGGTAAATGTAGTCGTAACTTTGCTCTCGTTTCAATTACACGATGTTCTTGATTAAAAAATAATAGCAGTTAATGGAGTTGAAGACGTAAGTAGTCTCTCGAAACCATCACTTTAATTAAACAAGGAAAACTTTCATTGTTTGTATTACTTAATAGGGTAACGAACGCGTTCGACTTGCCAAAACATAAAGGAGTAATACAAGTTCAAATAAGATAGGTATCTGATCTGATCCTTTATTTTGCCTTTAAAATTGAAAGTTAGGATCTCTATACCTTCCCTCCAGGGTTGTTTTCGTATATATAATCGATATTATAGTTACATTTTCCGGGTCTTAATCGCGCCATTGTAACATGGTTGAAACGTCGAGGTAAGAAAATAAATAGTAATACGCGATTAAGACCCGGGAAAATGTAACTATGTTAACAAATCGTGTGAATTTAAAAAGTTTACAATCGATATTGTTTTATAGTTTGTGTGGGAATATAATGTATTGCATACGTACCTACATAATTATGTCTATGGAAAATAATGCTTAAACCCCTTACTTATATACAATGATTACTATCTGCATAAACTATGTATCGTTTGCCTTTTACTGTCATATGACGTTTCAAAGATAGAGAGAGACAAACATTACATAACTTAGTCATCTTTTAATCATCTACAATAATATTATAAAGAGGAAAGATTTGTATTTTTGTGTTATGTGTGTCTGTATGTTTGAATAATCTCAAAAACTACTGGACTGATTTCAAAAATTCACTCTGAGTAACATGGGCTACTTTTAATCCCGATATTCCAACGGGATCGGGACCTACGCGGGTGAAACCGCTGGACGCAGCTAGTCCCTTATAAGTAGGGGTAAGTCTTTAATTATTAACTTTTCCTGTTAAAAATGAAGAACAAAACGAGCCTAACAATAGTCTTGAAAAAATTTGAATATCCTCAACAAATTGCTTAATAACTGTTCTAATATTGACTGCCTGTATGCCAGTAATGGATCCAAGAGCGTTAGAACAGCGCAGCATGTCTCTCCATTAGTTCAGTCTTAATTAGGAGCCATCAGTAAAGACATCTAAAGCCAAGTTGGTCGCATCGGGACGCCCTAATCTCCCCATCAAAATTCTGATCACGTTTCCCTGTAGTTTCCATTGCGGGACGTTAGCCAACCTGCTGTTTCATCGAAATAATCAGGGTTCACTAGATTTGGCGAAAGTATGATTGTGTAACTAGGATAACACCAATAATAAGTAAAGTTTTGTTGTTTCGTCATCTAAAGAAAGATTTTATTGGTGCGAACCTCGTGTTTGTTTGTTGAGATAGGGAAATTGAAACCGTGGGAATATGTAAACTGCTTCTAATTTTGGGTCTTTGTTGTTTGAAACAGTTGTGTGAGTAGAGTGCGTACCCTAAACAATCATCGCTTTTTATTAAATCGTATTTTTTAGGGTTCCGTTTAAATGGCAAAAAACGGAACCCATATTAATATAGGTAAACTTAAAATTAATATAGGTTCGTCCGAAACCAGTTTTTAAACAAGAGGTTTTTTTTCCTAACACGAAACCAACTCTTTTTGGTTCGTAACTAGTATCTCTCAAAGAATATATTTATACTTACCTATCTAGATCTACATCTAAAGTAATATTATAAAGAGGAGAGATTTGCATTTTGTGTGTGTGTGTGTCGTATGTTTGTAATGAATAAACTACTGGATCGATTTCAAAAATTCTTTCACCAAAAGAAAGCTACATTATCGAGAAGTAATATAGGCTACTTTTGATCCCGATATTCCCACGGGATCGGGACTTACGCAGGTGAAACCGCGGGACGCAGCTAGTATACTATATTTATAAAGGTAACTATACAAAGAACCAACAAAAGACGATCGAAACAGAAACAAAAGACGATCAAAACAAAAACAAAAAAAAAATCGAAACAGACACAAAAGACGATCGATAAAAAAAACTTCATCTCTTTCATCTTCAACATGACCCAACAGGAACAGCTATCACTATCAGCTATCAGTGTATATTTTATGCAATCGCTTTAAAGCTCCAACTAAAGTGACACTCATTTTGCATTTCAATGTTTACAGAATCTCTTAGGAGAATGCGCAAAATATTTTGCTAAAACGTCGTACTCGGTGTCTAGTCTTATTATTTTACTAGGTACAAAGCTGAATCCTGCGCGCTTAAAGGGGATCAGAATGAACCGAGAGCAGCATTAAAACGGATTTCTCTTACAACGAGCTTTATAATACGATACAACTCAAGTCTCTGGTAAAATAAACGGGAACAAAATTCAAGTTCCAACTTTTAGATAAGTGAGGTTTAAATGCTGCCCTGATTTGAGAAGACAAAGTATATTTGAGTAGGTAGTAAATTAGTTTTATTTATCACTTTAATTTAATCGAATTAAATTTACTGACAAGACAAATCAGTGGTATCCTATTTATTAAAAAAAAACAGTGTTTATGCCTGCAGTTGATTATCATAAAAAAAAAATAAAGGAAAAAAGCATCCACAAAAACACAACGCAAGGTGAGGCTCGAACTCGCATCTCTCAGTTTTCATGACCAAGCGACTTTACGTTTTGCACCGCCATCAGCGACTCACGCCGTGAAACTTACACACGCCATTTCACCCATTCTTTTACCACTTGCCGCACGTCAAGATAATATATAAGATAAGATATACGCTAATTATATTTTAACTTTAAATTTTTTCTAAGAAACCTATACAGCTCTACAGTATTGCCTTACTTTTGTTATATACCTACTTGAACTTTATTAAGCACTGCGACAAGCGAGGTAGAAACCATCTAATATTAATGGAAAGTTACAATACAGTTTACTGTAACTTCAGAACTAATTAAGTATACTCGCGATCGTCTTCAAGTGGCAGTTTGAGTACAAATTAACAAGGAGCAAAGTCCCCCGATTGAGTTTCAAGTCACGAACATACTGAATCTAAATGACTATATCAATGTATGGTCAGGTGCGTATTGTACGGCTTCAAAACATTTCTCTTTTGGTGAAATTTAAGAAAAATTGGTAAAAATCTCATCCATTTCTGATAAATATTTTATATTCCTTTTACTTATCAATTTCGACCAACCTTCAACGTTGATCTGTAAGTCGCAATAATCTTACTTTTTTTTCTTTCTTTAAAATAGCCTCTATCTTTATTCATTAAGTGTTCATGTGTGGTGTGCGTAAGTTCTGCGTCATATAAAGCAATGATAATTAATTTGCCCCATATTAATCCGAGGATAACTAACTATTCAAAGATCCTGAATGAAATAGATACCTACCTACCTCCATAGAACTGGACTGGTCTCTATTACAGACTAGAAGGAGACAGGTCGCCTGATAGTGATCCATTTCGAACTCGTTTTTAACCCACGAGATTCACCATTTTCAAAGTCAAACTGTTCGGGAAATTACTCAACACATTTAAAAAAAAAAATATCGAACGTCCGTCGTTGTTAGAATATCCATCATCTAGGTAATAAGGTGTCTGTCACATTTAACACTAATAAAAGCGAGACAGGGCATTGCTTAGCCAAAAAGATCACTCAGATTCGTCCGTATAATACGAGTGTAAGCCTACCTCAATTATCTTCACGTTAATTTCTAATATTTCGGTACCCGTTTCGATATTCTGAATGTAACGTTACATTTACATATTAAATTATGTAAGACATTACATTATGAAGATACGAGTATCTCAGTAGCCTGGAGGGTTTCAGAGGGGTGTTCAAAAACATTATGACGAGTGTGTCGTGTGGTTTGCCTCAAGGCTTTCTCACTCGACATTCATTGCTCCTTATATTTTAATAGCAACCTCAATTAAATATATTTATTCAAATTTGATTTAAAATATTACTTTGACACTTCATTACATTGGTAATAGGTACCTATACTAGGTAATGCTTAAGTAAATCTAATGGCACTCGTTTTTGATTATGTATCGTACTTGGTGTTTTTTCTCACACCACTGAGTTAAAACACCTTTTGTCCTTTCCTTCTAGCTAAGCAACTTGGCTAATATTATAGTGACTAAAATAATTAAAGATTTTCATTGTGACGACGACTGGCAAAACACAGCACTTTGGACCACTGATTAAGATCGTAACCAGATGAACTTATGACTATTGTTCTGTGGGAATGTACAACAGAATATTAAATAAATAAATTAGCCTATTCATTAAAACAAAATGTGCGTCGCTCTTACAGTGAAGACCCACTTCGCCAAGAAACAGTCATGTCCTAAGACTCGCCACGGTCCGAATACATGGAACATTCGACAATCCCGTTGCTGGGGCAATCTCTTGGCATATAGCGGGACGAAAATAGCCAAAGCTAACAATATTTCAATACCATGGAATAGCTAGACAATTAATAGTCACGGCGGAATCTCACGAAGCGTTTATTAGATATCATGACTCTTTTGTGACCGTCCTTCCTTAAGACTGCCTAGACATATAGCCAGTCATTGTTTACAAGCGCTCGTAAACTTCTGAAGACAATAGAAGTGAATAAAACAAATGAATGTGCCTTCTTATCAAGACTTTGCCTGCGATTATATTCTCTCTAGAGATTCTTATCCGAAATCAAGTAAGATCCGATAGAACAGGTTCAATCAAGCGTCTTCTGTTGATTATCCGGATGAAATCGTCCCATTACGAGTTTGTGTATCTATCTAATAAACGTACATTAGCTCTTTCCACGTCATTGTTATCGTAGTTACTATCAAGTAACTACGATAACAACTAACGGTGACTACTAACGGTCGGGGCTCGAACGAACACATATTTTATCAGTTTTGGCGGATAAAGGCTATCAAACACACCTGAGACTTATTTTACGCCGAACGTGCCAATATCTTTACCCCTTGACTATGTGTGGGTGTGGTAGTGTGTTTACATTTGACATTTTTACACAGACAACACAATATCTCTATAAATGTGATACACAATTTCAAAACATAACAATTAACCCCCTTACAAACGATGACTAAGTTTATGTAACGTTTGTCTTCAACTATAACATGAAGCTTCAAAGTTGACATACAGTGACAAACGTAACATTACATAAACTTAGTCATCGTTTATAAGTATGGGGGTAAATTATTGCAAAAATATTTCACACAAAGCTCAAAACAAAGGTGTAGCAAATGATTCCGTGAAATGGTATGTTCCATTGATTCAAACAATCGTAAAATGTGAAAAGGATAAGTAAGTACCTATAAAATTTAATCAAATACTGAAACTGAATTTCTGAAACAAAATATGTACATTCCAATACGATACAAATAAACATGTAAAAAAAATCTCGTAAACGAATTTTATTTTACTATCGAAATTTGACGGTCAATATCAATGATTGAATGTCCGTAAAAATATTCGTATCCTTATTGGTTCCCTCGGCTATGCGATAGGCATACCTAATCGCGGGTCTGGATAAAATAGGGTCTAAAGGAGCGCTTGCCTCGTGAAAAGTTCTCGAGACGATGGTTACATAACCTCTGCATTTACATACACACGTAATCAACCACGGTTCATTTAATGAATCAACGTTGATTACGTGAGATAAAGTTTAGTAATATAATGAAATTCAATCATTATTTACTTTTTTATGCTTATTGGTTTATTTATTTTTAATTAGGTAATTTTGTTATTTATTGTAATGTTATTTGACAATTTAATTCCATTATTTATTTTATTTATTTGAACTCAAATTAAATTTTTAATATTTTTATAGGAAATTAAGCAAATGGTAGTAATGTAGGTATATAACAAAATAATGGTTCTTGAATACTTTAAAATAATATATTTATTTAGTGAAATAATATATATTCTTCTTCTGTTTTAGTGTTGTATTGAAATTAAAGACATTTAACGTTGAGCGTTGTAACAATGCAAAAAGTAATAAAAACCACGCGACTCAAACCGAAAAATGTCACTAATTTGAAATAATATACTTAATTTATCTCCAATAATAAGATGATACTTACCTATTAGTGACAAAACAATTGAACCAAATTTCATTTTTAAACATTACATTTTTTATCCTAATAAAAATTGAATCTTGCGCCTATTAATAAACCTCTTACTCCTATAAGGTATATAGGTCAAGCGAAACTATATTTTTATTTTTGTCTGCCAACTTTGAAAGATCTCCTTGGAATTATACCGAAACACTAGTCAAGGGGCTACCTCAGCTGTTAAACTCAAAAAATTCCAAAAGGTACTAATTTTATATTTAGAAGCTACTTAGTTATTTATTTAGCCTTCAAATGTTCACTACACATCGTTTTTTAATTGAAGACTATGACTATGATTTACTAAAAAAACAAATATACATTTATTTGTCCCAAAAAGGGAATTTACAAGTTTATGCAAACAGTCAAGTGGGACTCGCATTTGTCACATCTTCCTGAAGATGTCAAATACAAAGAACCAAAACATCAGATCGTAGTCTGAAATTAAAATACTAAGTATAGTATGTCGTTTGGCAGCTCACTTATTTTTACTTTTGAATAAAGTTTAAGTGTATCAGTACCAAAAAAATCCTCTATGGAAGCGGCCTATTTCAGACGAGCACCCTATTTCGAGAAAGTAGCTTACGTAAGGGAAAGGGCCAAATTAGCCTTGTTAATTATAATCTGTTTCATTCATTACATACGGTACAGCGAGGTTATTTATGATGAGGTTTATTAATATATGAATTCAATTTGGGTTTTAAGGTTTTCTTTGTAATAGATTCCATTACAGGTAATATTGATTTATCTATTCTTTGTTACTTTGTCCATACTATGCTTGCTAAGTGAAGTGAGGTTTCACTGGTATCTTTCTGTCTAGTCCGTCGATTTTTAACACCATTTAGAGAAAAATATTCCGAACGGTTTATACAAATTGTTAAGCAGGGTGCGTGACTAGTTCAATTTATAGGTGTATTAAGTGGGATTGTCATTTTCAATATCAATCAGCCTAAACCTAATTGTCTAAATTGTTTGTCTTCGTTACAAGCTCAGCTACAATATTTTCCCTTTTCCTAAAGCGTGATAGGTTAATTCTGAATATTTCCTTGTGTCTAAAACAAGGTCATTTGTATTCCATCAATTTGAACACATCTCGCATGCACCGTAGCAACGTTGATCATTCACCCTGTATGTGCTTCGCATAAATTGATAGAACCTGTACCTCCTCGGAAAATGATCCTCCCTGTAAAGGACGTTGTATTTTCTTTCTATACTACCCTACGTTCTTGAGATTCACTTATGAACCCCGAATGGTGTTGGCTGTTTGTGATATGTAGGTAACCCAAAAATAAATTTAACTTAAAGTTTTAGTAAATTATGCAAAAAGGTATTTTGTATTATACCTATATTTTACTTGAGAACTTGCAATCTCAATTTTTTTAATTTTCAACATCTACACCTTGCTTTACTTAAAGCTGGACCCTCTCCGCCTGGTCTCTTAAAATTACGATTCGGTGCTATCTATTTTTAGATTATTTCTTTTTCAATTTTAACGATGTCATCTTTCTACTTTACGTCCCCGTCCCCTTCCTTTGCTTCCTTAGTAATTGATATCATATAAGTACATAATATGTAAAAATTAATAGGTAGGTATGTCAAAAAAATAAATATTTCACTAATTCGACATTTATTTGTTTCCCAGTAGTGATTGCAAGCACCTGGAGTATTCCATTACTCTTTTAAAATTGCAAACTTTATAGCATCAATATTTCACAGATTGAATTTGCAGAGTTAGTGTTCGTTGAATTATTTATTTCTTATTTACGTTTTGAATTGCTGTAATTTATAACAACGAATAGAACAAGAAAAGTGAAATTAGAAATCACAAATCAGAAATACGCGTTTTCGAAGTGTAGCGTAGTATAAACCCCTGATAATCCATAAGGCCGCCCATTGTACCTATTTTTTTTTTAAATTAGCTGTAAGTTTTTGTTTTTGTAATGTGTTTTGTAAATTTTTGGTGCAATAAAGTTTTTATCTATCTATCTATCTATAATCCGGCCCTTGGCTACCCAGGGGCCGGATTATATTTCGACACACCTATATGTTTATATGTAAC
The DNA here is from genome assembly GCA_958496205.1 of Idaea biselata. Taxonomy (NCBI): domain Eukaryota; kingdom Metazoa; phylum Arthropoda; class Insecta; order Lepidoptera; family Geometridae; genus Idaea; species Idaea biselata. The sequence goes on along the minus strand of OY292396.1, from coordinate 25,706,206 downwards.
ATAGAGGCTGATGGTATCTTGTACAAAAACCTTTTTGTCTGTATCTACATAACATTCTACATCATATTTACGACTATGTTTGATTCTTTAAAATTACGTGAAATATAATTTTTGTACAAAATAAATACGTTTCATATTCTTAACACGTTCAAAACAAAATTTATATATTTCATCATCTAAATTAACAGGTGCACATACGTAGAAATAATAAAATATATTACCTAATAACGACAGCTACTTTTTCAAAGTGAATTTCTTGAATATCTCTCGAAAAAAAGGTCACCAAAACAGGCGAACTAATATTGTAGCTGCTAGCAGTTTTGGGAGTAAATTAGATCGAGAGAGCACGTGACCAGTTTCACAATCACCTGAACCGCCCTATGTAGGCTTGTTCTCGATTCTAAAATATATTAACTTTGGGAATCGAAACGAGTCTTATTGAAACGTCCAAATTAGACGACAAAGTATCAAGATTAAGTGAGCACTCTGATTTATAAGGTTTTACAGTTTCCTTTTTGTTCTGTGAATTCGACAACTTTTTTTATTAACGTTTTTCTTTTGAAATACGTTACCGAAATTCCAATGAACTCTTAGAGCGTGTCATTATTAAGCGTACGCGTAAGCGTTGCTTATAAACTTACGCAAAGAAACCGCTTTTCACCGCTCAGGGTTAGGTAACTTCGTGCGTCAACAAAATTCAAAATAGCCCTCATTACGGCCCTTGAGAAAAACAAACGAGCCAACCCGAACATTATTACAGAGTAATCCACATTTACCGAAAGACGTTGCAAATTCTGTAAAGGTGAAAAAGTGCTCAATTTCCCAGCAAAGCAGAGGTTTACCTTCGTAGACCTCTGTTTTTTCCTCTTTTATTAACGCTGCGCCCGATTCTTTGGATAAAGTATAGGTGTTATGAAAAAATGGACGGTGGTAAACAGGGAAGTAGATTTTGTTGGTCTTATCGGTTTTTAGGCCGTTCTGTCTGAGAATGGATGGAGTTACTTTACGTCGATCGATATAGCAATGTCGGACGACCTCTGTAGCATAGCACGTCTGTGATTCTTTAGGTTACTTATTCGATTCAGATCTACGGATCTGTATGGCAACTAAAAGAAGAGAATTATTCAAACATATTCTATTTATTTTGAAGTGCTTAAACCTGCAATTTGGACATCATATAAATATTTTACAGGAAAAAAAATGATCTACAAAAACACAATGCAAGGTGTTGCAAAGCGGGGCTCAAACCCGCATCTCTCAGTTCTCATGATCAAACGACCTAGAGTTCGTCCACCCACGATTGCCGTGAAATTGGATTTTACTCATGCTGTAGGTAATTGCTTGTGTGCGGCATCCCCACGATGGCATTAAGTTACATAAATGTTGGTTTTTGCATTCAGAAATAATTGTTTCTAACATAGAGATAACAATAAATTCTAAACAAAGAAAACTCAAAATAAAATCTACTTATCTTTATTTGTGGCCAGAGTATTTCTGTACAGACGGGATGTCAGGGATAGGTACAAAGGCAATAATACTCAGAGATCGATAGTATTTTTACTTGAGTAGGATATTATATATGAACGATCTCTTACTAGTGAGACCCATTATCTATTTACAAAAGAAACGTTTTTCGGTAATCAAAACTTCTATTAACATTCACAAAAGAATAGTTTTTAGGTTATCAAAATGTAACTACATTGAGCTTCTTCAGTTGACAATCCTACTAATAATAAAAGTGAAAGTTTGTATAAGTAGATTTTTCTTCTGTTTTGTCTCGCAATGTTGGATTGAAATTAAACTCATTTTTTGGTATTAAAAAACGCGTGGTGTTTATTACTTTTAGCATTGTGTCAATGCTCAAAACATTTCGACAAACAAATGTTACTTCTTAACACAAAAACTACTGAACCGATTGCAATAAAACTTGTTATATAGTTGGAGATCTGCTTTAACATATCTACTAACGGGATCGGGACTTACGCGCGTGAAACAGTAGGGCGCAGCTAGTACCTAACCGAATATTAAAGAAAACAGTACGAGTAAGTCTTCCATTCATACTTCCAATAAGTGAAGTTGCTAATTAGGATTAGTGTCTCTATTTCTAAAGAGAAATTTTATGCAACTAAAACTTGGCCTAGAAATAAAATCCTATAGGAACTTTATCGGTTTGTTTCAACGTTAGTTTCGTGACAACCTATATTCTTAGTAAGCAAGAGTCGGGCACCCGACTAGTTGCCGATTAATTAACAGGGAAGCCCCTAGAGGGCGACTCGAGAATTATTCACTGTACCTCTTACCCTTCTGTAAAATAATTATTAACAGTAAACCTAATTAATTTTCCGTTTTAAGCCCTCGTATTATCTAAGGGGAATTCTCACTTTTTTACTGTGATTTATTTTACGGGTCCTTGTTGTCTCGGTAAAGTGATTTGCTGCCACTTTAGGAACTGAATCTTGAAAAGATTGTGCTTTAATGTAAATAGTGGATGATTTTAACTCAATTTAAATAAATGCTTCTCAAAATGCAGATAGGCCGACAGACAGACGCAGCAAAGGAAATATCCTCTTTCGTGCTTTTTTTTACCTGACTGCGCGACGCAATGTGTTGTGTGTTTATCGGTCTATGTATGTATGTATGTTTGTTCCTATATGGCGCTCTAGAAGCCAAACGGATGGACCGATTTTGATGATTTGTCTTAATCCTGGAGGGTTACTGCGGTTCTTTCGACACGACAAGAGAACCGCAGTAACCCTCTTGGCCTAGAGTGTCACTATATATGACAGTTATCAAAATGTGATTCTCATTTACGAGAAATTTAGTCATACATCCAACTCACATCATTTAAAAAACCCAATTAAAAAATTAGTATAGTCTACATCTACACTTCTACACTATATAATATTATAAAGTCGAAAAATTTGTATTTGTTTGTGTGAATGTGTGTGTTTGTGCATGTGTGTGTGTGTACGTGTGTGTGTGCGTCGTATGTTTGTAATGAATAAACTCAAAAACTACTGGACCGATTTTAAAAATTCTTTCACCTAAAGAAAGCTACCTACATTATTGAGGAGTAACATAGGCTACTTTTGATGATATTCCTACTGGATCGGGACTTACGCGGGTAAACCCGTGGGACACAGCTAGTTTCTTATAAAGTACGTGCGTAGGTATACCTCCAAAATATCAAAAACAGGAACAACTAAATAATATAAGGAACTATTTTCTAAACAGTTTGAAATCTTACCCACATTCAAATGCAATTCCAAATCTACAATTTCCAACCCCAAGAGCTTAGTGACCAGCATCGCAGTGGTAGGATTTAGTCTGCGGTTGACATTGAAGCCTTTAAATGTAGAGGCTTTCTCATAAGCCCTGAAGATGTCGCAAATGTGAAATTATAGAAGGCATCTTTAATGAAGCCGCGTTCCCGGTGCGAGCAGAGCGGAGGTATAATGTGATAATTGGTCATTTAAGTATACCTATTTACTAATTTTAGCCTAAAATCTGACGTTTTGGTTCTTTGTATTTGCTATTTTTTCTTCAGAAAGATGTATCAAATACCTAGTAGTTTACAATTTTGAAAAACGAAGTATAACAATCGTTTTTATAGCGCGAAAGAGTTAGAAAGAGTCGTATCGTATGGCTTTGAAAACGATCGTTGGATGTAAAACTGACTCTATTTATCTCGATGACTTTTACATAACTTTATTTTGAAATACCTACAAACTAACCTCCCTAGGTCAGTTAAGGTGAACAACACAATACTCGTAGTAAATGGCAAAGATGGCAATAGGTAAGTAGGTATATGAGTCTATTTAATTCAAGTTTATTAAATAACAAATCATATCGTAACATTAGTAATAATAATGTTTTGTGCCATTCGCACATCTGCCTTTTTACAATCCCACAAAACATAATATTAGCCTCACCGCGAGTGATTTTTTGAAGATGGATTTTTCCTTAAGAATATTAAGAAGGTTTATTAGGTAATCTTAACAAATTAGGTGGTGAACCTTAACATGGGCAATGTTAAGGTTTACCACCTAATTTATTCATAAACGTTGGTCCTACAAAAGTATGAGTAGTAGCCCATCGTAAAACGCGCAGAAGGGGTTTCTTAGTTTGAGACTTCGGCCGCGATTTGCATCTCCTAAACTGCTATCCGAGATAACAACTAGGATACAGGGTATCCTAGGGTATTCTAGAGTATTTTAACGCGCCCTCCTAAGCACGGAAAATTAAAAAAAAAAAAAAAAAAACACACACACATTATTGGTCATCTATCCGAGTAACGACCGTGTCAGGCCTTGCTTTACCCGCTCGCAAAAATGCTAACCTGTATTGTCAAGTTACAACACGTGACAAGTTTAACTAAAAATAAGGTTTATTTATAAACGTGCATAAATAGGTTACGATGAAACGCTTAGGATTCGGAGAAAGCAGGTATATTCGTTTTTAACCTTTTCATTCTAAAAAGTTTACTCCAACTTTTCTAAATTAAGAAATGAGATACATAAACTGTGCCCCGTTTTCCAAATCATTGATTTTCCTACTTTGTACTTTCAAAACTGAATCTAAAATGAACGATAAGCAAACTTGGTCTACATTTTTCTACAAATTTCACAACATTTTGCACAAACCGAATGCTTTAGATACCTATCGATTGTGATTGCATTCATGTGTAATCGACTAGTTAAATATTAGGTACGCATCTATACGTAGAGGTAACATGGGTACAGTTAAGCGCTACAAGTTCTTTACAAAGAAAGAAAGAAAAACGTTTATTCAAATACTAATTCAAAACATTTATTGATAACATAATATGTTACGTGCCACTTAAATACTAGGAAAAATGGTTATTAATTAAATTCAAAATAATATCATAGATATTCAGACAGACACTCACACACACACACACACATCACATCACATCACATTAAAAAAAACCGTGCTTAGGAAGGCACGTTAAGCCTTCCTAAGCATTCCTTATTGTCGAAGGGCGATCTTCTCCACGCAACCAATGAATGGACATGATTGGAAGGAAAGGGACAGAAAGGTTCTATACTAGTCAAGATTAGATAAATAGCTGAGAAGAGTTAGATCAGATACATCTAGATTATAAAGATTCGATTTCGGTAGATTAGATGCTATATAATTGAATATATTTCAATCTGTTTATGACTTTTAATAATAATAGTATCTTCTATTTTTATGTGTTTATTAGACATTGTTACGGCAGGCGCCATAATCACCATAATTCCCCCAGTAGCCAATCCACTACCATCACATCACCGTAGCCCATGTTATTTTCGTTCGTAGATTTCTCAATAGTTTTATCTGATCCGGTGGTTGTCCTGCATTTTATAGTGCAGACAAGGATAATCGCTTGCTTGGTGTCCACTTCATAGTTTGCGAGTAAAATTGTTATTGAAAATGGCCTCTACGTGTTGGCTTCGGCTCCACGCACGCCTTCCAAAAGTCTGTACTGGACGTATAGTATTTTATATCTTAAACAAAACAATAATTACCGATCTAAATTGTTTTGGACTTTTGCCCACAATTCTACATACACGCACAAATACTACTACACCCAGTTGTTGAAATTGCCACTGATACTGGCCTATTGACTGTACACAACAACTGTATATGTAAGTGTAGGTACCTATAGCTGTTAGGTCGGTAGGCTTTAGTTGTGCACCCTAATGAGCAGCACTAACTAGCTAGTGTTGTTGGTTATCGATTGGCTAAATAACATTTTAAAGTGCTGTTTTTTTGATACGGCTCGTATATTATTTTAACCTGGTCTTTAAGCAGATTGTTAGAGGTTATTTGCAATTCTATACTTACAATGGTTTTAAAGATATTATGATAATAGAATTTCATATAGGATGATACTTGAAGTCTAATCCCTCGACTAAGCTGAAAGGGTGGTATAGGTGCTGGGCTGGGCACGCCTACTCTACCTAATAATGTCCTGGAGGGTTACTTCGGTTCGTTTCGATACGACAACGATACTGTCATAACGATGGTTCTACTGTCACCCTACTATCAGAATGTGACAGTAGAATCATCGTATGACAGTATCGATGTACTATCGAAACGAACCGCGTTAACCCTTCTGGGCACTATTTCTTGCGCTGTATAAAGCATCTAAAATAAGATCAAAGGTCAATTATAATATAACTAATAAGATGTATATATACCCAACTTAATTAAAATCGTACTTAAAAACGTACGACGTACTCACCAACATTTTTTATATCCTGATAAAAAATATTATTAGGCTGGCCCATTATGTTAGGTTACAATAACTTGACCTAATTGCCATTTTTACAACCTCTTACGATTTATAATATGCCCAATTCGTTACGCAACGCTAAACATTACCGGGGTTAATGTTCACGTTAAATAATTTCATGGCAGACCTTCATAAAGGGACTGAGTACCAAAATATCTGCTTATCGAGCTATTTCGGGGACATGTGGCAACACCATAACTTCATACATTAAACACTATGGAAGCGCAGTAAAGATAAGTACACTGGGAAAAAATACAGGTGATTTTTAGGTTAATTTTGCCGACTTATTAGGTGAAACGCAGACATTCGACTAAGTAGGCTAATTCTACCTAGTGCACTTGGTAAAGCAAAAGTCGGTAAAATTTACCTAGTCCACCCTTAACCAACTTATTAGGTAAACACTATGATTTGGTAATTAACCTACTTATTAGGTAATGGAATATTCATATTCATATTCATTATACATAGTAAAATCAACCTACTCACTGGGTATATCGACCCTACTATAAAGGTATTACTAACCTACTTGATAGGTAATATACACCTACTCGATAGGTAGTTCTAGCCTACTAAATAGGTACCATTAACCTACTCACTTGGTGAGTACATGTTAATGATACCTATTAAGTAGGTTAGAACTACCTAGAAAGTAGGGTTACAGTACCGCGTAAGTAGGTTAGAACTGCCCAGCGAGAAGGTGTATATTACCTATAAAGTAGGTTAGTAATACCTTCATAGTAGGGTGGATATACCCAGTGAGTAGGTTAATGGTACCTATTTAGTAGGCTAGAACTACCTAGCGGGTAGGTGTATATTACCTATCAAGTAGGTTAGTAATACCTTTATAGTAGGGTGGATATACCCAGTGAGTAGGTTAGAACTACCTTTGTTTTTCTTTGATCCCGGCGGCACTGCAATGCCGGGCCGACCCGTGACGGGAGTGGAGCGAGCTCCGAACATCCCGTCGCTTTACAAAAATCAGTTTAATATACTGGTCCTCCAATGGAGGAACTTTCAGATATTAAGCTGAAAAGAACAGATACTACACTTTGATCTTAGCCAAAAGGCAAGAAGCGATACTGTAGTAAAATGTACGAGCGGTAGTCTATCGACAGAGGTGAATAACGATACCGCGATTCAGAGATACGAGTGTTTATGTTGTCCCGCCATCTATCATCATCATCTATCACTTTGTATTTCTCACCAACTCAATAGGTATTATTAACCTACCTAATGGGTAATATTAGCAAAATGACTAGGTAATGTATATACCAACTTAGTAGGTTGTATTAACCAACTAATTTGTTAGTAATAACCTAAGCGCTATGTAGCCCCCAACTAACCTAATTGTTAGTTACTACCAACCTACTTATTGGGTGAATGTCGAAACTAAAAATACCTAAATTAGGTTTAATTAACCTACTTTTTTGGTAAACATACCAAAATAGTCGGTTGCCGATACCTACTAAGTCGGTTATTTTGGGTCTTTATAAAGTAGGTATTTTTAACCTAAATAATAGGTTGATTGTACCAAGCTATTGTGTAATTATTACCAAATCAATAGGTTAATTCTACCTACTTAAAGAGCAAGTTGATAAACCCAATTATTAGATTATTTTAACCTTAATAAGTAGGTTGCATTTACCGACTCAATACGTTAATGTGTACCTACTATTGGTTAAAACACGGTTTTACCAAAAAGTAGGTTTAATCTACCGACTTTTTGCATTACCAAGCGCACTAGGTAGAATTAGCCTACGTACCTAATATGTTTTTAGGTACATTTAACCTAAATTAGGTACATTTTACCTACTTTTGACATTCACCTACTAGATTAGGTTTGTAATTACCTAACTTTTTTCCCAGTGTAACTGGCGATAAATAATTACCTATGTTTATGTATTTAGTTAGGTTCGACATGAACGAACAAGGACTACCTACTCTTGATGTAATTTATTTTACTTTCTTCAATAATGCTGGGGCTTCATTAGCATACGAAGATTTGTGTCGCGTTATCGCGACAAAAATATCATATTCGGGCATAAGCGATGTTCTTGTCTACATTAGCGGAAGTAAATTCGTTTTACTGCCGCGATGCATCGTTGTTTAGTTTGTTGTGCAGCCGAGACTGAATTGACGCAGGTGTAGCCACCCAAGCGAAACATCGTCTTTGCTCAAATAGATCGCGTAAACATGAATATTCGCCGTAGCCCGCTAATGAAGCCCCAACATAATAAAAACATTTTCGATTTCTACAATTTTCCACCATGGTATAGTATTACTTCTTCAGTACCGATACCGAGATCTTCGGAGATGGGTCGGTCGATGCAGCAAACCAGTGGGTATGATCGGAACCTAAATACGCTGTATTTTAACGTTAGTAGGTAGGTACATGGCATCTCAATTTTAACTGGTTTTGTCCATGTTTGTTTACATTTAAATATGCGACTATGGCATATCGACATCGCCTAGGATCTCTGGATCGTGTTGGTTGCACAATTAACAATATTTTCTTTCTTAACGTGCCATACCTACTTTTCTTAAGTTTAGGGTCTAGAAATCGAAACAATGGAAAACGTCGCCAAGTAAGTCGTGACAACTCTTATATAAATTGAAATGGAAGTCAAGCATAAACTTACGTTTTAGTTTTAATAAGCAGTAGAGTTCTAGTCTGTAATATAATTAAAAATACATTTAAAAATCCTAACAAAGATCTTCTTTGAAGTCTTTCAACCTTGATACTTCCAGGCACTAATTGCGACGCCTTTTCGAAACCGCCCTGGGCGATTGCCCTCTCTCAGCTGCCAGGAGCTCTGAGCCAACCCTATGACTCTTCTACTTTCTACACGAAGGAAATAAAAGCGCCTAATTAACCCAACCAACGTCTATGGTTTCTTTTCATTAAACTACGTCTATATAGAGTAGTTCATAGAGAGATTTAGAGAGGAAGGTATTTTATTTAGTGTGTAGCCTACACATAGGAAGTGTAACCTCGTTTACAAAATTCGTAATGTACCTACTTTTAAAAGTGGTTCTAAAGGTGTCTATGATGTGATATAATATAAAAGGAGTAGTTTTTGACGCGTCTTCTTTTATTTTTATAGTTACAAAAAATCAAGGTTAATTAACCTCAATTACCTTAAGTTTGAAGTAAGAGCGCAATGTATTTATGTCATTTTAAGTGAGAGCGAAAAAGAAAAGTGTCGTTTTGACATAAATTTTATGTCACCGTTTTGTTAGACCAAACCGCATCTTTTGTTTACATATTTATCGCATACATTTATCTGGGCATGGTGTACATAACTTCGTGATAACAGACAGAATGGCTTTAGAATACCGTTTGCAGCGAAAGAGTTGTATGACTATGAAAACAACCGTTGTATGTTGAACTGACACATTTTTAACTCCTCTCCGCTTGCAGTGGAAGGCCGGCATTAATGAAACTGATTATTGAGTTTAGAATTACTAAGCATAGTAATAGTAGGCCGCAATCGACAACCAACGTAATTTTTTTTAGATATAATGCTTTACATAGTTACATTTTCCCGGGTCTTAATCGCGAATTACTATTTATTTTCTTACCTCGACGTTTCAACCATGTCACAATGATATTGGTCGCTTACACAAACCCTTAACAAATCGTGTGAATTTAAAAAAGTTTATATAATGCTTTAGTACTAGGTACCTATCTATATCTAACAAGATATCGTCGGGCTAGACTTTTCTAATAAACCGAAAATGTCCAATGACTGCGTAGAAGCATAGATAAACTAAAGGTCGAACATTTCCAGATCGCTTCAAAATCAAACACGCTTTTATCTCGGATTTTGGATATCGCTTGAACGAAAGCTTTGAAAGCCCTTCACAGCCTTACACTGTTCTGAAAAAACCGCTCATGGCTAAAAACCTTTTTTTATGAGTGTTCTGCAGGGATATATTCGTATTGGTAATAGAGGACACATTTTTTCAAATCGGTTTGTATCAACTGATTGTTAGGCCGTTATTAATTATACTGACATCTACATCTACACTAATATTATAAAGAGGAAAGATTTGTATTTTTGTGGGTGTGTGTGTGTCTGTATGTTTGTTATGAATAAACTCAAAAATCACAGAGCCGATTTAAAAAAAATCCTTCACCATTCGAAAGCTACATTCACCCTAAGTAACATCGGTTTTGATCCCGATATTCCCACGGTATCGGGACTTACGCGGGTGAAACCGCGAGAATCTGCTAGTACCAAATATAGGTGTGAAGGTACCTAATATAGGTACCTTCACATTTTGAGAAAGTCAAAACGGAAAAATCCATGTGATAATAAAGATTATGCTTCAGAGTCGTACCTATGTGCTTACAGAAAGAAACATCGTAATACTCGACGATTTCATAAGGTATTGATTAAATGTTCACTATAAAAAATTGGCCAAGTTTTTTTGCGCACGAAGGGTACCGTACCATTATCACAATTGAATACGGAACCCTGAAATAAACACTGGACAAAGCAAAATCCTTGTACGCAACGATGAGATACAGCCTGGTGACAGACGCTAGACGGACAGATGGACAGACAGACAGCGGAATCTCAGTAATAGAGGGTCCCGTTTTTACCTTTTGGGTCTAATTAACCGTTGCGTAGGTAACTCTAAAATTACAATATGTATTCAATATTTTATTTTTATTGCTCAAGGCATTTTCCTAGAAACTAGGACCCAGTCAGAGGAAGATTTTTGATGAAGCATTTCGCCTTTTAAAATGTTTCTAAACTTTATTCAATTGGTGAATTGAATAAAGGTCTTGACTACCGCTCGGGGTCGTACTTGGTGCAAAGGTTGGTTGGCCATTGTCATACAGAGAGGCAATGCTGCTAGCATCCTCGGCTCCTTTGCGCCGGGTACGATCAAGGGCGGTTTATTTAATTAACTTTATTTTTTGATTTATTTGACATTTGTTTGTGGTTATTTTAATTAAAACGAAATGTGGTGGGCATATTATGGTGAATTAAACAAGTATTATTAAAGAACTAATTTCAAAAAATAAAAATAAATAGTGAATTGTTTCAAGTTTCAATATCTCATTGGCGTAAAATACAAAAATCTTACACAGCCCTAGAGAAATTATCCGTACAGCAAAATGGGCGATTCTTTTCCGGGGCACGTCTAAATTAAAGGCCATTTATTTTGTCACCCGTTTCCGAAGACGACGTGGACAGAGCGCTTCGGTCGATAATATATTTATCTTATGTTTTGTTTAGATACTATTTATTCGTTGGGTCACGAAAGGATTTTTTAAATTAAATAGGTTTCCTTTTTTAGGAATTTATGCGAATTGGGATATATCGATTACAAAATACCTACAACAAGTAGGTAGGTTGTAGGTTACAATGGCGATGTTATTCTGTTTTATATTTGAACACGCGATTTCAACTTGATTGGAATAAGGGCTTAAAAGCAGAAAAATCATTTCACATCAAAGCCCATTTATTTCGTGTTTGATGTCATGCAAATAAAACGACACGGAATACACGATTTTTCACACGTTGCTCTTCATGTCACAGAAATAAGCAAAACATCGCTCGTTGGTCTCTCGAAGTGTTTATACAACATCAATATTCAAAGCCTGTAGAAAAATCTGCCAGCGTCGCGTCGTATGGCTTAGATGTTCAACTCTGGTGTGTTTATGCAGTACGGTGCACGCTTCACCGGTTTCCACTACGACAAAATGCACTCACGTCCTATCCCGGCCCGCGTGCACTCAACTACGAATGCACTAATATTGATCACAGGATCAATCTGTTCTCTGCTTTATATTTCAAAGTTTCATCTTAAGATTTCGTCTGTAGACGCCTGTATTCTTTATCGATGAACGATTCAGTGAGCTTCGTTAGGTGTCTTAGATGTATAATTATTGACACTACCTATATAACACCGACCTTTGGAGGAAAATACAACGATCTCTATAATTAACTTGAATTGCTTAATTTCCGACACCGAAATTCTGTTCCGAAACATTCAATTGACAACGTTGTCCTTAATGCTGGCTATTTTCGCTTGCTTATCAAGATTCACTTTGTGCGCTCTTTCTAAAGGAGCTGAACTAAATCTTCTTAATTAAACGTGTTTTGCTGAGTTAATGTATAGGTACATTGATAGGCGACAGCACGCGGCAACTGCAGATAAACTATGAGCGTGTTCCTACGACCACCGTAACTTTCTAGTTTTAGTTGTATGTGAAGATTCTGTTCAGTTTTAACGGGAACTTAATGCTCGTAGGAATACACTGGACGGATAACTGGAAGCCTCATGGGAACCGACTCTCATATAGCAAATTTAACCTTATCTTCCATACATTTTTCTAAAAAATACATCGTTGTGACGTTCATATGATATCATATTATGAGTTGACGATGATAGCAGTATGCTGCGCTGCGATGCATCGCTGCGAAACGCCGTTTTGTCCGCGTCCGCGTCCGTGTCCGCTAACAACCTATATCTTTAAAGAGAATATCGCATTCAAATAATTTCGAAATGTCACGTTTGTAACTAAATTGTAGTACCTATATTATTAACTTATTTGAATCCTCGTAGACGCTCAATCGAAATTGTCGGAATGTTCGCGATGTACGTGAGCACTTATCCTAAATGAGTAACCATGTAAAGAGCGGTGCACGCGATAGCGCGTAAGATACTCTCTCAAGTTAAACGACTCGGTTGAATGGTCTTAATAACTTATGTAGATTGACGCACATACGTAATTTGCCTACAAGTGTATAGCTATATACAATGTGTGTTGTTTGAGAGTTTGTATTCCGAATTGATTTCCAAAAGGGAGTGGTTCTACGTTATGAGTATGTCAAAGCTTTTTTAGAGAATGTAAAGTTTTGGAAACAAAGATTTATAATGCTTAGTTGTGTTTTAACAAGGTATGTTATCTCAACTTTAAGGTTATTAATTAACATTGAACTTAAAAACTTACTGATTATGAGTGTCTGTCTGTCATAATCATTAAGTTCTTGAGGGGAGGGTGACGTAAGGGGGTGTTTCAGACGCCTATGCAAACAACTTTTATCCTACGACTTTTGAAAATTCTTTTTTTTCTTCGTCTATTTGTAAAGTAGATGACGAAGATGTAAGAAAACGTCGTAAAGTAGCAACTTTTTGATTTTCCCAGCAGATAGAATTCTGTCGTTAAAACATTTTATTCTTACTCTATCAAAAGAACATTAACAAAAGATTACCGACCGAAAGAGGATCAAGAACTTACTAGTTACTTAAGTATTAAATAAAACAAATAAAATAGAAGACAGACCGAAATGATTTTCATCAACGCTTTGTGATACAAACAATAGTCTTCTACGAGAAGCAGTCTAAAATCCGCTTGTTGTGTGCTTTGAACCGTTGGAAATAAAACAGATACAAAAGCGTGTTCTACAATAGCTCATTTGTGCCCTAATGCTGCAATTAAAACGAGAAATACGAAGATTTGTCTTCTACTAATGAACGACAACTAATTGTGCTTTACAATTATTTTTTTCCGGAAAAAAACATCGGAACTTAATTGATATTTACTGCCTTTTGTGAAACATTTTTGTGAAATTAAAACAAATTATTTGTGCCGTCCTTTGAATTCTAAAAGGAAAACTTGGAATTAGTTTTAATGTTATCGGGACGTTTTAACTTTGTAACAATTTTACTGTGGTAACGTTGTTTAAGCTAGTTGCATCTAGTCGAGTTTTCTTGTTATCTCTGAAAAGTCATTGCGATGCAGCTGAATCGCTACAAAGCTCCGTAAATGCTTAGAGGTAATATGGTTAGGTATTCTTTTTATTTAACTACTGTTTCGACCGAGCGAGCTTAAAAAAGCTTAATAAGTAACTAAATACCCTGGTAAAAGGGGGAGATACCCAAAAGTTGCGTTATATATCTTGGGATACCTATTTAGGTATTATTTTTATTACCTGGTTAGGTATTCTTTTTATTTAACTACTGTTTCGACCGAGCGAGCTTAAAAAAGCTTAATAAGTAACATAATACCCTGGTAATAGGGGGAGATACCCAAAAGTTGCGTTATATATCGTGGGATACCTATTTAGGTATTATTTTTATTACCTGGTTAGGTATTCTATTTATTTAACTACTGTTTCGACCGAGCGAGCTTAAAAAAGCTTAATAAGTAACTAAATACCCCAAACAAACAAACCCGGGTAAAATAGAGAGAGGGATATCCAAAAGTTGCGTTATATATCTTGGGATACTCATTTAGAAACAAAGAAATCTCACTCAACTACTAATCAATCAAAATTAGTCACAAAATTCAACTTGTCGCATAATAAAAAATAATAACAGTCTAAATTAACAGAAGCACTAGCAAAAACTAACTTTACATTTAATTAAAAACTCTGGAAAATTTATTTGCTTATTTAATAATTGAAACCGGCAAAGGATGCGAAAAAGACAACCATTTATTAACCTATTTCTGAAAGTGGAGAAAAGAGACGCGAAAGATGATTAATTAACAACGAGCTGGCCACAAGTGAAGTTCTACGAAGGAAAACTTAATTACTTTTCTCTGTTGAATCATAAAGTTGAATAATTCATGTACCAGTAGTGAGGACACTCTTGAATGTGTTGAGGACTGAGGGCGTTAAAAGACGCATCCTTGCCTTTAGCGTAAAGTAGATTGCCTGTCACTTTCATATTGATGACCTCTGTGGCGCGTCGGAGGAAGGTCCGACTGGAATGCAGAAGGGTTCGATTCCCGCCGGGTGCAGTTATTAATACTTAAAAAATAAATATTTTTTTCTGGTCTGGGTGTTTTCTATGTAGGTATCATATGTATGTCTTTACAAAAAAAGTATAATATGTAGTAGGTATATATCCGTTATCTAGTATAGGTACCCATAGTACAACCCTAGTGCTTAGTTTATAGCTAGATTGTGCTGAGTGCAACTTCGTGCGATATTTCTTACTTATTATATAATTATTGTCGAGACCTTAGTCCCTAGGACCCTATTAAGCTCTGAGTAGTAGTGCTACTTCCATTACTACAAATTTATTATTTAGTGGCTGAATAAACTTCTTCTTTTCTTATAGTGATATGGCTTACCTACCTAGTGTTAGAGTTTTGACGTCGCCCTAAGGTCTAACTTCACTGCTATCAGAGATAACAACCGAGACCAAACTGCTTAACGTGCCTCCCGAAGCACGGAGGAGTTCAAAAAAGTGATTTTTACTGAATCACACTATATTCAAATTCGTACTGATCCTACGATAATTTTACGTAACAAAAACAAATTTATCTCAAACTTTGATCTAAAACAAAACTTTTTCTAGATATCTTCTTTCAGATAAAGCACTGTCAAACTGTCATCAAAAGTAACTTTATTCATCCACAAAATCCTAAGCATCAAAAATGGCCGAAATCCGCAGACATCGCTTTAATCCGTCTAATAAAGTTTAAAATTGTTCAAATATATTTTCATGAATTTAATTATTTAATGAACTGAAATAGAAATGTTATCCGCTGGAATGTTGAGTTTAATTCTATTTGTTATTTGTCAGTGGTTTTGTTTCGGAGTGTCGGTTTTTCACCTGCTTATTTGGGATTACCTATGTCCACGTTTGCATGTTGTATAGATACTCAGGTTATATATATTAACGATTTGAGACTGGCAGCCGATCGTTGGCAACCCTACCTCATCGAGTACCAAGTGGAGACTAATATGGTGGAAAGAAAGCTAAAAGTTATAACTAAAAAAACTCGCTCAACCGGGATTAAGTCTGGGCAATATCTGATTTATAGAGGATTCTTAAATTGAGAATACAATCATAATTTAGATAGGTATATTAAAATAAAGTACCGCCTCCCTCTCATCCTCATTTCACTTTTCAAATTTTCAATTTCATATAAGCCATGCTGTAAATACTGAAACCTTATCAAGAAACTCAAGAAGTTTTTATAATGAAGCCTTTTTACAACGTTGTATTAAAAAAAACCGGCCAAGTGTCGGTCAGACTCGCACCCGAAGGGTTCCGTACAGTTATCATTAAAAAAATGCGATTGTTGTATGGGAGCCCTATTCAAACTTTCTGTTTTTATAGCGGCAATAGAAATTCGGAGTCGAAATAATATTATTTGTGAAAAAATTATCTATCATGGTTCAGGAACAGACAATGGAGTCTTAGTGATGGGGGTTTTACTGCATTTTTTTCTCTAATTCTTTTCGTAACAAAGCAATTTAAATTCAAAACTCAATATTTCAGCAACGAATAAAACTTAACCTAACAGCTGTATGCTCTGAGGGAGTGCACTTCATAAAACGATACGTCGCAAGATAAATGAAACATGGCGAACCGTTCCACACTCGATGGAATTTAACCCGTTAACCATTCCAGTAGAATCCCAAGAGATCGTCGACATCGTTCGTTCAGCACTATAGTTTCGACTATTCTCAAAGACGATTCTACTGCTCTTTTCTCTATCCCACGCTTACGGTATACTTGGAAAAACATTTAATTTTCTGAAGAGATTGTATGACTTCGATCGCAATAGTTTTGATTAAATAGAAACCCTTTTTAAACCCACAAAATAAAATAAAAGTATTTAACTAACGTAGATAGTATATTGGGGTTGAATTAAAACCACAGATGTCTTTGTTGTGCATAGCGTAGATTATAAAATAAAATAAATTCAGGTGGGTAGGTATATTTTAATCCCTACTAAAAACTGTTATGAATTTGATTATGTTTATGTGACGGTTGTCAAAGCTGGAAGGTAATTTAGCTATAAAAGATTTAGTGGGTCTGCTAAACCAGGACCAAATTTTAATAATACATCAACTATTTTTAAACTGCCGGCTTTGCGAACTCACCTCTTTCGCGCTTTGAAAAAACATACAACCGTTATCATAGAACGAAAGAGCTACTACTCTTTCGTTCTATAAAAATAATTAATGTAGGTATGTTTCAAAAATTCGAAAAAGTCATTTCTCTATGTCGGTGGTAAAGCGGTTTTATGCCTTACAAATGATTTATACTAAGCCAGACCGAGACCGAGCCGTGTCTGGGCCAAGCCACTTTTGTATGAAGATAGATTTTGTTTTGCATGTTATCCGTGCCGTGTCTGTGAAAAACCAAAAGCTGTCTTCATAAAAAAAGTAGCTCGGCTCAGACACTGCCGGATCGCGGCCCGATCTAGTATAAATCATCTCTAACCCTTTAGCCGCATTATTGTCACCGTATTCCGTCGAATTCGTATTAAAACTTGGTGACTATCGTGGTATATTACATACATGATACAATGTAAACATGAGACAGATATATGGCTTGGTACGTCTTCCTCCTTAATATTGAATTGATTGCACCGCGAGTTGTATGCGATAGCTGAAAACACAGATGATTTCACATCAGGATTTATAGTAGTGAAACCGCAAGACATTGCTAGTAATTAAATAGTAGCTTTAATTAAAAAGTTTTTGTTTTTAATTAAAACCGTTTCGAGCTTTGAAAATGTTTCGTAATTTTCATAAACGGCTGGTATTTTTTAAATATTTTTAAAACAATTTTCACTGTTGATTTTATAATATCACTTCAAGTTGATACTACTTTAGTAATATTAAAAGAACTTGGAACGCCAACATCGCGTTGGGATTCCTTTTACATACGACAAAAACATATCAATAGAGTAGGAAGCGTCGAAAGATTGATATTTAAATTCCACCTTGCAAGCTTGAAATCACAAAGTCAGAGACAGTAGGTTGACACGATTCGCTGCCTCTGCCTCTACGACAAAATGCACTCACGCCTTCTAGCGCGCATTCTCTACTGCATTAACATTATTGATCCTCAAATCACCTTCTGTCTGAATAGCAAACAAAAATCATTTTTAGAAATGTTTCTACTTCGTTTTTCACTTTCTACGTGGCAATTATTTTGTCACAGTTTTTCATTGCGCTCTATACAATTGCGTTCGATTCAATCGCATATGAGTTTTACGTTTTGACAGTCTTTATCGGAGTTTAAAATATGGGGAAGTCATATGAGAGACGAATATATTGCTTTTTTTTGTGTATCGTGTTTTTGTTGTTCCCAGTGGTATTGTTTTTATACGTTTGTCATAAATTTCAATCAACTTATGAAACATTTATGACTGAATTTGTAGAGAAAATTTACAAACATACCTACTACTAGCTGACTTATTTGTTTGTTTGTTTAAACAAATAGGTAGGTAGGTACCTACTACTAATTTGAATATATTTATATTTGTTTTACGCACATTATTAGTTCCATTTTCTACGGAATTCTAGATGATTTAAATTTGTTTACTTTTATTATGGTTTTCTCTCTAGTTAAGACAGAAAATCATAATTCAAATTACTTACAGCCATTTTAAGCTATTTTCAAAATGACTTAGTACAAATAACAGAAATTCCAAAAACTATTGATCTCGTCAGTTTTACGTGAACTATCCAAATTAATAGTCGCTATCAATTCCATTGTTTCTTCACATAAATAGCTCCGACATAAAGCTGAAAGCAATTGCACAAATACAACCGTAATTGCCATAGCTGAATGTAATTGGCCGACTTCAACAAAGGCAGTATTAAAAGCTAGGCAGTTATTGACATGGAGCATGGCGCTACGTCGTTCCATTAGTGGTGATTTTGACCATCCCCTGAGTGTATGTTTCATGTATGACGTACAGAAATATGTTTCCATGGAATTGTCCGCTTTATATGACAACATTAAGAGCATTTATTAGGGCCTATTAATTACCTACTCATTTTGGTAATGTTTGCTAAATCATTTAGGTATGGTGTTAAAATTATTTAAGTTACATTCACTAAAGTTTGGAGGAGTAATTCAGTCCAGTTAGCGAATGCGAAATGATAATTTTACATGCTACTAAGCCTATTAAAAACCCTCTCGCTGTCGGTAACAATAATAGTTTTTTACATAACGCTATTAAACACGTTTAGCTTAGGTTCTAGATTCACTCGGAAATCAGCACTGTGAAAATGGATCATCAATATAATAAGACTTTATTGCCTAGCTAAAGTTTAATTATAGATCCGCAGTCATCTATACTAATATAATATAATGAGGAAAGATTTGTATTTTTGTGTGTGTGTGTGTGCGTCTGTGTGTTGGTATCTAATGAAAATGCAAAACCTTAAAACGGAATTGTTTTGAAAGCACTTAGGTCTTAGATATTCCAGTCTATTCTATCTAACTTAGGATGATGTCGTCACAATTGCAGTTTCTTGCTAACTTGCATCCAAAGTCCGTCTCTGAGCTTCGGTAAGCTCAAGCGATCCGGTTGTCGAAACTTGATTAATTTACCTACTCAATCCACTGTTAGTTCGGATACCACCTTCACTGATTCAAATTATTGAGCGATCTTCGCTTCAATTGGGGTGGAAAAACGATTTGTTCGATGCAGTAGTTTATTTGGTTGGTTGAATAAGTTGGAGATGAATATTGGGCATTAAATGTAGAATTACTCAGTTTTTGTATTAATTTACCTACTCAATCCACTGTTAGTTCGCATACCACCTTCACTGATTCAGATTATTGAGCGATCTCCGCTTCAATTGGGTTGAAAAAACGATTTGTTCGATGCAGTAGTTTTTTTGGTTGGTTGAATAAGTTGGAGATGAATATAGGGCATTAAATAAATAATTAAGTACTTAGTCATTGTATTAATTTACCTACTCAATCCACTGTTAGTTCGGATACCACCTTCACTGATTCAGATTATTGAGCGATCTTCGCTTCAATTGGGGTGGAAAAACGATTTGTTCGATGCAGTAGTTTTAGTTTATTTGGTTGGTCGAATAAGTTGGAGATGAAATTAGGACATTAAATGAATAATTACTTAGTTATCATCGGCGTTTAAATAATATCACATCTTCTATTTTAATTGACTAAATTACAGTGCGCAATTTGTTATCTTTATTATTGTCTTCATGTTGTAATTTCTATTATAATACGTACAGTTTAATTTATGTGGTTATTTTATTAATTATTTTGACTACACTCATTTTATAATTTAATACTAGTGATTGAGCATAAGTCTATATATTTTATGCAATATTATGTCATTAAAATTAATTGAGACATTATTTTATACTATGCCTTTTCGAGTGAGTCCGGCGAAGAACACATGTCTCTAGGACCAGCGATTTGGGCTCTGCGTTGATATGTTTGAATTTTATAACCTACACTAATTTTATAAAGAGGAAAAATTTGTATTTTTGTGTGTGTGTGTGTGTATGTTTGTTTTGAATAAACTCAAAAACAACTGGACCAATTTCAAAAAATCTTTAACCATTAGAACAGCTACAGCTTAGCTACATTAACCCTGGGTAGCATAGGCTACTTTTGATTCCGATATTTCCACAAGATCGGGACTTACGCGGCTGAAACCGCGGGACGCAGCTAGTGTATAGATAAATTTACAAAGTTCTGAACCAAAACCATGTCCAGTCCATTTGTCCCACCAGTAACTCAACTATCTTCACCTACACACGCAATATTTACGATTCAGCATTCGTGTTAACATTACCAGCGCTTGTGCGGTACAATAATTGTAGTCACCACAAAATTCCATATTTGGTTAAATTACATAACACAGAACCATTTGCGTTACCCACAATGATTGTAACTCGTGAATTATCTCTTTTGCTATTAATAAATTTAGCTTTCCACTAAATTTTGTGTGAAATATGAAAAGGATTGGAATTTTAAGGATATATACGATTAAAATATTACTTACTGCTTTAGAGTGAGCGGGAGATTGCTAAGAACTGGATCGTGTTTATAATAAAATTCTTTACGGATCTTTAAAGAAATAAAACCGAGACTAACACTCTTATTTATAGTCAACTCTAAGTAATAACTTGTCTAAGTAATGTGTCTGTCTGTCACCTTTTCGTTGACGTTTATCATCAGTAATAAGAGCAAGACAGGGCACTACTTAGCCAAAGTATTTACTCGGATTCGTCGATAGATAGGGGTGTTACACCCCGCATCCGCCATTTTTTTCAACTTATTTGCCGGCCACTATTAAACGCGATTAAGCAACTACTCAAATAAGACCCAACTCAGCAGAGAATGCTTGCATGACTGTACAATAAAACGGGTGAAAAATGGTTCCCCCAAAGAATCAAAAAAGAAAAATAATAAACACCACCTTGCAGAAACAGTAAATCTCAGAATTCCGATTCACAACAATAAATAATCTCACGTTCTCAATGCTACGAGGCCAGAGCTTTGGCGCAAAAAAGCGAAATGTTCTGAAAACAAACTGACGGCCAGTAGAAAGGCGACGAAAGTTAATTTCACGGGTTGTGAATGCTTCCTCAGAACTCATACCGCTCGAACAGTCCCGCAGTCGGGTTCCCATTAATCAATGACAACAAGAATATCGCCGGAGTTAGTTGCTCTAACGGCGCTTAAAACTCCTTCAAAGATGTTTATTAATTACACAATAAGCAAGATAAACAGTTTTGTCGCTTCTAGATAGTTTAGTTTCTTGATGAATTACGGCTTACTTCTTGAATTTGGGTACTTCACTAGATAAAACGATTTTAAAATTGTAAATCTCCTACTTTTTACCCGACTGCCGAAGGAAGGTTATGTTTTTTTATTAGTTATTCTTGGTAGGTACTTATGAACGTTTATTTTAACTTCGGCGGCAGCTTACATATCACCAGCACCACCTTGAGGCCTACCTTCTATCGTCAAGCGGTTTCGTTCGAATTTCAATGTGTAGGTCGGTGCAGCCACTAACAAGGACTAGTATGAATGTCACTTACCATCTGGTGAAATAGTGGTCTACTTAATTAAAAAAAGAAGAATCATACAAAACGGGCCTCATTGTGCGGAGATACTAAGTAGTATCTACATGGTTATAAAAAATCTATCACAACAAACAAGTAGGTCGTCAGGAATGATCCCTTTAAACAATAAGGCCGCTCTTTGCTTCCCCTAATTTTTAAGAGTAGTGCACAGCAAATACGTTTCAGAGTTTTAGGTATTTTGCAAAGTTATTGCTATCTCAACGCTCTCCTCTGCCGCCTTCGCTGTGAGTTTCGATGCGTGAGTGTCTATGCGCGCACACATCTAAACAATCTACTTCACCGCCCGCACGCTGCACACTTCCGCAATCGCTCGCTTCAGTTCATCAGTCGACGCGCTACAACCACGAGAGTTACCTTGTTTCACGTTGTTTGGCTTGCAACAAAAATTGTGATTTACAATAACCGTTTCATATTATGATTACAATCTAAAAATAATATTCCAAACTAGTAGTTTACGTTTAATGACTTACCTACGTACGACCTATTCGTAGTTTTATTTAAGTATATCATTCGTATTATTAGAATTAATTTAAGTAAATACTACTATGATATATTTTATAAAATTACCCACTTTTTTAGGGTTCCATGGTTTTAACAATAGTAATACTTTCGTCATGTCCGTCCGTCAGTGTTCTGCTTAGCTCAATGACGCTTTGTAGGTACCTACTAGAGAACTTTTAAAAAAAGTATGCTTCAAAAATGCAAAATATTTTGTAAATACTTATTCCAAAAATTATTATTATTTACAAAAAGATTTTGTAAATACTTATAATGAATACGAAAACACCTGGCTGACCAGAAACAAACATGTGTCAGACATACAAATGTTAGAGCCAGTTTACATGTGGGGAGCCGAAGGCGACCTGTCACATACACACACACAGAGCCAGTTTTATAGATCCCGAATAAAATGTCAGATAGCTCATTCGAAGGATTTCGACAGTGCTTTCCATATATTTTATGTCATTTTATCTTCTGAATAGACAATCTGACACTTGACGGGGACCCGTGAAACTTCAACTACCCTTAGTTTTCACCTTTCTATATTTTTCTTGTGAAAACAAATACATAATTGATTGTTTTTGAGCTTTGAATTGTCGATCTAGAAAAATAAATGAATCCTAAATTTTATGTCTTTGGCTTTTATTTATTACTCTTGTTTAGCATAAAAAATGTCATAATATAAATAGGGACCACTTGCTAGTTCGTTCGTCTGTCTATTATGGCCCATTTTTTCAGGAACGGATAGAACTATCAAGTAAAAATGTACATGAAATACCTCCTAAAGGTTATATACTTAGGCTGTAAAATAATATTTTACAATGATCGATCAAAAGATAGGACAATTTATAAATAAGTATACCTGCCTTCATAAGAGTGTACCGAACTCTCGGCGCACGAGTCCATCTCGCAGTTGACGTTTTTAGGGTTCCGTAGCCAAATGGCAAAAAACGGAACCCTTACAGATTCGTCATGTCTGTCTGTCTGTCCGTCTGTCCGTCTGTCCGTCCGTATGTCACAGCCACTTTTTTCCGAAACTATAAGAGCTATACTGTTGAAACTCGGTAAGTAGATGTATTCGGTGAACCGCATTAAGGTTCCCCATACTTAGAACTGAAACTCAATTTTTTTTTTTTTCATCAAACCTATACGTATGGGGTATCTATGGATAGGTCTTCAAAAATGATGTTAAGATATCTAATATCATTTTTTTCTAATCTGAATAGTTTGCCCGAGAGACACTCCCAAAGTGGTAAAATGTGTGTCCCCCCCCCCCCCCCCCCCTATAACTTCTAAAATAAGAGAATGATAAAACTAAAAAAAATATATGATGTACATTACTATGCAAACTTCCAACGAAAATTGGTTTGAACGAGATCTAGCTAGTAGTTTTTTTTAATACGTCATAAACCGTAAATCGCAATTTTCCTTTCATTCAATTCAGAAATGTACGGAACCCTTCGTGCGCGAGTCCCACTCGCACTTGGCCGGTTTTTTTAAATTCAGTAATTATTTACAAATAAGTTATACCTACCTACATGTAAGTGTACGGAACCTTCGGCGCACGAGTGTGACTCGCACTTCACTGTTTTTCTATTCAGAAATCAATTACAAATAGGTAAGTATACCTACCTACATACATACATGTGAGTGTACGGAACCATCGGCGCACGAACGTGACTCGCACTTGACAGATTTATTTTTATTCAGAAATCAATTACAAATAGGTAAGTATACCTATCTACATACATACATTATATGTGAGTGTACGGAACCATCGCCGCACGAGTGTGACTCGCACTTGACTGATTATTATTTATTAATTCAGAAGATAATTACAAATAGCTACTAATAGTGGATAATTACCATAACAGAAGGTAATTAGTAATTACAAATAGTTACCTACCTACATACATGTGAGAGTACGAAACCATCGGCGCACGAGTCTGATTCGCACATTAGTTGCAAATAAATTTACAAGTAAATATACTTACATATATAATACCTACCTACATACCTTATAAGACCAAAATGCAAATAACAAATTTTCTTACTGTCATCGACATTTTTTATACTATCCCATCCCTAGTGTCGATATTACAGTACCTAAGCATCCTTAGTGCTATTGCTTGTCTGTATATGATACCTTGCCCCCAACCCCCCTTGTGCCCGATATCTGCCGATAGAGATAGTTGCAGCTCGTGAGATTTGTAGGTACATTTTTTGATAGAATTTGCGTTCTGGGAGAAACCTTTTTTCCACCCTTAAATTGTAACAAAATGATACGTTATTGATGTCAATCGCTTAAATAGTTTGTATTCTATGTCTGTACGTTTTGATTTTCTTTTAAAAGTTTTTTGTTTTACTAAAATACTGACATATATTAGTCATAGTTTTAGCGCTAAAATATGCTTGGTTAAGGCGCTTATAACTTTAAAATGATTAAAAAAAATGAAAAAAGGAAAACGTAGAAACCTAGTTTATTATGAGTTAATAACACTAAAAAAAACCACCGAAATCGGACAATGTTAAGGGGTGGAAAACAGGTTTTTCTTTTTGTATGAAGAAGTACGCGTCGAGTGATCCTCTAAGATATTCATGTTGTTCGTTTTTGCAATTTTTGTGGTGAAGGTAGGTATACAATAAAGATTAATTAATCAATCAATCGGATTTTGATGAAACTTATCAGATATACAGATTCTACTATATCAAGTTTCATCAAATGCGTATATCCCCGGCATAGAATATCTTTTCTCGCGGGTATCGTAACAGACGACTAAGGGTTGGCGACTAGCAAACCTTGAGTCTACCCGCGCGTTAGCGGGTATGCTTGGTCCCTAGGAAGGTTGGTGTCAGGCAGGCAGACGGCCGTAAAAATATTGCCAAATCTATTTGCAGTAGGTATGGTCAATGATGACTACTGTGCCGACCCCAAATAATTTGGAGTTTTAGCGGAACCCGAGATCCCGAGAGGGATGCAATCGAGAATCTTACTCAGATGAGAAGAAGAAGTTTCAATCAAGACTTCAATCAAGAAGGTCTTTAAACAATCTACCTAATTACATATAGCTTGACAATTTTCTTCACATTTACCTTTAGAACTATTCAGGTCACTCAGCATAATCCAGCTAATGTATAAAGTTTTAAGTTTACTTTTAAGAAAATTTCCCAAAGAGCCAGTGGATGACATGCAAAACTTTCAAAAGTTACCCTATAAATCATAAGAACTTACCGTTATGTTGAAATATTAGGTAGATATAGGAAATCTTAATCCACTTTTCCTGTAAAAACTCCGAGAGAGTATAACTTTGTAATCTCAAAAGAGTTTCAGATGTGAGTTACGGAAGAAAACGCACACGTATTCATGAAGCACAGTTCTTAAAAATATAAAATCAAAGTTTAGTCTTTAATTTGCTTAAGATCACACTTTTTGGACGGCCACTAGGAAGACGGGTTTAATCTTGTTCCAGTGTCGGTTTATTTTTTATAAATGGGCGTGTTACATCTTGGTCCATAATATCATTATTTGCCATCATGTGAGATAGTTGCAGATTAAGCAATGCCTTACGCTGTCCTTATTTGGATGGGTGACCTACAATGTGTGTGGCAATATTTTTTTTTCCTTCATACTTGGGGTTTTTATCACTGACAAGAAAACCAGGTGAACTCCGTTTCGCCACCAGATGGCTTCGTTTTATGTAACATTTCGTTTGGTGATTAAAATATGAAGAAATTTTTTTTTTGTTTTATATTTGAAAAGGAAAAATTTTATTTTATTTATCGTACGTCATACGTCATTGTCATATACGTCATCGTCATACGTCATCGTCATACGTCATCGTCATACGTCATCGTCATACGTCATCGTCATACGTCATCGTCATACGTCATCGTCATACGTCATCGTCATACGTCATCGTCATACGTCATCGTCATACGTCATCGTCATACGTCATCGTCATACGTCATCGTCATACGTCATCGTCATACGTCATCGTCATACGTCATCGTCATACGTCATCGTCATACGTCATCGTCATACGTCATCGTCATACGTCATCGTCATACGTCATCGTCATACGTCATCGTCATACGTCATCGTCATACGTCATCGTCATACGTCATCGTCATACGTCATCGTCATACGTCATCGTCATACGTCATCGTCATACGTCATCGTCATACGTCATCGTCATACGTCATCGTCATACGTCATCGTCATACGTCATCGTCATACGTCATCGTCATACGTCATCGTCATACGTCATCGTCATACGTCATCGTCATACGTCATCGTCATACGTCATCGTCATACGTCGTCGTCATACGTCATCGCTGAGTTTGATTTTGATTTTCCAGCTTTTCTTTTTAAATTTATCCTGATTTTTTTTGCTATAAACCTCACCGAGCCCGAGACCTTTCCAACGAATGCAAAACCGTGGAAATCGGTTCGTGCGTTCTGGAGTTATAGC
This sequence comes from Idaea biselata, assembly GCA_958496205.1. NCBI lineage: Eukaryota > Metazoa > Arthropoda > Insecta > Lepidoptera > Geometridae > Idaea > Idaea biselata. Next base: position 25,679,072 of record OY292396.1, on the reverse strand, counting down.
GTCAGGAAGGAAAACCCGACTTATTTTTATATAGTAGATAGCGGTCGTAAGCTCAAATTAGGGGCCTTAGGGTGACCTACCCTAGGAGAGCAACACCACAATACGAAAAGAAGAAATAGAAAGTAATAGACTAGGAGGGGGAAGTTGGTCATCTTACCTCATTAGTACCAAGTGGAGACTTATATGGTAGAAAGTAGACTAAAAGTTATGCCTAAAAAACTCGGTCAGCCTCGAGTGAGCCTGGGCCCGTTCCTACCCCGATTGATCCCTAAAAACGGGCTGAGTTCAGACGGGCCCAGGCTGACTCGAGGCTGACCGACTTTTTTTAGTATAACTTTTATTACTCTTTCCACCATATTAGTCCCAACTTGGTACTCGGTGAGGTAAGTTCCCAGGCCCGATTGCTCCCCTAAAAACGGGCTGAGCTCAGACGGGCCCAGGCTGAATCGCGGCTGACCGAGTTTTTTAGGCATAACTTTTACTACTCTTTCCACCATATAAGTCTCCACTTGGTACTAATGAGGTAAGATAACCAACTTCCCCCTCCTAATCTATAAGATAGTGGTCATCTATCGTGTTGAAAAATGATTGTATATCTATAGACACCTTTCTATGTCGTATTTTAACTCAAAGATGTATTCTGTGCTCAAAGTATATCGTTCAGTAAAAACCATTTTACATCGATCACTTTGCCCTAACTATTAACTATTTCCTAAAATTTTAATTATAGTAATTGTAGGTACTATCTTTGTTTTCTGTGATTATTGTAGGTAGGTAGGTACATCATATTTGGTTTTAAAAACCACTAACTGCATGTAAGCAAGTTATGTAATGTGGCTGGTACAATCCTATCCTATCTTGAAAGATTGTGCGTGTCTGTGTTTGTCTGTACCCAAAAAACACCAAAACCGATTGCGATGAAACACAGCATAAAGACTGCTGCAGACGTAGACATAGGTATAGGCTACTTTTTGTCCCGATATTTCCACGGAATTAGGACGTAAGCGGATAAAACCACAGGGAAAAGCTAGTTATTAAATAAAAAAATACTATCAAAACAAAGCATTGATTTCAAAATCATATCGACTAAAGGCGATCCAAAAATCCCTCGCTAATTTTCTTATAAACCGGAATATAAGATATTCCATTACCCATCGTATTTTCCATCGGCTTCAATTGCTCGGCTACTGATATCTCCCGGGGGCATTTAGGTATCAATTTATTCAGTACCAGAGGACCGTTTCTATGCCCCTCTCGCGGTTATACTTTCGTATTTCAGACACTTCGGTATAATGTTATGAGGCATTAGAGTGATGACGGTTTTTCTAACTATGCATTTGGTTATCCTGAGACCCTTTTATGAGAAATTTTGAATCAGTAAACTACTTGAACTTGTTAAAGGAATCATATCGTTGCAATCAATCTTCTAAATTCATGTTTAAAAACATATTTGGGCCAAGAGATAACTGCAAAAATATTTTAATTTTCTACGGCTTTCGCGTTGCTCCTGGACAAGAGGGCGGAAAAGACCTCGAAACGACGATTAGCGGCGAAAAATGCTTAATGTATTAAAAGCAATGCGATTAAAACCGAAATATCTGAGCAATTTTATAGAAGAGTGTCACTAATATACAATACAAGAGTATTTGTGGCTTGCCTCATCTTTTTGCGCCAGTCTTAGCCTGTTTTATAGTTGAAATATAGGAAGCTTGTGGATACAAATTCTTTTCCATCAGAGTTATTCGGATTAGACTAGTGTTTAAATCTATTATTATCTATCTATCTATTACTATTATAAAGCGGAAGAGTTTGTTTGTTTTTTTGTTTGTTTGTTTGTTTGAACGCGCTAATCTCAGGAACCACTGGTCCGATTTGAAAAATTCTTTCGGGGTTGGATAGTCCATTTATTGAGGAAGGCTATAGGCTACTTTTGATCCCGATATTCCCACGGGATCGGGACTTATGCGGGTCAAACCGCGGGGAGCTGCTAGTTATTACTATTATAAAGCGGAAGAGTTTGTTTATTTGTTTGTTTGAACGCGCTAATCTCAGAAACCGCTGGTCTGATTTGAAAAATTCTTTCAGTGTTGGATAGTCCATTTATTGAGGAAGGCTATAGGCTACTTTTGATCCCGATATTCCCACGGGATCGGGACTTATGCGGGTGAAACCGCGGGGAGCTGCTAGTTACTATTATAAAGCGGAAGAGTTTGTTTATTTGTTTGTTTGAACGCGCTAATCTCAGAAACCGCTGGTCTGATTTGAAAAATTCTTTCAGTGTTGGATAGTCCATTTATTGAGGAAGGCTATAGGCTACTTTTGATCCTGAAACTCCCACGTGTATCGGGACTTACGTGGGTGAAACCGCGGGACGCAGCTAGTCTATTAATATTTAAATATATTTTTCCGAAATAATTTTCTAAAAACTCCTCCTCATCTTCTTTTTCTCTTTCTTCTTTCTGTTTTCTCAATTTTGTTTGATTTAGTTGTTATTTTCTGTATCAATTTGTCTGATTTGTTTTACCGTGCGCTTTACTCTCTTTACTTATATTTTGGATTGATTCTTGCGGTACCGAACTTTGTTAGAAAACTAACTAATTAGTTTTAAAATCAAGTTTCCGCCAGCTTAACCATAAGTTTTGGAATCATCAAAATCTTAATGTAGCATCAGCAATTAAAATTGTAACTAAACGGTTGTTGTACCTAAGTCTGTACAATAGAAACTCTATTATAATGATTGAAAAGTTGCATGTTAAAAGGTATTAAACCAGAAGTTGTAGTGGAGGCGTTGTCGTAGTTTCGACCCAATTTTCCTACTAAATGACTACAAACTACATTGTTTTCTTCAAAATGATTTAGTGTATTAATTGTTATTGTAATTGCTGTAACAATATTGTTTTTGCCTAATAAAATTCTGTTTGAACTAGTAGATATTTTCTAGCAAGTAGTATACGTTATTTAATTGAAGAATACGATCTGAAGTTTTGGTTCTTTGCATTTGACATTTTTTCTTTAGGAAGATGTGTCAATTAGTAGTCTACAATGAGGAGGAACACTAACTTTTTACCCCGGCAGAGGGCGTTGGTCGACCGATCTTTGGTTTGAATTAAGAACTGTCAAACAGGTGTTTTTTACAACTCTCGGCGTCAAATTGGCCATATCGGTCTAAGACCAAAAGAAAAAAAAAACTCGGCGTTTTCATTTTTGGGGGACCATCATCAAAAAAAAAAAAGATCATCCGACCCCAGCGCCATCTGCTCACAGCTTTGCGTGTGCCACCCCATTAAAAAACGAGGTATAGGTATCCGTAGTATTCGCCGTCAAATACACATTCCCTAATATTAAAAATAAGAAGGTACCTACATATACTTCCGTGGTTCATAATTTTTAACAACATACGACGAGTTTCCATCAGTTCGAAATTTGAATTTGGAAGTAGGTAGTCGACTATTCACTTTCGCGTGTTGGAAGGACTATGGTTTGCTTAGATTTCGTTACAAAATATTTCGTTTCTCAGAGGGATTTGTTACATAATCGAAACCATATCGGTTTATGTACCTATTTATTACTTAAAAGTTTTTCTAAAAACCATAATTGTTCTCCGTAACTGTACTAAAATAAAAAAATAAACAAATTATTTATTTTACAAATAAAAACCCTCAAAGAGATATTAGAAGTATTGAGGCCACCTTGGGACTTCTACCTTCCAAATAAAATAATAATAATCAAAATCGGTTTATAAATGACCAATAGAATTTGTTTCTCAAATTTTGATAGATTTTCGCTTACAAGTTTTTATTTTTAATTCTACGAGTAAACGTTACTTAAGAAAAGTTGTAGATAATCTTATTTGCAACACAAAAAGTAATTATTGTTTTATTGGTCAATTTTTTTTTTTTAAAACCATAAAAACCATTTGAACCCCTTTTTTTAAGATGGCGGCCGTGGGACAAGAGCCACAGCCCCACAAACTAGGATTTAACTTTAAACTAACCCCCCCTTGATATCCAAAAAATAAAATTGCGTCATCTGACAAATGCACGCTAAGCCCAAAATAATATATCATTTGAATGGACTAATCTCCTAGAACGTTTTCTCGTCGGCTTTTAGGGTTCCGTAGCCAAATGGCAAAAACGGAACCCTTATAGATTCGTCATGTCCGTCTGTCCGTCTGTCCGTCTGTCCGTCCGTATGTCACAGCCACTTTTTTCCGAAACTATTAGAGCTATACTGTTGAAACTTGGTAAGTAGATGTATTCGGTGAACCGAATTAGGATTTTCACACAAAATAGAAAAAGAACAATAAATTTTTGGGGTTCCTGACACTTAGTTACAACTGAAATTTAAAAAAAAATTCATGAAACCTATACGTGTGGGGTATCTATGGATATGTCTTCAAAAATGATGTTGAGGTTTCTAATTTCATTTTTTTCTAATCTGAAAAGTTTGCCCGAGAGACACTTCCAAAGTGGTAAAATGTGTGCCCCCCCTGTAATTTCTAAAATAAGAGAATGATAAAACTAAAAAAAAAATATGATGTACATTACCATGCAAACTTTCAACGAAAATTGGTTTGAACGAGATCTAGCTGTCATAAACTTGCACTCGGCCGGTTTTTTAAAATGTAACTTGTATATTATGTATTTTAAAAAGTCTAATGCCCCGCCATTGTCAGAATTTAAAGTTTTAACTAAATATTACTTTTATTTAAAACACAAACTAGCTAACTTTTTGCTTCATATTCTAGAAGTAAACAAACATGCATCTGGGCGCTCAGTCGCTGACAAACTTTTATTTAACTTTTAGTTTATAATATTTTACAAAATTTTTGTTTTCACCTTTGTATTTAATGCCAATTTATTTTACGGTTTACTAGCTGCCTTCTGTGGTTTGACTCGCGGAATTTTCAATAGGTATCGAGATAAAAAAGCCTATCTATAGACATCAGTCTTTAGTTAGATTATATTAGAGTAAAATTTCATTGTACCAAATTTCCCAAAATAAATTACATAAAGAAAAACTTAGAGTTAATTATCATAAAGGTACAATGGGCGGTCTTATCGCTAAAAGCAATCTCTTCCAGGCAACCTTTAACCTCAGCTCAGCTTTTTTATACCTAGTGTATTTGGTACACTAGGTTTTTTAAGACCGACTACAGCATTGCAGAAGTTTGTTATACTATAAATAAAAACTACCAAAACTTTGAATTCTTTTTCTTATCCGAGCGACCCCTAAACACCGAATCGTTTTTTTAAATTTGGGGTCGGCGCCGTAGGTAAATCATCAATGACTATACCTTCTGCAAATAGATTTGGCAAGAATCACGAATCAAGAATCAAGAATATTTATTGAATAACTGTGTACATTAAGGTGACATGGAAATGTGTTAGAAGTATCAACAGTTTGTCCATCCCGGACATACAATATTATAGTGTTACAATATTATAATACAATATTATAATATTACTAGCTGACCCGGCAAACGTTGTTTTGCCTTATAAATTATAGATAGTAGCCGATTCTCAGACCTACTGAATACGTATACAAAATTTCATAAAAATCGGTCAAGCCGTTTCGGAGGAGTACGGTAACTAACACTGTGACATGGAAATTTTATATATTAGAAGAAGATAGCACCACGCGAGGCGAACTTAATATTTGCAAGTCTCCCTCAGGATCTCATAGTCGCCTTCTAAGACGCCTACGTGTAGAGATGGGATAGCCCTATTTAATGGAGCCCCTGGGTAGAAACCCAGGGGCTCCATTGCAAACCAAATCTCTAAATTAACCGTTTCAAAAACAAACACCTTGGTAAGTAAGGTACCAACTACAAATATAACTAAATACCTATCTATTTATGTAGGTAAATGTAACGGAGTCAAGTAGTTTCGCAGCCAAAACCAGCATCTTACCCTCAGTTCGGTATGTCGCCGAACTTGGACTAAGTCGTATTTAACTTTAGAGAACACAGCTTGTGTTGCAACCGCATACCAACAAATTTTGACGCCGTGTACTTAACTATAATTTGCGAATATGTTTAGACTAACTAACTTGCTACTTAGGTATGTGTTTAAAGTCAAACTTAGGTAGATATTTGTTGATATTTGAAATGTTAGCCGGTGTTCGCTCAGAAAACGCAGGTTTAAACACTATTTATATTTAATCAAGATAACAAGATAACGGTTTCAGTCGCGCAAGTCCGTATTATAATAAAAAATCGAGCGTAGTTCTGTCAGAATCAAGTTAGTTTATTATCTTTTGTTTCTAAAACAAAAATATGTAATTAATATTGTACACAGAATATTAATTTAATATTTGTTATTGCTCAACGCATTTTTACTAGAAATATTATTAACAAGGAGAAATGCATAATCGAAAATTCTCTCGTGTCAGGATTCGAACCTGCGCCTCTCCCCTGCGCCACACGGGAACTCACGTGGCACGGTTAAACTAACGATTATGCTGCCACCTATTTTTTTACCGATTAAAGGTTCGGTTTGGTGATGCATTTCTCCTTGTAAAAATATTTCTAAATGTAAGAATATAAATAATCATTATACATCTATAAAGTATTTGAATTTCCAAAAGCCATAAATCAGGAGTTGACGTGCAGAATTAACCCCTTTTAAAGTGCAGAAAAAGAAAAACGTTCCGTCAATTTACTTGTTTAAATAAACAAAATGGCTCTGGCTGCAATTTTCAGAAAAAAACGTTTTAATACGAGCATTTCCTAGCACGCACTGGGGATACGCTTACCAGGAAATGCTCCTAGATACAATAACTCTATGTATTAATTTATTTTTATATAAAAAGGATCAGAGTTACCTAATTAAAATGGGTCTATTTATTTACTTAAAAAACCCCAGAAAACTAACCACAGAATCAACACGCTAACAAGTAAAACTAAGGAAATTTACTAAGTATCAGCGGAAAACTCTACTCGGTAGAAACTCTGACCTGTAATGAATAAATACACGTTAAAACTTTAATTTACTTCCTTCTTATCTGAATAGTTTTAGTTTTATTGTTTGCTTATCGGTTCGTTTAAATCAGACTGTTTAAGTCGTCGGTAACAAAGGAAGCCAGGCAGACACTAACGTTACAAAAGATTTTATCTAAATTTTGTTTGTTTGGTTACTGTTACACGTGTATTGGGATTTAGGCCACTCAAGATAGTTTGACGAAGATAAGTTGTTGTAATTTTAAAATTATTATTTTTTTATATAAATAAAACATCTCTAATATCCCATTTTATGGATGTGAAAGTTTACAATGTAACCCACCAAGATATTACTCTTGATAAAAGCTTTTTCCACGTTTTAACACTATCCTTATTATGGACGTCTAGACCGTAATCTAGGCCTTTTTCTCTCTTTTTTTTCAAAAATGTTAAGTATGTTTTTACATTAGACAGAAAAGAAAACAGTTTGGGCCCATTTTGGGCCTAGTTTTTTGTCCTATAATAATATACACACAAAATAAATGATATTTGTATGGAATTATGTTGTATACTTTTTATATGGAGAGTGCACATGTCAAAATCTAATATTATAATACCAATATAGACATACACGTTTAGCTATCGCTCGGCAGTGCTACGTGGTAGGCAGAGTGGCTGGTGTTTGGTTTTATTTTCGTTACGGAATTTCTTGATTCGGTAGCCGCGCTCAAAGCCCACGATAAAAGCTATGCAATAGCTTAATTACCTTATTGATAGGTAGGTACTATAGGCAGATTAAATAAAATAACAAACCTAAAATCCTCTCAGTATTTTCACGTCGAATAAGCGATAAATACCAAAATAATATAACCATCAGTCATACCATCAGCAATGTACCTACGTTATTGGTCGGTTGCTCACTTATTCAGATTATTTCAGATCAGAGTTTTTTCAGTCATTCGGTGACAGAGGGCTTAATCGCTTTCAATATCATTTCGCTATAGAAATCTGAAATTGAATTGAAGCTTTTGAAGAATTTTGTCAAACGAAATTTGTTATTTTTACTGAGCAAAGTCATAACAAGTGAATTTTATCACTTTTATATTATTGTATGATTTTAAAATCTGAATGAGCAATAGGATAAAATTTATTGTAAAGACTTTTTGTTAGATATTGATACTTAGATTAGATACTGTAAACAATTTGAAAAAGGTTTCGAGTAATCCGGAGGTAGACTTCATTTTTCGAACGCACGATTGATCCACAGTTGCAGACGAACGATTTTTTTCTGTGATAAATCGTCATCGATACTACAATTATTTTTTGGATTGGACCGATAACTTCGAATCCATAGACGAAAAACAATTTGTCGTTCGTTCGCAATTGCGATTAGAAATACTTATTAATAGGAATACACGAACGATCAATAAAACTATTTCCAAGAAATATTTTAAGGAAAAATACATAGGAATTCAAAAATTCATTCGCGGCAAGGCTTGAACTCGCGTCTTTGAGTCAGTACCCCAACGTCTTTGGGTTTTTGCAAATTTTTACTGTTTTAGCATACGATCGAAGATTTTACAACTCTTCATAGATAACGAGGTAAATAGATATAATATTTCACGATAAATATAATTTCAAACAACAAAATTCATTTACCCATATAACAGAACGATACAGAAATAATAAATAACATTAGTCGATTCGGCTTAGAGCCTCTATCACTTGAAAAATCCAATATCTGTTTTTAACGAATGATCGGATCGTAGGAAATGTAAAAATATTAATTTCCGTTGGAAAAGAAAAAAGAAACACAAAAACCAGTTGAACGATACGAAGATATAAATAATTCAATTCAATACTTTACTCAATGTGTTACAAATATTAAAAAGACATTGCTAACAAAGTGGTGGTAAATAGGTTTATTGGTTAGTAGATACCTACCTATTTGCCCCGTGTAGCCCCGGCATAGAATAGGAATAGGTTACTCCATCTATACCCGTGGGTGTCGTAAAAGGTGATTAAGGGATCTAGAAGAGTCCTAGGAGGGTTGGTGTCAGGCAGGCGGCCGGCCGTACAAAATATTGCCAAATCTATTTTCAGAAGGTATGGTCAATGATGACTTACCTACTGCACCAAACCCAATAAAAAATCAATTTATGGTTTAGCGGACCATGCATGGGCTGCCGAGAAGTAACATCGATCGCTCTGACGAGAAGAGAAGATACCTGCCTATTTGCAACGGGACCTGAGAACGGGACATAGAAGACAAGTAATAGTATTATTCCTTTTTTTAATAATTAAACCTCCAAGTAACATTTTTATTTATAAGTAGGTACTTACCTTATAGGCACTAACGAAATAAATATGTACCTAACCTTTTTTTTCTTCAAATATTTGACTGAAACCTTGCCGCGCTCAGAATTCTAAGTTAGAAGCCGTAAAAATACTATTTTACTCCCTTGTCATTAGCTTGTCATACAATCTACTATAATATTGTTTCACTAGCATATTATAGTCTTAATTATAAATGGCAACGTATTTGTGTGAAAAAATCGACCTCTACCGACTTCAATAAACACATAACCCTTCTTTGCGTCGCGCAGTCGGGTAAAAACAATAAAATACTTACTCTAGAATTAAAATTATTATTTAATTTGAAAAGACATTTTGCTCTTAACTTACAGCCCGACTATTACAGTGGAATAGTTCACGATTGTGGAATCAGGTAGGGTAGCAGTAAATTGCGATGGCGTTTTGGCCTCTCGCAATCGGCAGAGTCGCTGGGGTGGAATTAAACGATTTATTGTTGCCACCGAGCGCGGATCACTGTGACACCAGACTTTATTGTTACACCTACTTCTTGTACCTACTAAATTCGATTTATGTTTAATTTTTGTTTTGGGGATTGTGAAGTTCGAATTTAGAATCGAGGGGAAATGATACCTACTCTTTTTTTCATACAAACTTTACAAACGTACAACTATTATCAAATAACGGGGTATTTACCAAGTTTTAATTAGTTTTGTAACGGAGCTCGATATTTCGCCAGAGACAGGAGATTGCGGGACAATCATGGTAAATAACCCGTTATTTAATAATATTTGTGGTGAAACCTACCATGTTTACAAACGTGGTCGACTGTTTCCTCCAGGGTTAAAGACATTATATACCCTTACTAGCTGCGTCCCGCGGTTTCACCCGCATTAGTCCCGATCCTCGGTATCCTTTGTCCTTCTCCCGGTTCTCAGCTACCTCCTCACTAATTTTCTACAAAATCAGTTCAGCCGCTTCTTGAGTTATAAATAGTGTAACTAACACGACTTTTTATATACTCGTTTAGCTATTCCCGCGAATACGTCTGCGTTGTTCGAACACCTACCTACCGCTGTGCAAAAAACCACACTTAAACCTACAGCGGTAGGTGAGGTGTTCCGTTCAGTACTTATCGTATAAAATATCTATATCTATTAATTAATATATAATAATATTAGGAGGATGAAGGTTACGCAGCAGCATAATTCATATTGGTGTTCCTACTTTAAGAAGCTGTCATATTGTGGTAGGCCTGGGGAATCAAGACTATGTAAGAAAAATTTGTTCAGCGTCGTCCGTCGTAAAATTACACCTTTTTAAAACTGTTGACGTAAAATTGTAAGAAAATAAGCTAGTAATACATCAACTTTCTAAAACGTAACGTCAGCGCGATCTAATTTTATCAGTAACGCCATCTACAAACGATAATGTCAGCGTTTTCTTATAAAATGTAACCCCCAATTTTACCCTGTTAGGGGATGAATTTCCGAAAAATATTTTATCCACCTCTATCGATACCTAACAATAAACCTAATACCCGACTTTCATAGATTTAACTCTAAAAACAAAAAAGTTTCATACAACCCTTCAACCCTTATTTTACACCCTCAGCGCCTACGTCCTAAAAGGAACTCCCATACAAAATTTTAGACTCCTAGCACTTGTAGTTTCTGAGATTTCGTGATGAGTCAGTCAGTGATTTTCGCTTTTATATATATAGAAGATCTGTTTTTGCCTTTGCGAAATTTGGGATTTAAGCTTAGTTGTTAAGTCTGGGTCGATTCAAAGAAAAATAACTTGGGGTTGATTTCGACCCCTTGGGCATATATGGGTTAGACAAAATATGTTTATGCCATAAAATCCATACCAGTCATGACCCGTACTTTGATTTTGATTTTGTTTTCTATTCCATTCTAATTTGAAAATGAAAAAAATAGAAGTAAAAATTTAATTTCGCTGAAACAATAGTTTTGAAAGTAAATTACAGCTTATTTTGTAAGTATCTATTCCCATTAATGGTAGATAACTTTCTAGAAAAGCAATAACCCCACAAAAACATTTTCATGTAAAATGTAGCCAAGACGAGAGCGAGGCCTTATGAATGATGTGCACTATCAAAAAGTTATCAGATGTCCTAAAGAGCCAAGCTTATAATTCCACACGCCCAGAGTCCACAAGCACCTTACTTCACTATCACAAACTCAACATAGCATACCTTGCATAGGTTTTCTATTACACAATACCTAAGTTCTTGCGGTGATAAAACGGCCAAGCAACATATTTTGGCTAAGATGTTGAGTTTGTGATAGTGAAGTAAGGTGCTTGTGGACTCGGGGCGTGTGGAATTATAAGCTTGGCTCTTTAGGACATCTGATAACTTTTTGATAGTGCACATCATTCATAAGGTCTCGCTCTCGTCTTGACTACATTTTACATGAAAATGTTTTTGTGGGGGATTTCACCTCTTTTTGTAGGTTGCTTATTTATTTTATTATTTCATTTTTTTCCAATAGCACAAAGTTTTAGCTTTTAAAATTATTAGTAAATTTATTTTTAATTCAATTCTAATAGTTCATGAATTAAAGACATACGCGCCGCCGCCGTTCGTTCAGGCCGAGTATTTCTAATGTCCACCACACGTTTGGCCACCACTGGTGGATAAAGAAACATCTTTTAAAAAGCATCCTCGTTGTCCACCACTGGAGACAGCGGTACATCTTTCTAATTATTAATAAATTTTTAGACTTCTAGTACCTCAAATAACATATTAAGAGGAGTATATACGCCAACGACCTTGAAACTGAAAATCCCTGTCGGGCTCATCGAAAATTGTTGATTATTTCTTGACGGAATGTCGTAGAACTTTTTTTTGTGCACATTGTAAAACATTAAAACATTGTATTTTTATTAAGTACCCTATAGACATTATACCCCGTGAATAACCTTTCTCTGGTATATTCCAAACCAAAGTTATGAGGGTTCAAAAAACCGACGAAACGTTTCGAGAAAAGGTGGGTAGTGCCCGTACGCTTCGCTGGCTCGTCTTGGCGGGGGCACTACCGTGCCCCCAGATAGTGAGTAATTCAGTTAGGTACCTACCAACTTAAATTCTCCTACATTTAAGTTGACTGCAATACGAACATTGTCTTGCCATGTTTCTAGTTGTACTAAAATAGCCGTATTATCCTTGAGCTTCCTTTGTAAGACTGCGTTTCAAAGACAGAATGAGCGCAATTTTGTAATTCAATCTCTTCAGGTACAAAGCTTTAGAATGTCTGGACAATAGAGGCAGAGTAAAGACACGAACTAATTGTAGACGGATGCTTTAGAGGATTTTTACTATCAGTAGTTTGTTGAGATTTGAGGACGTAAGAACTTTGCAAAACTACTTATAAACTTTTTAAACTAACACGATTGAAACTTATAACTTTGTATTTTCCGTGTCTTAATCGCGTGTTTTTTAACTTTTAATTTTCTTACCTCGACGTTTCGACCATGTTACAACGGTCTTGGTCGCGAGGGGACTAGGTCTGCGGCGACTTTCAGACAATCTAATAAGACGGACAACGGTTTATTTATCCAACCATCAGTGGGGTGATTTTGTAAAATTGTTGCTGATCTTTTCTGTTTCAAAGCTGTTGCTGATTACAAAAATCCATTAAAATTAACTGTCAAATTGGGAATACAACATCGAAAAATGCTGAAACATTTCTATTGCTTCAATCCAAATGAGATTTGCAACATTTTAACGGAATCAACAAGCAGTAATAAATTATCCATATGATAGGTACATATTATGTAGTTGTTTCATTTATGACACTTGGGAAGTAAATAGAAGCAATCACTCTCTTCAAAACTTCGACTGCGGCTTGTCACCATCACTTACCGAACTAAACCACACCAAAGAGACTAGCCCATGCAGTCCGTATCGTGCAGGAGAACTAATAAAAGACTAGTCGGAACTCGTTCCACTCTAAACCATTTTCTTCTTTTCTAACATCTTATGCGATCGTCAATCGTCACTTGTAATATCTTAAAAGATATTAGTCAAACGCTCCCTAGATTGAAAAAAAAAAATTGAAACGTTATATCAAGGTGTATATCGGGTTTAGTCAAACGCTCCCTTGATTGAAAAATAAGCAATTAAAACGAAATATCTAGGTGTAAAATATTTCGTCACGCCAACTTACTTTTGATTCCAACTGTACGCTGCTTACGATTTGTGTATGCGTTTTGCGGTGTATGTCGCGTAGATCTCAGTAAGTATTCACTACACGTCCCACTCTGCGGTAGAGACGAGATACAAATCCCCAGAGACGTGGCTACGGAATCTGTATACCTCACCTTAGCCTTATTTATAAGCGATTGAAAGAAAAATTCGTACAAGATCGTGCTCCATGCAGAGAGTTAAAGGTTGCGCGTCTTTTCGTTGAATATTGTGATTGTCACTGTTGTTTCAGTATTTTGTCATGACGCCGCTGTTGGTAAGAATGATGTATTGTTTATGATGTTTATGGAATATAAAGCTGGTTTTCGGTTGCATATTTTTTATGGACTCATTGATCATTACCTACACGTTGCCTTTTTACCCGACTGCGCGACGCAAAGAAGGGTTAAGTGTTTATCAGTCAATGTTTGTTTCTACGTGGCGGTCCAGAGGCCAAACGGATGGACCGATTTTGATGATTCTTACGTCAGTCGCTTCCTCTTAGTCCTGCGAGTGTCACTAAAGACATGATAGTTATTAAATCAAGATGGCGGCTACCAGAGGCCACATTGTAAAAAATATGAACACTAAAGTAGACTGACTACCTATATCAAGTGGGGTATCGTTGAACAGGTATTTGAAAATCATTGTTAGGTTTCTTTTACCATTTTTGCGAAATTAAATCGAATTCGCCATTGCAAATCTAGAATGATAGGTAAGCAAAAAAGTTTCGTGGGATAAAAACAGTGTGAACTAGAAGGTTCACATCTTTTTACTCAATCTGCTATCGGTACCATGTCAATGAGGCTCTCAAGTTTAACCCCTGTATTTATACAGAAGGCGAGTAACTACTCTGGCTAAGTAAATCTCAGTCACATTTTCGCAGACGTTGAAAATCAATTACTAGAGCGAGACAAATGCAATACTTAGTCAAACAAAGTAAATACTCGACTTCTCTATAAATACAGGAGTAAGTATTTTTGTCAGATCGAACACCAGCTCGGCTAATCAATTACAATATAAAAACTTTTATAACTGTATTAAAATTTCACTTAAGTAGATACTTAGACAAAACGAGTATTTGTAAAAAAAAAAAGAAATATACCTTTTTTAAACTTTTAAAGACGTTCTATTACACGCAAAGTTTAAAATGTTCCACCTAATTTGCCCTACGTGATAATGGTCCATTTATTTGCAAACCAGACAAAACACGTGTGTTAAGTTAATATTTCTATGCACTTACAAAGTTCATCGCTCCTGTAAATTTAACTTACATGCATGTAAATTAAGCAGTTTCAAAGTTTATTTACCGCTTTGAAGATGTTGCAGCGAAAGTTTTAAAAGAACCATTATTACCTAGAACCATGCAACAATTGTACCGAATAAAATGACCTTACACTCTGAAATGCTGCAAATAGTACTCGAGCGTTTAATAAAGTGATAAAACGGTTCACGAGGCACGCGAACTTTTTATTTTATGATTCATTTCGTTACCATTTATAAGGTCTTTGTTCATAGTTTTAACCTTAATAACTTTGGAAGTTCGAATAGGCATCGAGTTATAAAGATTCTTTCGAGTATTTCGTTTAACAATATCGGCGATAAGGTATTATTTTTATTTTAATGCCTTTATTTTGTAGGGAGGGAAAGTAATGAATTATTTATTATAACTGCTTAATAATCGATACAGAAAATGTAGCTGAAATGTAAAAATTAACTGCCACATTTCACTGCAAAATTTTTGACTTATTTACCCGAATAAAAGAAAGACAACATTTGAGTTGTATTATGAACTCAATTCAAATACCAAATTTATCATTTCTTCATGCTCACAAAAGTAAAATACAGTCGCAGTCGTTTCACGAAGGGAAACGTTCAATGAACGTCGAAATTGCTCAGGCCATCGAGTCATTCACAACAAGAAAACTCAAGGAAAATTCAAGTCGCGGCAGTTTCAAAAATGCTTTTTAAGCATTTTGGCAATAAAAAATCCACGAAACGAATTGAGTTTATTCAAGGAAAAAACTTTCTGGCTTTACTACTATACTAGACATTTATAATACTGCAGTTAGGTAAAAATATAAAACGGGAAAAGGTGACAGTAACTGTTTTTCAGGGAGCCGTTTTCGTTGCTAGAAAATCCCTAGCGATATCTCACTTTTTGTTAATATAACCTACTTATTGCTTATTTTTCTTTTACAATGCCTTAAGGGAAACTGGTGGTACAAAGTGATTTATGAGTTATGCAAAGAATGAGAGGATATTTTCTCTATACCTACCATAATTCAGGCTAGTTGAGATTAGAGGCGTGCCGTGTAGACGAAGATTTATCAGTTTCATCTTGTAGGGACCTCATTTTGCAGTGTTCCCTCTCTGTTAAATGCTTTTAGAGTATAATTTAGTAGTTAAGTTTCTTTAGTGCGACATCTATAATCAATCATTCACATTTTCTTCTTATAGGGTTGGCAGTGCCTGTAAAAGAGCCTCTGGTCTTTAAAGCTTTATGAAGATTTAATGAAAAAAAGAAAGCGCTGTTCCTGAAGCGGAAATTCATTGACATAATAATTTGTATAATTCAATATGTTTTATCCGTGTAGCCCCGGCATAGAATAGGGCTACCTCATTTCTTCCAGTGGGTGTCGTAAAAGACGACTAAGGGATCTGAGGGAGACTAGCAAACCTTAAGTTCTCTCCGCGCGGTGGCGGATAAACTGCTTGGTCCCTAGAAGGGTTGGTGTCAGGCAGGCGGCTTGCCGTAAAAATATTTCCAAATCTATTTGCAGAAGGTATGGTCAATTATGACTTACCTACTGCGCCGACCCCAAATTAATTTGTGGTTTAGCGGACCCCGGGCTCCCGAGAGGGATGCAACCGGGAACATCGCTCGGATGAGAAGATAATTCAGTATTTTTTATGGTTGGGAAAATGTTTGGCATCGTGGCTGTAGGCCATTCAACTGCAAAATTAAAATGTTATATAGGTGATATAGGGGGGTATAATAGAACGGACAAAATCATCCACATTCCGGACCCTAGGACCCTCGTTGTCGAGGTCCTAACCGTTGTAAGCCAAACTGACTGGAGGTCGCAGAAGACCGCAATTAGTAGAAAGAACTGGGGGTCTCATTTTTGAGTTAAAGTTTGTCTTTTTTATTACCTAAAACTAATTAACTATCAATAAATAACAATACTTACCTGTTACTTTCAGATTCAATAAGCTTAGCTAATAGTTTTCGACTAATCAGATAAAAGTTATACCTACAATGGTCCAAAGCTAGTAATACAATGTTTACATTATCATTAAATTGAAAGCATTCGTGTCTGTTAGTCATTAGTAATATTCGCGGCACCAAGTTCTTTTTCGTCTATCGTCTACAGTAGGTTGTTTTATGAAATATTAGTTACACCTCGGAGTGTCCCATGAAATTTAGACACTGGATATCAGTGTTTTAGATCTTCAGCTTTTTGACATACCTACCAATTCGCGATCGGTTTAGTAGTTTTGCAGATGTAACCAAAAAATAGCAAAATACTTATTTAATTTATTAATCTATATTCGAATTTTCATTAGGTAGATAACTTACTTATTTATTTATTTACAAATTAGTTATAAGTACTTATAAATAAGTACACATAATTAAAACGTTGTAGGTAATTATTATGTAACCTTTTTACTAGCAAACGATTTATTAGCCTGTAGTAGAGAGATGCTTTCTATGTATTTGACATAATTTTTAAGCCCTATGTTTCGAAGTGGTTAGACAGAATCAAAGCATTAATGCATAGTAACCATGCATCTGACTAATTCATAAACGTTTAGCCTGAATATCTGGTCTTCAAAGCTTGAAAGTAATGTTGATTTATTCGTATTTGTGTACAGGTGCATGATATTTCGATATTGATATTTTTTTTTAAATTCAATTTAACCTTAAAGAAGTTGTTGGAATAAACTAATATTATTATCTAATAGACCGATCTTTATCGCCACGAAGAACAATCTCAAAGAAAAAAGAGCCACATAAGTTAAAAAAAAACCATCCTATTTTTTGAAATTGCATAAGGTGTGCAAATTTTCCCGTGTTTGAACCAACAATTTGTAACGTTTCAAGAAATAAACAGAAGTGTAGGTACTAAACAGTTTGTTAAATTATTATCACCCATAAATTTTTGATCAACCTGATAAGGCACGTATTTAGAAGGCTTTATGAGCTCAGCCTACGCTTAATCAGGATTTAAGATTGTTGGCTTCGATTTAGGTGCTACATTGTCTATAAATATGGGTCGTTATTCTTTAACCAAGTCTCTGATAAAACACGAATTCATCGAGTTAATATTCAGTAAATTGCTGTTTAGTAGGCCGGGCCACTGTTGTATGGAAAAAAAATTGTCTTTTTTTTCTTTGTAATAGTGTTTAAAATATGCTATGTGATCAGAAACGATGTTTTATAAAGTTTCATACCATTTGGACATTATCTTCTGCCTCCGGATCCACTTTGAACTTTCGAAAAAATCTTAAAATTAACGCTTCTTGTAACTTAAGTATTTTTTTGTAAGTAGGTAAATATTGAAAAAATATTAACTTAAATCACCCATAACAGACTCTTTTTCATAAAAAAATAACAGTTAGGGAGAAAAAAATACTAATTAAAATTAAAATACCCCTCCTACGTTTTGATTTTTTTTCATTTTCCAATAAGAACAGAAATGAAATTCAGAGAAATTAAAAAAATCAATACATAGGGGCATGCTCAATGCTCATGGCTGATATAGGACTTATGGTATATTTTATTTTTTCTTATATCTTTATCTAGGGAAAAAAACGTTTGAAAAGTTTGCATGGAGAAAAGAGTTGGTAGACTGTCCTCTTAAGTTTCTGTTAGCAATAATTTTACTAATTCATCTTTCTTTTTCTTGTAGTAGCTTTAACCGGAACTTTCTGTGCCGCTATTTCTTCGATTTATGTCTGCGGAAAGGACGTCAAGTGAAAAGGTTTAATCATCTCAGTAGAGTGATTTCGTTATCACATTTATTTTCAATTTTTAACTTTCCATTGAGTGAGCAATGTTGAAAGGGGAAACAAAATACTTTGAAGATGTTTTAGTCTATCTATTAAGAAATTAAGTGTCATATTTTTATCATTAGTTATACCTATTTTGTTTTTTTTTAACAATAATCAGATCATTGTAATGACCGAACGAGTCTAGCAAAATTTCCTTTCGTCGGTATGTTCAGTATGTTGCTTCTCCTCTACAGATCGTATTTACCAACCGATCTTCACAAAACTTGTTAAATAGGTATACTTACTTTGAATTTATAGAGTTTTTGTCGTCGAAGATTTTTGATTGGTGTGGAATGTGCGCTCGCTAAGGGAGCTTAGTACTTGCGAGGTTTACTGTTCGCAGGTTTAGGTACGTGATAAAAAGTAGCAACTAACTTGTAGATATTCAGATCTATATACCAAGCATATAAACGAATTTTCATTACAATCGGTTCAAAAGTTTTCGCCTCGCGTTCACCAAGGAGTCTCAAACAGAACTCCATTTTCTTATTCACTCGATTCTTATTTACACATATTTTAGTCAAAAAATATAACATCTACAAACGCTTTAAACGAAAATATTGAAAAGCAAGTGGGCAAAAAATAATCAACAATTTTCGATGAATTCGACGGGGATTTTCAGTTTAGGTCTTGTTTGCATCTTAAGTCTCATAAAGTGTAGTAAGTAAAAGCAAAGACTTGTTAGCACAGCATGCTAAAATGTACTCTGTTCTTCATCTCTTGTGGGTCTAGTTAAGTATAAATATTAAGTTGTCTGTTATTTTGAAAGTTTTTATTAGCATGGTTAAGTGGATGATAAAAGTCCACTACACAAAAGTCGCCTTTGTTCACTTGGGTGATTTAATTCCAAGGTGATTTGAGGACACTAAAATTTCCACTTCTATCACCCAGGTGATCAAAGTGGAATAAACCATAGATATCTATATATCTATCTATAGATATGATATCTAAATGAAGCAATTCTTTTTCACCTGACTTACACCCTACCTTACATCTTTCTACACTTTTCGTTCATCCAAAGGTTGTGCCACCTAAATAATTTTATTATAAGTTGTTGATGTTTTTCTTTAAATGAAATTAAATAAAAAACAATAACGAAAAATAAAATACATAAATAGATAGACAAAGTACTTTCTTTAAAATGTAATTTTATATTGGTTTTACAATAAAGAATTAATTCATCTATCTAAGTAGCTTGGAAATCAGCACCGTGTGATTGAGCCATTAAAGAAGAAAAATAAAAACAAGCGTTTTGATCGCAGTCTCATTTATTTTAATATTTTTCATTTAACTAAGATAGTTACATCGAAACACACAATGCGTAACAAATTGGACTGGAAGATATGTAAGAACCAGTGATACAATGAAGTACCTAATGATTTATTGCTTGCGCTCTAATGCCGTTTCCTGGGTAAAATGTCAAGAAACAAGTTTTTGAAGATGTACGTATTTTTATCATAAAAAGATGATTTAATTTATACACTGTTTCAGAAACTTAGATTAAAAAGGTAAACAAAAATCCCAAACATTTGACATAAAGTACCTAACAGCTCTTTATTTACTTTTTTCTTTAAAATGGACAGTTCTTTGTTTACCTTTGGTCTAAGTTTCTAAAATAGGCCTATAGAAATATTATCAAGAAAACTTGCTTCATCAAAAATCCACCCATAACGGGTTCAAACCCGTGATCCTTGCTTACCGGGCGAGTGCTCTAACCACTAAGCCATGCGATAATAATTCCTTGATAATGTTTCTAGTAATAAAAATAAGAATATAATGTTAAGTATAATCCGTTACAGAAACGTAAAAAAAGACATTTCTATAAAGTATGAATGTGTTACAATTTACTGAGACATGTTGTAAAAACTACATTTTAAAAAGGTGACATAAAAGTATTAAACTTGTATTTATCCATACAAACGGCAAAAGAGTATCTAAATATTTATCTAAAAAGTGTCCTGATTATGTTTCGTACTTACGAAGCAGTCTAACACGTATATTGGACCATTTACACAGTGCCTCTTTCCGGGAAATTCCACTAAGCGAGTTTAGGTTAGCAGTTTATTTTGAAATAGTTTCTTTAGGACTTTTTGATAGATGGAACGTGGAATTCTATAAATTTTTATCAATCGTTAAATTTAGCGGTCGATAAATAACTAGAAATTCACGATTACATCAGTCAATAGGTATGTATTGAAATTTTGCCCAATGACCTTCAAACTTTAATATGAAGTTGGCACTAAATGATGCAATAAAAAAATCTTTATTCTTAAACCTTTATCTTTATAATGACGTCTCCTTTATGCAGTTTGGTGACTAACTTACTTAGTGGATATGCTTAGTCGACTGGGACAGAAATTGACACCGTGTAAGTGGCTCATAAAGTAATTCTAAACGCCACTTTGATAATATATATTTTTTAATATTGTCATTGTTTTATTAGTAATATAATTTATAAATATTTTCGCTAGTTAAAACGTAGAAAAAAATCAATTTAGCTTTTAGTCGCGTTAAATTTTCAAAATTAAACCAATAAAGTATTTTATCTTTACCTTAGGTAATATAATAATTCTACGCTATTTATTTAACATAGTTTATGATGAAAAATGTACATTCTTAGAAATTATAGATTTCAAATTCGTTATAATTTTAATTAGTACGTATATAATTTTATCTACAGCCGATATTACAGTTTTAATTGCAAAAGACATCGTTAGTTGATATTTTTATCATAAGTATCGTATTGTATTTATTTATATAGCCTAATTTTTAATACTGTATCTAAATGTACTAAACATTTTTAGTTTTCAGATAAAGATGCAATCACACTGTTGCTGTATTATTTGTAATTGATTATTGTAAATTTGAGTCATACTGATAGTGGCAGTGAAGGATTATTATAAAGAAATGGGTAAATAAGTCATGAGACAGACACCTATGGGTATAGAGTTGAAAGTTATGGAAACTTTTGAGTAAGTTTCCTGAAACATTCTAAATTATAGTACCTAATCTAAATAATTTTCAAAAATAACAAATTTACTAAAATATTTGAAAACTTCTTAAATCGGAAACATTAAGGTAAGTTTCCGAAATCTTACCTTCAAATAGGAAATTTACCAGGTAATTTTCAACTCTATATGGGTACCTACTTCAAAAGTGGCAAATCAGATCAATAATATGATTGCACTTCAGCTTCCTCATATTCCTCTCGTCTAATATTCAGATGTGTTTCGCATTTACACATCAACTCTTAGAAATTAATCTAAACATGCCACAGTTATTCGAATAATACGCCATTTTCCTGAAAAGCGCTGTATTTTAAAATGGCTAGTTAAGACGATTAATGGCGTTTTATTCAATCAAACTGAGACACAAAAAGCGGCAAGTAAAAAAAACTACTAAGTTACTATCTATTACTATTATAAAGTGGAAGAGTTTGTTTGTTTGTTTGTTTGAACGCGCTAATCTCAGGAACCGCTGGTCCGATTTGAAACATTCTTTCGGTGTTGGATAGTCCATTTATTGAGAAAGGCTATAGGCTACTTTGATCCCTATATTCCCACGGGATCGGAACTTATGCGGGTGAAACCGCGGGGAGCTGCTAGTTCAATTATATACATATATTACATATTTAATCAAAAGTAATTGCTTTTAATTAAACAAATATTAGCATGAAAATATAACTAGAACTGACTATTTAAGTACTTAATCGATTAAAAACTAAAGTAAGGCATCACATAAAATCTCGGCACGTAAACCTTAAGTATGTAATAAGAAGTACTTAATTCCAAATGTCAGTAGTTAATAACATTAAATAAGGTAAAAAAACAATTAACAAACACACATGGGGTGTTCCATATTCATCCTATGACATCTAAAGTTATTTTTAGAACTAGGTGAAAAAAAGAAAATTAAACTGTACTAATGAAAGAAAAGTTTCGCATTCTTTAGGGAAACTCAAGCAGTTTTGCATCTATAGTCTCGCAGCGTAGATATGATGGTTGGGTTTCCCCACGATGATTTTCTTCACCGTAAGAGCGATGTTACTGGCGCACATAAATTTAGCGTTTACTACTATATTACCGTATTTGGTTGAAGATGATATTTTTATCAATCTATGCTATGAAAATACATTTTTATAGGTACTTTGTGGCGAATAAGTTCAACTGTAGATTTTCAAAGATCCATAATATAGTAGTATATTATAGAAGACAATGAATATAAAAATTCAATACAAAGAACATAATAAATAATTAAAAACTAAGACACGATTCAGTAACTGTACTTAAAATGAAACTTAAAAGTTCTACTGTACAATACTATGGCACTGTGACCGATATAAAGCCACCAGATTGAATTAAAATCCTGAGTCAAAAGGATTCTCCAATTTAAGGGACACAATTTTCAATCTGATGTATTTTAAATACCGGTATTTAATTAACACTTTAAAGGAATGTCTGAAATAAAAGTCTCATAATACGGCACCTTGCTAACACGACGGTACACTAAAATGATTCCTAGTAATATTATAAATTTGAAAGTTTGTTTGTAGGCTGCTTTTAACCCCGATATATGGGTAACGTGGATGAAACCGCGTTGCCCAGCAGGTAAACATGGTACTCACTCTAAGCGTAGAATTCAACAATAAAAAAAGCAAAATACTGAATGTAAAAATATTCATAGCAAATGGAATGTTTCATAAAAGCACTTTCAATTTCCATTTAAACAGTTTTATTTGTTTCAAAGGTGTATTTTATTTAAAAAATACGATCCATTTACACTCACCGAATCTAACACTAAAATTTCTTGCTAGGGATAACAGCAAAATAATAATTTTATTTATTATTTACGATTTTTTTAATGCCAGCACGAATAACATTTTTACACCATTGATTGTGTCGAGCACCGTCCGACATATATCTAACACCTATATCTAATAAAATGTAACTTTATTATATGGCAACACATTCTTTTGGTTTTACATAGAAATAAATATTTTTATTAAGCTTGAAACACTTGATATGATCGAAATGAACGGAACGGATATGTATCGGTAGGTTTAATATTAACAGGTACTATAAAATCTATTCACAACAACAACTAAGGGTATCCGCCCTTATGACCTATAAGGGGCCTATCAGACAGAGAGCGGTCACGCGATCAAGCGCATCGCGTTCTGCGTTCGAACGTGCAATTGCTCACGAATCCTGCAGTTCTACTTGACCGTCGCGGTCAGAACGCCTCCTGTATAAGGATAACTATGTAACGTATTATAGCTCAAGGAACGCAGAGCTGACCACTTGAACGCTTGACCGAGTGACCGCTCTCTGATAGATCCCTTAGGATAAAATACCTGTGACTTTCCTAGTGCTTCGGTACAATGGGCGGAAACCTCAATGCATATTTAATACGTTGGTAGCATTGTTTTAATCGCAAGGTCGTATCGGAGTCGTTGGTCGGATAGGTGTCGTGAGGTCTAAGTGGCGCCCGTTTGCTTTGATACTGGCGACACAGCCTTGTAACCCGTTGTACAAAGCCGATGGCAGACCAAGAGGAAGAGTTGGAGAACCACCTATAGAAAAGAACAAGTCGTATTGTCAGTAATTTATATAAATCTCCCATTGAGAGCTAAAAATCGGACACAATTTTAGTAAATCTTAGGAGGTCGAGGGACGTTCAATTTACCAAATTCACTGATAATAATTGGACAATAATCGTTGGCTGTTATAAACTAAGCACTCGGATTGGTCGATCAGAACACCCAAAACAAAAACTTCTCTGATTGGTTATTAGTGTCTTAGCGTCTCTATGTGTTTGTTAACCCAGAAAGCCTTTCCGTCACAGAAACGACATTGGGGTGATAGGTGCGAGTGTAAAGGTATGAAGGAGTGAGAAGGTGTTAACCTTCTCGAGGTTCTTTATTTTTTAAACCACCTAGAAAAAAAATCGGTAAAACATAATAAAAGTTGGCTACAAGGTACCTAAAGCTGTGAAGGAATCACAATAAGAATTGGTCTGTACACCAAAATCGAGTCAATCAGAGTTAGAGAGAAGAGGCTAAAGTCTAATTATACGTGTTTTTGCGGAATTCCTAGGATTTTCGCAAAAAAAATTCAAAAATCAAATCTAAATCAAAAATTTCCCACGACATACGCAATAAGATAAAGCCTTGCTTTACATTCGGAGTGTAAAAAGACATACCTACCTACTATTTTACAATATATTGTGGATAATTACACGGATTACTCTCGGACGATATATTCAAGAAGTTGTGAGCGACAACGGTTACGGTCGAAAGTAATTGTCTGTATTATGAGAAAAGTTTGGGGTTCCCAGACGAAGCTTATAGGTTTTCCTTTGAGACCTTGAAATTGTGGAACGTGAAAATATGTTGCCTCTTTACGTGCCTCTGTAAAATACTTAAGCCACACGCAACTTAGCCTATCTCTATTTTATAATGGTACAAGAATTAGGCAAGTCAATAAAAACCGCCAGTAAAAACCCCTAATAATATAACAATAGAGTATCCTAAAGGAGGTATTAAACCTAAAAAGGAGTTATTAAATTGTAGTGTACAATTTTACACTACCAACACATCAGTCATATCATAGAAAGACCGGACCGGTGTCCATGTTGCAGATAGTAATAGTGCGCAGCACTTCGCTCGATTAGACCCTAGACTGGGAGCGAGAGCAAAGTAAGTCTGCACCGTTTCCACGTCCGTCCATCCGCGATGTGCAGCGAGTGAAAAACTGTACTATAGTAATACTAAAAGTCACATTTTTGCTCACGTTGAACGTCATTCACAAAAACAAGATAATCAAAGTTTGTCTTTCGGCCAATCAATAAGGTAGGTATTTTTACGGTATGTTCAAAAAAATATGTATAGTCAGGTTTAAAAATGGTTCTCCACCACAAAACTATTTGTATTTTTATTGTGACGTGGGTACCTATCTTCGTAAGATATTACCCGGCCCGAAACAGTTAATTTAAAATTGTGCACTAAGTTCGAGGAGTATGTGGTGTTAGAGCTTCCATTTGTGTATAGAGAAGACGTTAATTTTGTCCAAAACGGTTTTTATAGAAAATAAAATTGTTTGTTCGGTGGGGAATCTCTTTTAAACTCGGACTGTACGTATGAATACAATATATAAAATCCACTAAGTACTCACCAATCCACAATTTAGGGTTAGCCTTCGAAGGTATAAGCAACGACTGCGAATAACCTCTAACAGGGGGAGTCTCATCGACTTGCAACATCGCAAGCCTCTTTCTCCTTCTAACAGTAGCTGTATGCCACCTCCCATCATCTACCCTCTCTTTCGACTCAATACTTTGGAACCAGTCCTCGTGCACTGAATTGATTTCCTTCGAATCCGTATCAGTGTAAATAAGCTGGAGTTTTCCTTCAGCGATACCGAGCCCTATGAAGTCTCGAGGTCGCACCCCGATCTTTCGTCTCCACATGAGAAGGCCTGAATCATTGTGTGTTCGAAATTTGATTTCGTAACGTATGCCTCGGGCGCCGTTATTCCTAAAAATATTGCTTTTATTAAATGTCTGATGTAACAAACGACCTTTTCTTTGTACCTATGGATTATTTAAATAAGGCTGTAGACAAACCGACATTATTAGTCGCGAAGTATACGTGTCGTGATATGATGTCACAGATGTCTCGCAACAACTAAAAATGTCGGTTTGAACATCATCTGAAGTTGTGTTACTACATAAATACTATTTTAACACAGTCTCTTAAGGTATGAGTTGACAACGGGTGACATGAGGCGGCAGCGGTCGACGTTTATATGTATTTTTATAAAACTCCCTACGTAGTCAGCGACACGAAGCTAGCGAATTTCTTAGAAATACATGGAAACCGCGACATGAGTCGACGACGTGTCGCGACGACGTGTCGCCCGTTGCCAAATCGTACCTTTATGCTACGTTTATGTCTTGAACAGAACTCAAATTAAAACATTGAGATGTTAATAAGTAAGAAGCCGACCGCAAACGACAACTGCAGGTAAACATATATACATACAAAGCGAATTAAATCTTATATTCTCTGATCCACGTTTCAATATGGCGGTTCGATTTCGCCTGGTGCAAGTCTCTATGCTTAAAAATAAATATTTGTTCCTGGTCTGGGTGTTTTCTATGTATCATATGTATTTGTTTACAAAAATAAGTATAAAATGTAGTAAATCCGTTGTCTAGTACCCATAGCACACGCCTAGTGCTTAGTTTGGGGCTAAATTGCGCTGTGTAACGTCGTACATTATTTATTTATTTATATCACACTAGCGACAAATTGTCGCAGACGTGTCGCTGGCTACGGAAGGTTGTCGTTTGCAGCTGCCTACAAAATTAACCTTAAAGTAATCGTGAGAGAAAACTTATTTTAAAAAGCTTTTAAATCTAAAAGCTATTACATAATTAAAGCACAGGTGCCAGTAAGCTCTATTGACAGACTTGTTAATAATGAATTCAGTGAAATAAAAAATTAGTTCAGTTTAAAAATACGATTGAATTAAAATCCGACAGAAGAAATGTGTTATTTAAAATAAAACGTAAATTGTTAAAATAGAATTGAAATTCAATTGGTAGCGATTTTGGGTTCTGAATAATTAACAATACCTACCTACGTAGGGATACTATTTTTTTACACTCGTTGCACACCACGGGTCGTAAAACCTGTGCAGGTAGTATTTGGCTCTTTTTTCCACTCATGGGCGTTATGGGCGGACGTAGTGCTGCGCACTTTTGCTATCGATAAACGTAATCGGTATTGCAATGCTTATATAGTCTTATGTCCCGGTGTGCAACGAGTGAAAAAAGATTACTATAGTTCTTAACAAGTTAATTGACACAGAATTTAACAAAATAACGGTTTTGGTTTCGCAGCTATTTTATAGTTTCCCGAAAAATAACCGCTAAAAATGTTCCATATTACAAAATAAGAATCTGTATAAATTTTTCGGACACACCGAAATAATTCCCTTAATTCATATCACACCTAAATCTATTTATTCGGACCTATTGATTTATCCTATCTTTATAATGGATTAGTAATGAGTGTGCTTACCCTCACTAATTATTATTATTGACGGATTTACCCTAATACGAGTACTTACGAGTATTTACGAAACCTTTTAGGCTCAACTCTGAGATAAAGAGAACGAGAAAATAGAAAAATCTTTACAAATCTTTTTACAGATTACGAACTTTCCGGAAAGGAAAATGACACACGTAAAAGAGATTTCACATTACCAAACAAAGATTTTGCTACGAATATAAAACAAATAATTCCATATTCTACTAGTGCGAACGGTAAATGTTTGCAAGTAAATAAAAGAACAAACTACTAACGTACACAGAACCTACACAAGGATATCTCGAAACAGTATTTCCATTCACGTACCTAGTTACGTTAACACGTTTATGTAAATTCGTAAAGTTTCACGTAACTTATTCGAGTCGGCTCGAAGATATTTAACTTTTATTCGTGATAGAGATATAACAGTAGACTTTATAAACGAACACGATCGAAACTCATAATTTTACTGATAGAATGACATTTTCCCGGGTCATTCTCCATCCGACCAAGACCATTGTTACATGGTTGAAACGTCGAGGTAAAAGAATATAAAAGCCCTGGGAAAATATAAAATTACGAAACTTGTTATATGAAATAGACCTGACAGCAGTTTTTATTAGTGCTAAAGTAATCTTGCAGAAATAATGAGTTTTTATTTTGTTACATGGCTTTAAAAAGTGAACTTGCGTTATGGATCTAATATGAATATAGTTACGATCAATACGGTTATTCCTCTAGATCTTATATTATACGTCACAACTATTATTCAAGTACAACTTTGGTAGATACTCCAAACCAATTTCACCAAATCAACATCGAATAGAACTCATAAAAGGTAAATATGTTATATTTATTCTGTATGAATTTAGCTATCTTGAAATCGACCTGAATTTGTACATTCACTGCTGTAAGTCAAGTAGGTTCTAATGTTTGCTATTAGCTTATAAAGCTATGTTTCGTTTATGTACCATAATGTTTCAAGTCATTTGTAAGTATTTCATTTCAGATTTGTGTTGTTAATGTCTTATTTACGTGTTCATATTAATTGAATGTTGTTTATAGATTAGTATACAGGCATCGGTTTATGGAAGTTCTTTTTCTAGAATTAGGTATAATCGATCCTACATTTACAAGTTAATATGTTTCTACAAGGACAACGATAATTATCTAAATGGTAATATTAAAAATACACTATGCAACAAATTGAGAACCTCATTTTTTAAGTCGGTTAAAAATAGCCTGGGTACTACTGCGCCATAAATAAAGTTATAATGCGCTGTTTAAATTAACAAAATTAAATTTAAAGGCCATTATTATTAGCACAACAGTTTTGTTTTAAATTTATTACCTACCCAAAAATTAATAAAATAATATTGTACTTCCTAGTTTGAACCTTAGATACGGTATATTCTAACATTGCGTATTCGAAAAATGAGCTAGAAACACCTACATCCATTTTCATAAAATTATTGTATTTAAAAACATTTTTCTTTAAGAAAGATTCAGACTTTGTAAATAAGCAAAAAGGCATTCTTATGGATGTCAAAAAAATAATCGCAGTGTGACAGCACGTGCTCACGCGGCAACGGTTCGACATACGACTGAGTCTAGTGCGTCAGCTAGACGCAGTTTTATCGTCTCATTTTCCGAGACTAGGTACCGTATCTTTACGTTTTTTGTTTTAATCTAAGGTTTGAACTAGAACATTCTAGATATTACCAAAAACAAGTTTGACATCAAAAAAAAACCTAAATCAGGTAAACAAGTAAACATTATTTCTTAGTGTTAATTCCACACTAAAGTTTTTCATTTTTTCAGGTAAACAAATCAAGCAAGCTACATAAAAAACAACAACATACAAAACTATCAAAAATCAGTTACCTAAATCTAAACTGCAGTATTTAATTTAAAGCAATATTTATAGACGATCCCTTCGAATGTTATCTGACACCGTAATGTCCCACACCGTCCTCTTTGTTAGTACGTAAGCTAGAAAAAGATAGAACGATTTATTTAGGCCAAATTCTTTGTAGAGCTTAGAGTATTTTACCTCTTTTGTCTTGTCAGTGGACACGTCATGTCATGTCATGATTCAGGCAAAACTTCGCATTTTTGTACTTTACTGTACGACCTTTTGCGCCAAATGACCAAGGTTCATGTTATTATGCAATATTATGCATTATCAAAATCAGTTACGGTGAATTTTTGTATAAATTTTGAAATTTATAGAAAAAATAGCACCCTAAATGGGTAGGTATGTTTCGAAAAACCTTTACTGAAAAAACATTATTCTTATAAAGTTTTCAGGTGAAAACATTCCAATACTTTTCTAAATAAACTCTAAATAGAATTTGACCCAAGTTTAGTGAAAAAACAGTATTAAATCGCATTAAAAGATAAAATCGGACATAAAGCTCGGCGAAAACTACGGAAAACGGTAGACAGTAAACAATTCTATGAAAGGACTTGTCTGAAAAGTTCTTTATGTTGCCTATTTCTGTTCAGTTTCACGGACGAAAGTGTAGGTATTGTTTGTCCATTGTTTTAGCCCAGCTGAATTTTACTTTGTTTTTAGTTTAGTTGAAGTTTGTTAATTGGTCAATCCAATTAACATACAAATGGGAGTTACGATGAAAACAAATGGCTGTGAAATGTTATAATGAATAATATAAACAGTCGTGTCAGAAGTTTTCTTTATTTATGATTATAATACTTTGCATGGTAACCTCATTGTTAAAAGTGATGATAAAGTACAAAAGAATATAAAGTAACTGAATTTATAATATTAGTGAAATGATTTGTGAGAAGTCCTAATTAAATAATCATTTGATTCAATCGGTAAAGAATTTTAGTAGCAGCATTAAATAGTGTTTTCTTTTCAAAAACTTTTAGTTATATTGTTATATCTGATAGCAGTCGTTAGGTCAAGTTAGAGGCCTTATATAGGGCGGCCTGACAACTCTAACACCAAGTGAGCCACACCACTATATGAAAAGAAGAAGTTATATTTCAAGATTATAGCTTTTATATGAAAGATACAAAAATGTTAATGATTTTTTCGTATTTATGATAAAAAAACATCAAACAAAACTTACCTTCTACTCCCTTTACTTCTATACGAGTAATAGTTGTTTCCATTGAAATAAACTGGCGACCTGTCGTTCAACATTTCGACGTTGATCTGGTGCTCACAGTTTCGTCCCTGGTAGCCATCGCGGCATTGACACTTGTATTCATTCAGCAGAGGTATGCAAGTCCCGTTGTTTTTACAGGGAGATAGACCTAAGGAGAATTAGGAATTTACTGTAAGCCGTAACACGCTAAAATTATATGTGATCGATCTAAGTGAGCGCAGTGATAAGTCGCAGGAAAGCGGAGTCATAGCGGAACGCAAAATTCCTTTGTTACTATCGCCTATTCTGTGGTTAAGTCAAAAAAAAGTCGTGTAATGCGCCTCCGCTGCGCCACGACTTATCACTGAGCGCATTATGCCTTAAAGTAAAAAATATGATGTAAATATCCTTTTGAACCAGAATTCTAAAATTTTGAATAGCAATTGGAATTTATAAAGGGTCGCATTAATTTTCTTTACTAATTAGGTTAAACATGGAAGCTACTTCTTGAAAATGTGCTTAGATCGACACAAGACCGGGGTATTGCGGTGCTTCACTATAAGTGACTATAATGTAATATGTAGTTATTTTATAAGGCAATACAAGTTATACTTGTATGTACTTAACGACAAAAACGGAACGGTGAAGGAAGAAGACTTTCACACAACAAAATTTAATGGATCCATTTTTTATACTTAATGGATCCACAACATTTCTGAAGATACTAAAAACCTTTGTGTAATTTAATGTATTTGTTATTTCAGTTTATAATTGACAAAAGCGACCTATTTCACTGAAATATATTTTGTTTACTTACTACGACAATTAAATTAAAAACATCAGCCGTATTTCTTAATAGGCTTTACAAATGAGTTCAGAATACTAATGGCTTATGAACTACGCCAATTCTAGGATAGAATTTCTAAGAATCCATAAAGTCCTAGCAGATAGGAGATTCTCGGTCGCCTGAAAGTTTGCCGAAAATTCAAATGTCTCATTTATTGGGCATATTTTATATAAATGGTCAAAGATCTAAAAGTATTGATGTTTCAAAATACTTCGATCATAATAGTTGCCATGAAATACTAAAAAAACTCGTAAACAACCGAATACGTTTTCGACCACATCGCAGTCTATGCACTAATGCACGGCTTGCGCCCAGCGTGCATAGTCCGAGGCTCAAACAAGGCACGAATTCAACTTATCGATTTAAAAATCGAAATATTTTAGTTTACGCTGTACCGTGCGGTGGTGTCCTGCAAAACTAAAGCCAAACATACTTTCAAACAAAAGTAGCTCGGAGCCGGACACTGTCCCGGCCCGGTCTAGCTTGAATCATCATCGTTTATAGTGAATCTAAACCATTAGTCTCTAGTCTGCAGAGGCTTTAAGTTTTTGAAGTCGTATTCCACCCTCTAACTACTTCAATGAGATTTCTGTCTAATACTACAAAATTTATAGTTGAACCAGGATCTGCTACGGCTTTATTTATCTTTCTGTGCACGTACTACCCATATATGCTAGGCCGCGTTCCTACCGCTAAAAAGAAATTACTATTTCATCTTTAGAAATATTTTCAAGGAGAAAAGGGGAAAAGGGGAGGTCTATTTTGACTCTTTCAAACATTCATCGATTGTTTTTATAGTCGTTCTATTAAAACGATCTATGTAGGTACATTTCAAAGCGCGAGTAGGTAGAGAGCACTAGGTATACGAGAAAAATAATATTTTTTCTATGGCGGTCGGAAAGCGGCTTTATAAAAAAAATGGTTGGTTTCGGATTAAAGAATTCTACTTTTAAATTTTAAAAACGATTAGGACATTTACAACTTTTCAAAAAATAGGACACTAGTTATCTATGGGGTAAGTTTGTCATGTATTAATATTTTGTCACTTTGTCACAAAAGAAAAGTTAAGGTCAAAGGCATAAATGTAAATTAAAGATGTACCTACTTACCAGACTTTACTACTAAACTGTACGATCTCAGTCAAAAGATTAGGTTAGAGACTAAGTTCATGTAAATTAAGTTAACAGAGGTGGAAAATAACCACTTGCCACAGGTAACCATTACTAAAGTATGTTGCTAACAAATCTCGAATGAAACAGTACATGATGTGTACGAAATGTAGTGGCGTGACACGATATAATGGCACCCATACTTTTGACAGACAGATTCACGCGGCAAAACGTAGGCTACCTACATAAACAACGAGTTTGTCGTGTTAATATTTATAAATATAAATGGGTAATATTTATTGAAGCATCCTGTTTGGAAGCGCACTGTTTTGTATTTGGTAGCTGGAATAGTGTAGGCAACTATGAATCTAGAGGTAGTCTTTGCATAAAATTAACATCGCTTACCATCTCCGCAAGGCGGTCCACCGTACTTAGTAACTCCAGATGTCGCGCAAGGTAATTTCTCTTCGTCTTGCACAATTGCACACTTGCCAGTCTCAACCCCGTACAAAGATAGGGGAACTCCATTCACGAAGACCTGTTGAACGGCGCCGATGAAACTGCTCGTCACCCCTGACATTTTGTGGGGTCGGATGTATGAGCTAAAAATAGTTGAGCCTATTTTATTGTTGGTGATTTGATTGAAGATTTGGTGATTTATCTAAGACTAACTCAATCTTACTAGTATAACGAATATAAATAAATTGTTTGTAACAACTTTATGACTAAAAGGTAAGGCATAGTCGAACCACTCTTTCTCAAAATGTAACACCTAATTTTACCTTTGTTTACAAATAAAGACTTTGATTGATTGACTTTATGCAAAAACTGCTGCACCGAATGTGATAGAACTTTTAATATAGGCAGCTAGTGTTTTGGAATAGCACGTTGACTACTTTTAAGTTTTCCGTATCTCAAAATTAAAAAAAATAATATTCCAAATATTACGATCGCTCGCTTGCCCGTCTGCTTTATTGACGGTTTCGAACATCAACTTTTTTTTAGAATTTAGGTAAAAATGTTTTTTTTTTGTTTTTACTTTTGTTGCCTACTGTATTTACCTAATTATGCGTATTCAATTCAGTATATTCAATTCAGTCTTAAAAAGACTTCATAAAAAGGTGGAGGTTCCAAATGAACGACTGTAGAAGTATTACATCAAAAAATCTTAACACTAATTGAATACGTGAATTTCCTCGTAAATATTTTTCACATTTTTTTTGATAACTAACTTCCTTCTACAGTTACTCGTGTGAAAATTTCAATTCCGTGCGAATAACAAGATAAAAAGAAGCCTAGACCTGTTTTCAGCACTCCATTTTTCTACATACTAACTTTCATCGCATTTCGTTGCGTTATGAAGTAACAAACACTAAACTCAGACAAACTTTTGCATTTAAGCACAATAATCATAAAGTTACTAATTGGGCCCTGTTATTTTGACAGCAGAGTGATGCCTTTCCTCTAAAACTAAGCTACGGAGGATGAGTAGCTACAGATAGCTTTATCAGACCCAATTAGGGGCTCATTGGCCTAGCTGTACAAACCGATCTTGAATTGTCTTGCGGGTTAAGCAACGCTTGGCGCGTTAATTACTTGGATGGGTGACCGATAATGTTTGTGGTCAAAAATTATTTTGTCGAGCTCCTCCGTGCTTGAGGGACGTTAAGCAGTTGGCCCCGGTTGTTATCTCAGATAGCAGTCGTTAGGTCAAGTTAGAGGCGTTAGAAAGACCTAAAAACTCTAACACTAGTTGAGCCACACCACTAACACTATGGGAGTCACATCGCTAAACGAAAATACGGAACCCTAAAATGAGGAAGAAGAGGTATAGGTAATACTCACGGTAAAGATCCAATGAACAAAGGCAATGTAAGTTCCAAATGCGTTAATGGTGATGGAGACGAGCCCTTCTGAATCGGATGATGATCCAGCTGAAGGTTACCATGACGACCAGCTCTTGATACTCTTACTCTATGCCATCTACCCTTAGTTATTGGAATCGGTGACCTGTACAGAAAATGAGTCTAAAGGTCGCTGCCAACGCAACGTTTGTTTTCTCGTGTTATACGGAACATGGCGATTTCTGTATCTTGCATTGCGAGGCGGGATAGGACGACTATCATAATATGCAGAAATCGACACGTTTCAGGACTAAATAACACGTTATACTAATATGCAGCGACCTAAAGTTGATGCGGAAAGTGAATTCCTCTGGGTTCCGACACGTAGATCGTTATAGGCAGTCAATCGTCTACTACCAACTAAACCAAATCACTTTCGCTTAGCTCGCCAGAAGCAAAGTCGGTGATCGAGAATTATGAAAATAAGGCTGAACGAATTTTATTTAGTTAGCGGTGCACAAGTAGTTTAGCTGCTGTTTTCTATCATCTACTTGAGCGGGCTATATCTTAGATCACGTCGTCACTTACCATCGGTAAGACAGTGATCAAACGCTCACTTATCTTAAAATAGAAACCATCTTTTTAATTCAAAATTATCTTTTGAACTCTTAACAATTTAAGTATGCTCCTTGAAGCGATTAATTTAAATTAAAAACTTCAAGAATTAAAAGTCCAAGTAATAAAACTCTCTTCTACAGTTTTATTTAAAAGTTAATCCTTGAGTAATAAAAACGGCTATTATATCTAAACAGAAAGCACCACTTACGTTATATTAGCAATACCGCTCCCCAAATTGTACCTAAACTGTAGATAACCATTAACCAAGTTAATCGCAATGAAATCCCCCTTGGCTTTATTAGACTGGCCGGTGTAAAGGAGCATTCCGGAAAATCGGTTCGTTAAAAACCAAATTTCAATTCGGAACGCTTTACCCATCCCTTCGAGTGGCGGTAATTCGATATAGCTCGTCCCATTGAATTGCGGGGACCACGTTTCTTGTACAACTGTTACGTCTGCAAAATTTGAATTTCTATTCAATAATGCCGAAGACAAAAGGAAAGAGAGCGCGTTTAAGTACGTACTATGAAGTATAAGTACTAATGTAGGCTATAGGCTTGGATTAAAACAAAAAACTAAAGATACGGTACGTAGTCTCGGTAAATGAGACAATAAAACTGCGTCTAGCTGACGCACTAGCCTCAGTCATATGTCGAACCGCAGCCGCGTGAGCACGTGCTGTCACACTGCGATTATTTTTTTGACATAAATAAGAATACATTTTTGCTTTTGTTTTAAAATCAATAATTTTATGAAAATGCATGTAAATGTTTCTAGCTCATTTTTCGTGTTAGAATATACCGTATCTACTAATTTTGTTTTCATCTAAGGCTTTAGGGGAAAAAGTGGTTAAAGTTGACACTTTTGACGGCTGCTGATTCCCACTCTCACAACTTACACTTAGTGCTTCGGAAGGTACTTTAAGTGGACAGTCTACCTTCTCTTTCTCCATACAAACGTAGTCGACTGCTTCCTCCCTGGATAAAGACATTAGAGCAAATATGTCTATGCCGTATAACCTATATCTGCCGTGACTATGCTCCAACGTTGTTTTTTATTTCATTTTCTAATTAAAATAGAAATAAAATTTAGAAAAATACGTTTATACTTCGACTACGTTTGTAAAGTTTGTATGGAGAAAAGAGTAGGTAGACTGTCCCCTTAAGCAGTTGGTCTCGGTTGTTTGCTCAGATAGCAGTCGTTAGTTCAAGTTAGAGGCGTTAGGGCTACTTGAATACTCTAACCCT
This sequence comes from Idaea biselata, assembly GCA_958496205.1. Taxonomy (NCBI): domain Eukaryota; kingdom Metazoa; phylum Arthropoda; class Insecta; order Lepidoptera; family Geometridae; genus Idaea; species Idaea biselata. Next base: position 25,642,676 of record OY292396.1, on the reverse strand, counting down.
AAGTGAGCCATACCATTACAAGAAAAGAAGACGAAGAACTGGCTCAGATCTACCACAGTTTACCCAGTAGTTCTCTCGTTGATGCGCCCTGTTACTCTCGTAACTGACCATGTATTTACATTTAGGGTAAACTCAGTAGTATTCATTTCCGTGTATCATTTTGCCTTATAAATATCAACTCAATCCTGTGTCAACCAGAGAAGCCTCTACTTTAATTCTACGAACGATAAAACGAACGATATTTCCATAGAAAGTCTGTCTTCCATTCGTTTTGAAGGACGGATGATGGATTTTCTTTTTTTTTGTGTGTACGTTAGAATTATTGTACCCCTCCGTGTGGTACAAATGCAAAAGAATAGTTCTAGAATTGCCGAACTAAACCAATGAAAAGTACAAACAGGTAGAGAGGTATGTGCTTTACTTACCATTGTTGCAGGTATTTCCATTGGAACCAATCTCTCCTCCAAACAAACAGCGGCATACGTGTCCACCGTTGGGTCCGGTGTCACACAATAGCCCCTCGTCATATCCGCAGGGATTCGACTCACATGGATCTAATCTATCGTCACAATTGGCTCCTTGAAATCCGATAGGGCAGCTACAAGTGTACTCGGCCGGTGACCCCTGTACCGCCTTACACGTGGCCCCATTCTTGCAAGGAATACTCATGCAAGGACTCGATTGGCACTCTTGAACGTTTTCTATTCCGACGACTAATGAGTCTGGTCGGCCCAATTTCTTTGTCACTTGATGACGTATTATCCTTAAGTGTTTCACGCAACCGATAAATCCGCTTCTAGTGCCGATATTATCGAAGACCCTGCACGGAAACGTGGTATTAATCGTTTTGATTGGTCTTTAGTTTATACGGGATTATTGGAAATAAGTGGACATCATTCGGTGTACATCTAAAGAAACAATTTTTGTTCTACGAGTTTTTAAAATGAAACTTTCCCTTGGTAATTTTGTTGTGATGTGGTTGTGGTTAAGTTAACTGAAGAATCTGCCTGACTATTTGACTATTATTATAAAGCCGTGTTCTCATCGCTAACGGAGCGGAGTCATTCTGCCTAACCTTCAGCCTCCTAATATTATTATAATTATATTAATAGATATTTATATGTATACGACAAGTAGTGAACGCAACACCTTACCTACCGCTGTGCAAAATCCGCACTTAAACGGTCGCCTATCGACGTACAGATATTGCCAGGCGCTACAATGTGTCAGTTTAACATCCAACGATTTTCATACGTTTGACTACGAAAATTATTGTAGAATGTTAAACTGCCCCTGATCTGCTTGCGGTGAGAACCCAGTTATAAGATAAAAGGTCTTTACTTAATAAAAAAAACAAATGTATTGTCAGTAAAAAACCCTAAAAGAAAACTCTTATAAAAAACCGTGGAATAATACAGAAATAACTGAATGCTCACTAATTTCCTATAATCCCGGATAGTCAATTGAATAGCAAACAATACGATTTAACTAACTTACCTGGAGTAATTACTAAGCACGTTTCCTATATAGGTATCCTCAGCGAGGTCTAATGCCTTCAAATGTCCAGCGGACTGACCGACGACGTCCTCCATTTCGTCCACCGATAGTATTCCATCGCGATGATATCGTTTCGCCGATACCTTGTGGTATTCGTTTAACGTTATTTTCTCGAGGGACGTCAAAATCAGGGCTCCGTTCCCGAGATTATACCTAAAACGAGGTCGAATTAAACGAATGACTTGCTACAGTTCCAATTACGTTGCGGTTTAGGTTCCGGTCAAGTATGAAAATATTGCTTACCTGAAAAACACCCAACCTATAGTTCCTTTATACGCTTTGTTTCTTCACCGATAGTAAAAGTTAAAGTTATATAAACGTTAAAGTTATAGGTAAAACTGACGTTATTTTGAGTTATTGATCCACAGTTATTTTTAAAACTTCGGGTCTAGATCGCATTACTATAATGAACTAGAAGACTAGAAGTTTTAAATTGAACAGAAATCGTGTAAGTCTAAAAAGTGTGTTATAGTGTTGATAATATAAATTCACGGATAATAAGCAAAAGACAAGGTACTTAACTGTTAAAAGTGACTTCACAAAGATTTTGCTGTAAGATTTAGCTATTAATTTGACTTTAACCATCGATGAAGAAACTGGGGGAAAAGCTGGAGAAGATTTAATTTTAATCTAAAGTCGCAAGGTAAGTGTCAGGTAAAAGTCAATTCTCAAAAAATTTGCATTAAGATTAAGCTGTCAATTTAACTTTTACCGTCGATGAAGAAACTGGAAATCTTCCTATGGTGCTATTAATATTATTTAATGCTTCTAAAACTTAGTTTTTAGTTGGATTTGATCCCGCGACTATAGAAACTGTGGGGTTTAAACATCGTTTTAAGAGGAGTATATACGCCAACGACCTTGAAACTGAAAAATATCCCTGTCGGGCTCATCGAAAATTGTTGATTATTTCATGACGGAATGTCGTAGAACTTTTTTTGTGCACAGATTGTAGGTGACATTGTTTCCTACATTTTGGTGTAGTTTTAAGACAAGAACCTCCTATTGGTGCAAAGCCTATCCAAATTTTAGACAAAAAATGTCTGATTTGGCTAAAATGTCGATAAGCTTCAATACGTTTCGACATATTTGTATGGAAACTGCACTAAAATATCGGAAACAATGTCGCCTACAATCTGTACACAAAAAAAAGTTCTACGACATTCCGTCATGAAATAATCAACAATTTTCGATGCGCCCGACATGGATTTTCAGTTTTTCAGAATAGGGCCCTTAATATAATATTTTCTTACCTGAATTCCAAATACCCGTTGACCAGAGCGAGAGAAACAAAGTCGCCAGTCCCATCATGTTTCTGTTGATCGTATAACAATACTCCATTCTCCGTGAAAGTTTTGAATTCTATATCGATGTTAAGTTTGTGGTAGGCTTTTAAAGGTTTCAAGCGTATGTAAGAAGAGCCGTCGAAAGAAGGCGTATCTATGTACGAAGTTATTAATATCGCTTCGTTTGTCAAAGTTTCGCAGTTAACCCCCGTGTATTGAGGGTTGCAGAGGCAAGTGTATGTGGAGCCTGGTAGGTCGATGCAAGTGCCTAGGTTGTAGCAAGGATCTGATAGACAAGCGCTGTACTCTTCTGTTGTTTCTTGTGCTGTGTTTTCTGTTTGGAAAATTAATGGAATAAATAAAAATTTGGTTGATTTTTCTTCTGTTTTCGTGATGTTGTATTGATATTAAAAATATTTTTCGGTGGTGTTTATTTATTTTTAGCATTGTTTTATTCAACGCTCAACGTTTCGAGACCTATACAGGTCTCTTCTTCAGAATTGACTGACCAATCCTCCAAATCTTGAGTCAGTCCTGAAGAAGGTAGATACGTGTAAAGGTCTCGAAACGTTGAGCGTTGAAACAATGCTTAAAGTAATAAACACCACGCGATTAAAACCGAAAAATGTTTTTAATTTTAATAATTTGATTATGCTATCATTATCTAAATATTTTAAAGGATAAATACATCTACAAAAACACATTAGTTCAGCGTATGAGTCACTCAGAGTCACCGACGCCGGTGGACTTATTAATTGGTTAGGTCGTTACTCCTGGATTGAGTAAAGATTCGTTGTTGGTTCGAATCCCGCTCAGCGTCGACTATATGTTGTGTTTTTGTAAATGTATTTTTGCTTTAAAATATTTCTATGAACGCCCAGTACAGGCACTTGAAATAAAAATCATCTAAATCATCTAAAATTAGATAAAAATGCCATGGTGTAAATTACGTTTTTCATCTAATTTTAGATGTCTTATACAGCGCAAGCAATCTGTAATCCATGCTATTCATAGCACTGTAGTGCCCGAGACATTGTCAGGTGAAATAGGCTTACTGTAGTTATGTCACTAGGCATACATTTAACATACAAACTTCTGCATTTTAGTTTGAAAACTTTTCATGTATGTATGTGAGAATATAAGTGTGTAAATTCCATTAGACATTACTTCATAAATATTACTAGCGATACAAGTCATCAACCAACGTTTAAATTGTAATCAATAAAAGGTTCTTGAAATATAAATTAGATGGAAAATGCCACAATAAGCCGTTAGGTACCTACATACATACAACGCAATAAAATGCTAAGTACACTCGAATTGAAATTAGAAGATACCTGATTTTTTTACAGGAATCGAACCTGCTACCTTTCGCGTTACATTTGGATGTTTCTTAGTTTATTATCAGGTTCAAACCATTTGCGAAAGGCAGACAGACAAAAATGTATTAAAATGTGGTAAACAAGTTACAGTTTTTACTGTGCGTTTCCGCAACTAGCCCTATGACTGGGTTTTTTTGCGTGACTTTAAGCCGTTGGTTTCCTCACGATGTTTTCTTTCACCGTAAGAGCGATGCTAAAAGCGCACATATTTTTTAACGAAATCACGGCCAGGATGCAAAACCACGACCCTCGGAATAAATGTCACGGCATCTACAATTAGACCAACGCCGACAAGTTAACCATTTTAATTTAATACATTTCTCGTTCTCCTTTCGCCTTCCGTAACCTGGCGTTAAACAAGGTTTATACTTGAACCTAGCTTTGTAATAAAGGGGTCTCCAAATCAGTTAGCCGTTGAATTGAAACCAATCAGCCAAGCGACAGTAATTAATTTCAAACTATATAGATGCTACGGAGTTACGTAGCAACGTCTACGAATTCGTAGCACGCGTAACAATCAGAGTTCGGAGTTAGAAATTACAATTTTATTAAAAGTTTACTCAAATTTTGTTATCTTCTTCTAATATATAAAATTTCCATGTCACAATGTTAGTTTCCGTACTCCTCCGAAACGGCGCGACCGATTTTTACCAAATTTTATATGCGTATTCAGTAGGTCTGAGCAGTGAGTAGGGCAGGGCCCTGAGTAGGTCGGCTACTATCTATAATTTATAAGGCAAAACAACGTTTGCTGGGTCAGCTAGTTTTAGTATAAGAATATTGTTAAAAATATTAAATGCATTATTGCAACGGTTATGGTCTAGGGCTGTCTCTTTGAGATATTTTATCTTCACAGTAAAGATCTAACTATCCAGAATAAAATAAACTTATTTCCCACTGTATATCATTGAGTATTATTCTTTGTCGTTTTGTTTAGCTACTCACTAATTCTAAAGTCAATTTAACCTAACATTAAATTCTTGACCGTTATTTGGAGCTTACTGTTTGAGATAGCGTATATCCGTTTCCGCCCGCGTATGTCCTTCTCTTTCTACCTTCATCTATCTATCCCTCTCGCACATCCCCACTTCCCCCACCAGGCAGGGTCCCACGACCCGAATGGGGAGCGGGACTACCTAGCTTCATTGGCGTCTTGATTTCCGCCGCGATCGGTTGTCTACCAACCTAGTGTAAAAAAGTGTCTACATTTTTGCCTATTTATAATAAAAATTGGTTAGTAAAATTGTGTCCTTTTAAAAGAATAGTACAGTAAGTACCTATCACGTAAGTACAATAAACATAATTTACTTTTATTTTTGATAAGTTCAAACAAGACGTGTAATGGTCTATTAGACGTTCAAAAATATAAAGTACCTAAGTGTTGTGCAACGTAGTTTAAAGTTTAAATATTTTAGAATAAACAAAGGTTTTTCACGTAATAAACATGTTAATAACGGTTTTTGCCGTTCGATATTTAAATAGTGCACGTGAAATTATAAATCTACCTTCATATTTTTTCTTTAACTGTTTTGTTTTAAAAGATTTTGTCTGTCTGCGAAATAGTTTTGAAAAATGGATGCTTCGTCGAAAGATCAAGCTGACGACACCAATCCTCGGGAAACTTCGGGCCAGCGCACCCCACCGCCTGAGCTAGCAAGGCGCACGTCGGGCGCTCCACCTGCAAACGCCTCAGGGAGGCGCAAATCTCGGAAAATAAGGTCAGACAGTTCGAGTTCTAGTAGTTCGTCATCAACTACATCCTCTAGTTCATCCTCTGATAGTGCGGCAAAGCGCAAAAAGAAGCGCTCGCATCGTCACAGATATAACAAAAGAAGAGGGGGCAAACGTAGTCGTAAACAAAAAGAGGACCTTTTGCAACTTAAGCAGCAGATGAGCGAGCTCCACAAACAGTTAGCAGTAGGAAATAGTTTCCCTCCTCCCTCTCACAAGCAGGTTAACGATCAATATCATAGTGATTGTCTAGATTGCCACGAAAATCGAGATGAATCTTATATAGACGATAATGTAAGCGGTAAGCTGTACTCGGAGTGTCGCGATGATAATACTTCTCAAGTAGATCAAAATGAATTACAAATTAAACTCGATTTCGAAACAAAGCTAAAGGAACCCGCAGTTCCTAAGGCGCCGCAAGAGTTTTTGAATGTACTTGCGGAAATTCAACACTTTGGCAAACCCGAATGGTCGGAAGTTCGCTATGCTGAAGTACAAAAACTCTATAATCAAAGTCCAGGTTTTGTAGAACTCGAAGCTAATGAAGAGGTGCGCGCTTACGATCAGTTACGTCACCTCGTAAACGTAGACAAAGCTTATGCGGCCCTTTCTTTATGTGCCCTAAGACAAAGAAAAGCTTTACAAACAAGTTTACAAAATTTTTTGGCGTGGTCTCGAGAAGAAAGCGATCTCAGTACAGAAAAATTACATGAAAAGCTGAATGATATTTTTTCTACAAGTGAGTATACCCAAGTTTCTGCAGACCTTCTACAGTTAATTTGTGGTCACAGGGCAGAGGTAGTTCAGATGCGTCGTGATGGAATCATTAATCACGTTCGTGATCCCTTGATTAAGTCAGCTTTACGCAAAGTTCCACCGTCAGTTCAAAATCTTTTCAGCACTGATCCTTTTACTACTGCGCTTGAAAAAGCTGGTGGTGTAAAGAAATCTTTTATGCCCTTAGCCAAGCCCCGCAATAATGCTCACGCTGCGCAAGCGAAGGCTAGCGGGGCTGAACGTCACCCTCCGCAGGGGTCGACTGGCAATCACGGTCCCACGCAGGGTACCTCACATACATGCTGTGCACAGCGCCCTCGCTACCAGCATTCATACCAACCCACGCAGGGTTATTCTCAATTTTATCCCTCGCAGGGATATGGTCATCACAATTCCGAGCGTTGCACGGGACAAGTTTCTAGAGGTTCCTTTCGTTCGCGAGAGGGCAGACGAAACGGAGGCCAAAACCAAGGTAACCGCAAACGCGCCGGTGGGCCTTCAGAGACCCACCCCGCCAACAAAAGACAAAAGAAATGACTTGAAGCCGTTCAGGGCCGGTCGTTTAAAGCACTATCGGAAACGATGGAAACAGTTGGGAGCCCCAAGTTTTCTATTACGCATTTTACGGGGGTATCGGATACCCTTTGTTCAAAGACCCCCTCTGGCAATTCCCAAAGTAACAGGAGGTCCTCCTTGCACAATAGAGTCAGATGCCATGTCTGCAATCATAAAACAAATGAAGAACCAGGGTATTCTAGAAACTACCCGAAAGTCCCCAAGTTTTGTTTCCACAATGTTTCTTGTGCCGAAGGGCGACGGCACCGACCGGCCTATATTCAATTTAAAAGCCCTGAACAAGTACGTTTACACAGATCGGTTCAAGCTAATAAACCTCTATCGGGTCCCCGATTTCATTCAACCGAAGGATTGGCTATGCAAAGTGGATCTTTCTCAAGCTTACTTTCACCAGCCTGTCGCCAAATCACACAGAAGATTCCTACGCGTCATTTACCGGTCCGAACTTCTTCAAATGACTTGCCTTCCTTTCGGCCTCAGTACGGCCCCAAAAATTTTTGCATCTCTTACAAACTGGGTTGCACAAAATTTGAGAAAACAAGGCATTCGCATAATTGTTTATCTAGACGATTTTTTATTAGCCCATCAGGATTTTCAATGCCTTCAAAAACACGTCCAGATAGTATTGAGTCATCTTCAATACCTGGGGTGGCAGGTAAATACCGAGAAGTCTACAATTACACCTCAGAGACGTCTCGTGTTTTTGGGTATTCTATGGGATCCATGGCAAAACAAGAAATCCCTTCCAAACGACAAAATAGTCAATCTCACGGGAAAAGTGACGTCTATGGCAAAAAGTGGGATTTCGGACCTAAGAACTTTACAAGTTCTGGTAGGTTTACTAAACTTTGCAAGTTTCGTCATTCCAACCGGAAGACTGCACTATCGAACACTGCAAAGGTGTCTGAATTCCCTACTGCTCTCCCACAACAAAACAATAAGTATGTCTCAAAAAGCTCAGGACGAGTTGAAATGGTGGCTTCAAAATTGCCACCAATCCTCAGCCATACAACTGCCGCCACCTACTCACTTCTTAACAACAGATGCCTCCGACTTGGCATGGGGTGCACAACTAGATGGACGCCCCTTATCGGGAGAATGGACGACCCAAGAAAAGCACCTTCATTGCAACGCAAAGGAGATGCTCGCTATTCTAAAAGTCCTCGAATCAAGGGGCAACCTGCTGTGTCAATCAACCACCCTAGTGCAATGCGACAATCGCACCGTTGTAGCATACCTACGAAACGTGGGGGGGACGAAATCGCTACTCCTGATGAATCTCACGCTCAAAGTCTACCAGGCTCTGGAACGTCATCGGATAAATTTGATTGCACAGCACATTCCAGGAATATACAACAGCCATGCCGATCACCTATCCCGTCATCGCGCAGCACCAGAATGGCATTTGCTTCCCCATTGTACGAATATAATTTTTCGGAAATTCGGGACTCCAATGGTGGACCTCTTTGCGTCAGAGAGAACACATGTGGTAAGCAATTACGTATCATTGGATCTCAACGATACTCGAGCTCTGTATCACAATGCTTTTTCTTGCCTCTGGATTTATCACTTAGCGTGGGTGTTTCCTCCGCCTTATCTCATTCCCAAGGTGCTGTCGCATCTCAACCTAGCGAAAGGAACTTTTCTGATTGTGGTACCCAGGTGGAACCGGGTATTCTGGAGAGCCGACTTGAAATCTCGAGCGATCGCAGCCCCATTCACGATACGCAATTTAGAATCGAACCTGATAGACGCAGTGACGGGCCTACCACCTCCCGAAGTACAGAAAATGACAATGGAAGTTTGGAAATGTGGGGGTGGTCAGGGAATCTAATCGATTGGGATAATAGCCAGTTAAACTTACTCCATAATGCGTGGCGTCAATCGACTCGTAGGACTTACCAGGTAGCATGGAATCGATGGATTTCTTGGGCTAATAAGTACAAAATAAATCCGGTGCAGCCTACTGGACCTACGTTAGCTCGTTTTATTGCTGATTTATATCTTGTAGATAAATTATCGTATAATACCATCTTACTCCACAAATCTGTGGTGGCTACCTTGTGTAATACAGAGGACTCTGGTCGTTTGAGTTCTCATGTCCTTGTGAAGCATGTCTTAAAATCTATTGCTTTGAAAAAGCCTCCATCTAGAAAACCGCCTATATGGAACATAGACCAGTTAGCTTCACATCTGGGTACGCATGGCCCAGATGAGAATAATATGTTTGCTGTATCTAGACATACTGCTACCCTTTTGTTATTGTGTTCTGGAAGGCGGGTACATGACTTAACCTTATTGAGAGTAGATCCAGAACATTTAGTAATAAATAGCGACAGTCTCACTCTTTGGCCTACCTTCGGTTCTAAAACGGATAGTGCAACCTTTAGACAATCTGGATGGAAGTTTTTTGCAAATAATAGTAATAAAAACCTGAACCCAGTTTTTTGGATCAAGCAAACGATTCGGCTTTTAGAGGTTAGGCGTAGACTGGCTAACTCTACTAATTTATTTGTGACAGTCTGCAATCAACCAAAAGAAGCTTCTCGTACTATTATATCAGGATGGATTAAAACTATTTTAGTTGAGGCTGGCATCTCTAGTACTCCGGGTAGCCTTCGTTCGGCTGTTGCTTCAAAGAACTGGGCCGACAATTTCCCCTTGGACGAAATTCTTTCAAGAGGTAATTGGAGGTCCGGAAATACATTTACTCGATTTTATCGGAAAGAAATTTATCAAAATACCGATAATAATATCACTAGACTTTTTAATCCAGTTGATTAATTTACACAATGTTAATAATAATTATTATTAATTATTATCATAATTAATTATTTTCATGCTTTCTTACTTCAATGTTAATTAAGTGAATATAAATCTAAGCATATATTATATTACTTCTTTAGATTGATCTCTGAAACAAGTTTTGTTAGCTTATGAAATAAATTTATGTTATACCTACCTACTAATAGTTGTCTTTTCCTGCGAAATATGCATTTTATCTATTTTTAAGTTCTAGCACATCCCTAATTTTGGTTTAACGAGATCCTACCTATAGATCTTTCCTAAATCCTACAACCTAATTATCAGGACATATAAATATATCACATTGGCGTCCCCTTTCACCAGGCGATAACAAACACGTCTCAAACAGTAAGCTCCAAATAACGGTCAAGAATTTAATAGCAGTGTTTTACCTGAAAATAAAACACATATTAAATACTTACCTTATTTGGAGCTTACATTTTAAACCCTGCCTGGTGTGTTTTTGACTCAATGAAGCTAGGTAGTCCCGCTCCCCATTCGGGTCGTGGGACCCTGCCTGGTGGGGGAAGTGGGGATGTGCGAGAGGGATAGATAGATGAAGGTAGAAAGAGAAGGACATACGCGGGCGGAAACGGATATACGCTATCTCAAACAGTAAGCTCCAAATAAGGTAAGTATTTAATATGTGTTTTATTTTCAGGTAAAACACTGCTAATATCTATAAGTTTGACATGCATGCCTTAGAAATTTCGAATTTGTTACGTATTTTAATATTTGATGTGTGTATTTACTCACCAACACAAGCTTTTCTATGCACAGTAGATACAAATCCGGGTCTACATTCGCAGCCGCCGCGTGCGCAATGTGCGCCAGGGAGCGCTGCGCAGTCAGAGTCTTCTGCGCAAAGGTCACCGAGTAAAGCGCCTACTGCTCCGACCGTTGCTGTCGTTGCTGGTGGAGAAAAATAAGCTATAGGTATGTGGCGGATGCTCACAGGAACTACTAGATGGCGTTACCAGTATCAATGTGTCCTGAATCGCACTATCAACTTTATATACAACTTCCGACAAAACATCGTCGGGCCGCGGCCTATCACTGTGTAAATCGAGCTTTGCTTTGTTTCAATGTTAAACGTTTCGAGACCTTTACAGATCTTTTTAGGATTTACTGATTCGAACTGTAAAATGAATTTGATATAACATCGCGAAAACACAAGAAAAATCTATGTTTCCCTAGTAAATCAAAAATCCTTACCTACTTCGAAATGTAAAGAAAAATAACTTCTAACTACCTACTAACTTAATAACTTTTTACCCGGCTGCAAGGCAAGGGTTATGTTTTTCGCGCCTATCTTGTATGTTTGTAATATTCTTTATTACCTCGTATCTTCCAAACCACTAAACGGATTTAGGGTAATTAGGGTATCGTTAAATTCGTCTCATCCCTCCAATGGTTCTTAGATAGGTGACAAAAATAATTTAATACAATAGAATGACAAATCACATCTCAGTCAATCGAAGAAGGGACCTGGAGGGTTGCTGCGGTTCGTTTCGATACGACATCGATACGATAATACGATGATTCTACTGTCACATTCTGATAGTAGGGTGACAGTAGAACAATCGTATTATCGTATTGTTGTCGTATCGAAACGAACCGAAGTAACCCTCCAGTAATTTAAAGATCTCGAAATATGGAGCGTAATAAACACCACGCGATTAAAACCGAAATATATCTTTAATTTCAAGAAAAGTAACTTCTTTTATTTACAAAAATAACTATTATTATTAGTTATTATTAAAAGAAAACCATTCAAGTTAATCACTACATGTAATCTCCAACAACTACTCAAACAAAATACGTACAACTCGAACCAGGTTTCTCTGCACAAACCTCTCCTGTTTTTATTTTTCTTTGTACGAACGCAACGTTCTCCCCAATTAGTTACCGGTTGAAGGGTCTTTTCCGGCAAAATGGCCTTTGGAATTACAATAACAGATCCTACATCCATTGTTATGTGCTGAGCTAAATATAGCTATAACCATACGAAACCTTCTTTGGTTTGGTTAAATAAAATTATGCCAAGTTAAATAAGTATTTACCCTTTTCAAGGAATAATTATTTAATATTCAGACCTTAAAGGCGGATGTTATTAGAGATTTGTTATTTTATTTCAATTGTCATTTTTAAGATGGATGTTAGGTAGGGATGGGTTATTTGAAAACCTACTATTTGTTGTTGATTAAGAGGACAGTCTACTTACTCTTTTCTTCATACAAACTTTAAAAAACGTAGTCGACTGTTTCCTCCCTGGATAAAGATATTAGAAACAATATGTTTATGCCATAAGTCCATTATCAGCCATAACCCATGCCCCTACGTTTTGATTATTTTCATTTTTAATTTTTTCTGAATTTTATTTCTTGGTATTCTAATTACAAAATGAAAAAAATCAAAACGTAGGGCATGGTATTCTAATTAGAAAATGAAAAAAATCAAAACGTAGGGGCATGGTCATGGCAAATATAGGTTTTATGGCATAAACTATTTGCTTTAATGTCTTTATCCAGAGAGGAAACAGCGTCGACTGCGTTTGTATGGAGAAAGAGTGGCAACGCGCGTTTATTCTTGAGCCTACATTAATCTAATAGAAGTTTAAGTACAAGAAAATTGTTTCATATTTGTTTCATGTTTCATTTATACCCTAAACTGCCATCAAGATTACTAAACTAAATTAGATTCGAATCGTATAAATCGGTGAACCTTGACGAGTAAAATACAATATCATCACGCAATGTACATATTTTCACCTTTTATCAAATGAGACTGAATAACACTTTTTATTGTGTTATTATTCGAGCAATACGTAGCATGATGGGTGGAAACACAGCTCCCATGTAGAAGATTGTGGTTTGGTTCTCGCCGCGTGAGAAAAACTTTTATGATCTACAGATATTTATTTCTGGTTATTGAGTATTTCAGAACCCACTTGTTTGGTATCCATATTACAAGCCTAATTGTTTAATTTTAACTAAAGCGTCATCTATGTATATATAAATATGTATAATATTTAAATATATAAATATGTATAATATTTTCAAAAAAAAAAACTCAATTGTTCCATCAACGTCTCTAGGTACGTACAAATAAATAGATACATCAACAATTTGGAGTTGAATCCATAAACGATGTTTTAGTAACAAATAAAGAACAAATTTAATTTAAAAGTAAAATAAAATTGTCTCAAAATGATAATAAAGTGAGAGCCAAATTAAATATTGACATTGAATGTAGACGTAATAATCTTTCGGATGATGAAAACTGGAAAGCTTACAGTGAAATTGTTTGCGAACAAACACTTTCTATTGGAATACTTTGGAGAAAAATGTTAACAAAGAATTTTTTTTGTAGCGAGTGTATAAAAGTTCTTTTTAATTTCTGGTTGTTCTTTAGAAAGACTGCAGTAGGTACCTCTACAACTTTTGTTAAGTAATTTTATTATTTAATTAAAAAGTTGATGGTAGTCGACGTCTTAACAAAAGGAATACAGGTTAGGGTAAGGTGATTTTATTTACTTCTATTCTTCTCAGCTGGGCGATGTTCCCGGTTGCATCCCTCTCGGGAGCCCGGGGTCCGCTAAACCCCAAATTGTTTTTTTTATTTGGGGTCGGCGCAGTCGGTAAGTCATCATTGACCATATCTGCTGCAATTAGATTTGGCAATATTTTTACGGCCGGCTGCCTGCCTGACATCAACCCTCTTAGGGATCAAGCCGTTTATCCGCCACCGCGCGGGGAGTACTTAAGGTTTGCTAATCTCCCTCAGATCTCTTAGTCGCCTTTACGACACCCACTGGATGAGATGAGGTAACCCTATTCTATGCCGGGGCTACACAGATTTTATTTACTTCTATTACATAACAAAAACCTACTAAAATATAATATGAAAGCATTTTTTTAAAAGCAATATTTTCTAAGTGTGGTAAACACAAAGAAATAATGTTTACAATATGATATGATTTACAAAAATGTACTTTAATTTTGTAAATTCGACAAGTGTTTTATTCTTATAGTTAGTAGCGTAATCATGTGGAAGATTAGTAGTAATACAAAACAGTTAAACTGTTATTTAGTTTATTACAATCGAACTTTTTGCATCCCATAATGCCATTTTAAATGCTTTGTTTTTTATAATAGCATCGTTCTGCGGTTTTCACCACATGATATTGGATCCCGTGTAAAATTCGGAATAAAAAATACCCCATGTTACTCCCAAGAATTCTAGGTATTAACATATTAACTTTAATCAAAATTGGTTAATTAGTTCCGGAGATTACCTCCAACAATCAAATATTCATTCAAGTTGTTTCTCTTTATAATATTAGTTAAGATTAGAAAAGTGAGTGAACGAAGAAAACGAACAACATAAAAATACGTAAACATTATTTCTTTGTGTTAATCCACACTTAGGAATACTGCTTTTTGAAAAAATGCTTTCAAAAACTTTAGTACCCGGCGGGATTCGAAACTACGACTATTGGTAATCCGAACCAACGCGTTAACCGCTTCGCCACGGGTAGCCCTCCAGCCAGGTCGAATTTAAGAAAGCACCTCTTCGTGTGTTCTTGCGAATAAGGCCTCGTAGCAACATAAAAATACTAAAAAAAAATTACAAAATAGACTTACCTTTAAACCTCTGCCCAGCCAACATATTATCAAAATCGCTCGTCTCCTTCCTCGTCCAATCGTACTTATTGTAATACTTGTCCGGATTCAACAAATGTCTCGTCGATTTAGACGCAGCTCCGTCATCTTGCTGAGTGAACTGTATAGGGGAAGACGGACGAGGCGGCCCCGCCGTGCCGGCTAGTTCGCCCAACTTGCAAGGTCCGAACGCTTGGACGACAATGTCTTCTTGCGTGCGACACGCTTGCAACTTTAGGTGGCATTCTGACTCGTATGTCTTGCCGTCACTGCCGCATACCTGGATAGAGGTAGAGTTATGGAGCGGGTGGGGATTTATTTGCTCAAGTACCTATCTGCTTTGTTGTTAGGTTAACTTGATATTAGTTTAGTTTGTAGGTTTTAAGCCGAGGCAACACGGCGACACTTGAGACGGTTGACACTCGATTTGTACCGTATATCGAGCGTAACCGTGTGTCTACTGATGTTTGTGTCAGTGTCACTCAGTGCTTTTGTAGTGGAAAACGCTACCATGTAGATGCTATCGACACTTATCGAAATTTGGGACGTGTTGCAGTGAAGTTGTGTATTTTGCTTTAAAAGGTTTAGAAAATCGGTTCAGTTTGTACTATTCTTAATCCTTGAAGAAACTTCTTTTTTTTACACAAGTATTTAAAGTCAATTCTAAGTAAATATTTGTCTAAATAATGTATCTGTCATATTCTCGTTAATGTTAAAAATCACTAATAAGAGCTAGACAGGGCGTTGCGTAGCCAAAGTAGTCACAGATCCCGTAGGAATATCGGGATCAAAAGTAACCTATGTTACTCAGGTTGAAGCTTTCTAATGGTAAAAGAATTTTTGAAATCGGCCCAGTATCTTTGAGTTTATTCATCACAAACATACGACACACACACTCACACACACAAATTCAAATCATCCCTCTTTATAATATTAGTGTATGGATTGTATAATACGTATTGTATTGTATCCTGTATTGTATACCTACTAAAAATCAAACCAGGTAGTCTATAAAATAATAAAAAGCTACAATCAACGAACATAACACCTCGCATAACCGAGTGGAGGTGTAAAGCAAAGTGTTTCACTTACCAGCATGTTAGTGTCGGTGTCGGGGCAGGGGGCGGCCGCACACTCGCACAGAGCGCCGCCCGTTCTCTCCGTGCATACTGCGCCGAAGTAGCACGATAGTTCAGAGCAGGACCCCACTACGCCTCCTGTTTCGGCTGTATAAACGAAAAAATACTTTATCATTTAATTGATTTATTTTAAAAGTGTTTTCTACACTTGGAATACGTCTTGATTCCTGTCGGGTGCAACATTTTTGAAAAGCATTTCTTCAAAATAAGATATCCCTAACGACATAGTAAAGGTAAGTATTGTAAAGGTTCCCATACTGTTACGTGCAGTTATACACTATAGATTTATCAAATCACATTGAACAAGCGCAGTAGGTTGTGCCAACCAAACCAAACTATTTGAACAAAATCAAATCAAATGATGTATATTATTATGTCTATTCTGTCACCGAACGCAACAGAATACGTCATAATAGTTGCACATTATTATTTGGTACTAATGTCAATGGTTCGATCATTTGTTACGGCTATTAAATAACCATTTCTAATTTTAATTTTTAATGATCCAAGAATTTCGCCTAGAAATAATTTTAATTCATTTTCCTAAAACTCTCGTTTAGAGTACCTATTTGATTATATATCACTGCGCGCCGGCAACGCAGAAACGTCGCACCGTCCGTTTCGTTGCTCGCGAATGAATGTATTATGCAGATGTATTTTTCCTTGAAAATATTTCTAAGGTAGGATAAAACATCCTAATAAATAAGAAAGCTTATTTCCAAAAAATATTTAAAAACAATTAACTGGAATTGTTCCTAATTTATATAAAAAAGATAAATCTGAATTCGAAACAGTTTTCCCTGAGATAACAAAAAAAAGATTTGTAATTTGAGGGAAAACGTCGTCGGCCTCTTGAGAATTACGCTGGAAATTTTGTGAAAAAAAAAGGCTATCAAAAAGTTTCTTCTTCAATATGTTAGGTGTTCCCTTACCGTAAAAAAATACGTAGGTGCTGCTTAAATCTGTACTATTACGTAGTTAAAAAAAAATGAGTTTCACTTCTAAATATGGGGAACCCCAAAAATGTATTGTTTTTTTTTCTATTTTTGTGTAAAAATCTTAATGCAGTTCACAGAATACATCTACTTACCAAGTTTCAACAGTATTGTTCTTATTTTTTCGGAAAAAAGTGGTGTCACAGCCACTTTTTTTCCGAAAAAATAAGAACGGACTGACAGACAGATATGACGAATCTATAAGGGTTCTGTTTTTTGCCATGTGGCTACGGAACCCTAAATACAAATCAAAAAACGGTACCCAATAAAAAATAATATGCAACAAACACGAAGGTAGTAATATAAATTCGTATAAATGTGTCCGAAGAAAAAAAATCTCTTGACATGGGTCCGGCAGGTCAGCTGGTTACAAAATGAGGATCTTACCCTAAAATACTACCCGAAAAATTGAAGTTGGTTCAAAGGATTTATTCTAAACGAATGTTGGTTGATACAAAGTTACAGACGGGAATTGTCTGTTCAACCACAATTGTAAATAGTTCTGTCGTGTGAAACTGTGTTTCTGTTTTATTTGTTGGTTTCCTATACCTCTGCAATTTTCTTCAATAGACGTCAATTTTGTATTATTCTACAGTACGTTAGTTTATAGCTTTTGATACGGTTATAGAAATGTAAGGTAGTTTACATTTCTATAATCGTATCAAAAAGCATTTTCAGCATTTACATTTTCGGACTTAGTCGAAAAGTATGCATTCGCCGGAATATTGGCCAATTTGGAATAGGTTCCTGACCCCTTTAAAAGAAGGCCCTTGCCCTACAGTGGGACAAGTTAACGGGCTACCAAAAACCCTACTGTTTTACGTTTATTCTTGAAAACCTGCGCCCATGGTAGGCCATGGGTATAGGTAGGGTAGACTGGGTACGGTTGGGCCAATTTTCATTTGACCGACCATAATTCTGAAAATATGATACTTAGCTAAAAGAAGTAACGTTTATATAAAAATATAAACATTTGCCTACATCTGAATACTAAGATTATGTTCCTAAGTCCAACGGTTAGCTCACAGGAGCAAGTTGAAAAAAAAAGAAAAATGTCACAACCGACCTGACCCCAAGGACAGTTGTGACAGTGCCTGGGGTTGATTGTGACAGGTACAAAAATACACCAAAATGACTTCAAATTGGTTTTAATAGGAGATAATCTGCCTTTAATCTAAATTCTCTAATGTTCGCACCAGTTTCATTGCATTTTCGGATGTACCTTGATAAGGACATTCGATTATCTTGGTTCCAGCACTGCCCAGTGAAGTGCTGCTTTTAACATGTATGTATGCGTCATTATGCTGGCTTATATTAAGCTATTCGAGCACTGAAAAGTTGTGGTGGAAGCACGTCGTCGTAACGCCGCGAATTTCTTTGTGACTGTCACCTTTTGTATGATTATGTCGACGAAATTTGGGATGAGATGACAACACGCCTTCGCCACGACTGATAAATGCATATATAGCTTTAGCCTTACCTCAATCAGTTTTGTTCGTGCGCTTTCTAGGCACCAAAAAGCAAAAATAATACGCTTGGCTTCGTCACAACCGCACCCAACAACCCTTGCTACATACCTTGATTAAAAAAGGCTAAAGCCCTACTCCCTTACTTATAAACGATGACTAAGTTTATGTAACGTAACTTTGAAACTTCATATCACAGTACAAGACAAACGTTACATAAACTTAGTCATCGATTAGAAGTAAAGGGGAAAATCATAAGATTACCAATCATTAAAGGTTTTGGGAAAAAAATAAGATACCTAGCAAAATTATATAATTAATTATACACTAAGTAAATTTTTCAACTCACGATCAGAACATCCGTTGGGGCCCAATCTTCGTCTATGATCCGCACACACAGTGCACTTCTGTCCTTGGACCCCAGTTCTACAAACGCATCTCCCAGTCATTTGCTCGCAATCTTCTCTCACCGATCCAAAAGCCGAACACCCACACGCTAAAAACGAAATATTACATTTCTAGACGTTGCTAACCGACTATTATGTTTAGTTGAGACCTTTGCGTAGGAGTAGGTACCTACCTACTGTGGAAAATTCAATTTTATGGAAATTAAGCAAAATAATTCAATTTAAGATTCGTACTGAAGAATCGTATTTACTTTTAAGAATCAATTTATTTATTAACTAGTGACCCGTCGGCGTCGCGGCATTGCAAAGGTTTTAACCTCTCGGAAAATTATAAATGATAGTAAAAACTGTTTCAAAATTCGTAGTGCGGTTTATGAGGACAAACAAACAGTCGCGGAAAACAACTTTGTTTTGTTTGGGCGGGAAATCGGAAACAACATGTCGTGCTCCAATTTTATTTTTGTTAAACTATGTTGTAAACCCGGTTAAATTGTGTAGTTTTAGTGGAATCTTATTCAATTTAGTTCTGTGAATGTGCACAAGTGTAGTGAAAACAAAATTAAGGGTTAAACATGGACTTTCCGTCATTCTCTCCGAAGCTCCTTGAAGGTTATGGTAAAGTTGCCACCGTTTTACCATAGCCCCTGACTTGAAGCTATGAGCCCGGCCGGGCTAATTTCATGCAAAATACTTGATACTGGCAAGATGTACAAGATGTACGACACGCCAAAACAAAGAAAATAATAAGACGACGCTATAATAAGAAGAAACTTGAAATATCTAGAAACTCGACAAATTGCATCTCGAGAGTCCGGGGCCAAAAAAGAAAAAAATAACGACTTTGTTATAAACTATTAGAGAGGGGACTGCCATCTCTCTAACTTCTACTCTCTACGTTCTAGTTGAGCATGTTTCATCTTAGATTATGACGTCATATAAGAACCTGATAGATTATGGTCAAAAGCTCACGTAATCCTACTAATATTATGAAGCTGAAATATTGTGAGTATGTATGTGTGTGTGTTTGTTACTCAATCACGTAAAACCCACTGAACCGATTACCGTGAAACTCGGTATGTAGATAGCTGGAGACCTGGAGGGGCGTAGCCAGTGAATTAAAATTGAACAAAATACTGATCCTGGCAGGCGACGCCGAGCCCTACAAGGTCCAATACATCCCTGAACTTACACAAAATAGAAAAAAGTAAACTCACGTATACAGCCAGTATGTCCGGTACCAATCCGAGGTAACCCCCAATACCCAGGCTCGCATCTATCGCACTTCAGGCCACCAACGCCCGGCCTACACTGGCATTGCCCTCCTTCGTCACACCTATCTGACACAGAACCTAAGCGATTGCATCCACACGTCGAGCTGGATATAGGGCAACCCTCTTCGTTAGGACCAGTTGCCTGAGTGCTCCCGTCTGAACAGCAACCGTAAGTTGATTCGGAGCAATGGGTGTTTTTTCTGTCATCCAATTGTTTCGTGTCATCTGTTAAAAGAATTTAAAAGTTGCATACTTATCCCCTTATTTATAAACAGCTGCATAAATTATGTATCGTTTGTCTTTTACTGTGACATAAAGTTTCAAAGTTGACAGACAGAGACAAACGTAACATAAACTTAGTCATTGCATAACTAATGTGGTTAAGTTTATAGGGAATTTGACAGCCAGCGCCACAAGTTCGGCTTTAGATTACATACATAATATTTTAGATTGATGACTCTACTAATAAACATTGTACGGTAAATAAGTATCATTTTTGATGCCTGACTACAAAATGCCAATAAACTCTAGAAAATTATATCTATTACTATTATAAAGCGGAAGAGTTTGTTTGTTTGTTTGAACGCGCTAATCTCAGGAACCACTGGTCCGATTTGAAAAATTCTTTCGGTGTTGGATAGTCCATTTATTGAGGAAGGCTATAGGCTATTTTTGATCCCGATATTCCCACGGGATCGGGACTTATGCGGGTGAAACCGCGGGGAGCTGCTAGTGGCATAATAAAATATTCCGCAGAGTAGGACCCACGTAGGACCATTGTAGTAAAGGTACTAGTTTTCCATACCTACACACGACCATAAATAATATTTCCAATTTTAAATTCTTAAAAGCAGGATATAAATAACCTCTAGGTATATTTAGTAAGAGATAAATCATGTACCCGTCAAGTAGGAATATCCTCGAGAGATAAAACAACTGATAAAGTTCGATAATGTAAGCGTTTAGCCGAAACTTCCCCATTGTTCCCAGTATGTACAGAGGTCACTCCCGCTGTCTCTACAATGAGGTCAATATTTGACTTGGTCCGTATAATGTCCTTTAGGTCGCTACTTTACCGAAAACTTTAGATATTGAACTTACCTAATATGGAAACCGAGATTCTGTTACGTTAAATGAAAAAAAAGTTTTACTTTTGGGTTAGTTAGTAATTTGGTGTAGGCTAGAGCGGTGTCGGTTTTATATGTATAGATATAATACTTTGATTTTCGAAAACATGCCGCAAACATACCTAAGTTGTGTTATATAGAACAATACAGATGCTTAGATTCGACGTATGAGTCACCGACGCAGGTAGACTATTTGGTCAAGTCAGTGCTCCCGGATTGAGTAAAGATGCGTTGTTGGTTCGAATCCCGCTCTCCGTCGATCATGCGTTGTGTTTTTGCAGAATTATTGTTCCTTTATAATATTTCTAAGAAAACCCAGTGCAGGCTTAAGCACTTAAAAATAAAATATAGGAAATACTTTAATTTTCATTCCGAAGGTTATAAGAGTTCGAATCCCAGCGCGCTAAAATGTTTATTTTCTTACGAAAAAGTTATGTGCGCTATTACCGTCGCTCTTACGGCGAGGAAAAATATTGTGAAAAAACCCATGGCTTAATTAGTTTACTCTAGACGTATTGACCCTTATTCCGCTCTGGACTTGGTTAACTAAGCTGGGGAAGGTGGTATGGATGTTGAACAAGCCTAATTCACCTAATAATATCTCGGGCACCACAACAGCGCCACAACATAATGAATTTTTAGTTGCTTGCACTGTATAAATTAACGGGTGCAACCGGGTGCATAAATGTTTGCACCCGGTGGGAATCGAACCCGCAACCTTCTGCATTGCAGTCGGGCATTAGCACGACGCGCCACAGAGGACGTCCAAATAGTTTTAGTTATGTGGATAAATTTATTTATTTATTCACATAAGAAGTAACAAAAAAGAATTTATGCATAAAGGTGCCTCAAAAACTCTTTCGAGTTTTACCGTGCACCAGTGAGTCGTGAGTCATAAATATGAATTACTTATATATATTTTTTTTACTAAGATTATTAACACATGTTCAAAAATCTACGTGAAAACGCACCATAGGGCTTGTCTTGTAATATTAGAACACTGGGTCAATCATCAATCACCAAGAATGATACTATATTTTCACTAACAATACTAGAGACAGGTCGAAACTGCTCAAAGCGGTGCCAGTGGCGTGATTGTGTTCTATTTGCTAGTGGTGCCGTGTACCGTTTGTATCTCCACCGTGACAAATCACCAGTTGCTATCGTTATGTGCATGAAACAGCATTTTCTTAAAGAAATATTACCATTGTCTAGGAAATATTTGAAGCCAGTAATTATCCTATAAAACGAACGTTAAAAGTGACGAAAAACGTGTCGGTACTAATATATTAAACAGTAGGGTATCACGTATGAAAATTCTGCTTGCGGTAACCGAAAATTCGCGAACAAATATTTCGAAAACCTTTTTGTTAGGCAATATCCCGAAACAACCTTAATATTTTCTAAAAATGTGGTTCGTGCGTGCAGGAATACAAATTGAAACAAATACTGTTCAGAGGTAATACTCACTTTTAGGGCAACATCTTGCGGCAGTCAAGGTAATGTGGCAATAGCTGCCGACGGGGCAATCTTGACGGTGCGGCCCATTACCACAGTCAATTTCGAGACCCGTTGTCGGATCGACCATCGCTTTGTTGTTACCGCAAGGTCTCACTTCCATACCTGTGGTTAACTCGTTTTATTCAGGAATTCAATTTAAGAAAACACAATAAAATGATTGCCACTCTTATCCTTGGAGTAAAGCGTAGGTATTTTCATTAAAGGAAACGGTAAGTACTGGAAAATAAATGTTAGTAAAAGCGCCCACCAACCTTTGCAAAGGTCCAAGGGACGGAGTCTCAATTCCAGTTGTTTTTGACAGCCTTCTTTACGCATCGCGCACAGGCTTGGGTAAAGACGGAAGTCAGAGGCGCAGACGGGGAAATATTCTTCGTCGTGTGGACATTCGAAGAGGCAAGAGCATCGAGGGTAGCCGTCGTCTCCGACCTCGCAGCTGGCGCCGAAGTCACACCGTATGTCTCGGCACGCGGTAGATGTGACGGTGCCCACTTCATCCACGACTGACGAGTCCGTGAACCCTTCCTCCACCTCGGTTGTGGTCATTGCGGTTGTAGCTACCCATTCCCAAATATTTGCGTGTTAGTCGAGCGATAAAGCGGAAAGTTAGTTAATTGATCGAGGGCGGGTCGCTTTATTGGAATTACTGCTAACAACTGGGTTGATGACGGTCCGATGGTAAATATTTTGTCAGTGATCACGTCTGGGAGCGTCGTTAAGTAAAAGCGATCATCACTTTCATTGAAATTGCTAAAGTTTGATTTGAATAGGGAAATGGAGTTTCCGTAATCGAATGCAGTTTAGTGTTAGTCGAGTTAATGATGGTAGATAAAGATAAGGGTTTAATGCTAATAGTAAACTCACTCATTGCTATTGGAGGGACTACAGCTAGTCTATCCTTGCAGTCTCCGTAGAAAATGACATGTAGAGTGCCTGGTGGAGGTAGTCGGCAGGCTGCCTTTTGAAGTTCGCACTCGTTTTGGTATGTTTGCATTGAGCTGCCACAAACTGGCTCTCGTGCCGCTCCAGTACAATCAGTCGGGCAAACACAATCGCCGGCAGAACATCGAGCACCAAATGCGCACTGAACTCCATCACAAAGAGCTGTTGACAAAAGACAATAGTAATTTTTTTTCTTAATGGACAGTCTACCTACCCTTTTCTCCATACAAACGTAGTCGACTGTTTCCTCCCTGGATTAGGATTAGACATTAGAGCAAATATGTTAAAACTTATATCTGCCATGACTATATACGTTTTGCTTTTTTTCATTTTCAAATTAGAATAGAAATAAAATTTAGAAAAATTAGATAATGAAAAAAAATCAAAACGTAGCATGTGATATAGGACTTATGGCATAAACATATTTTTTCTAAAAACTTTATCCAGGGAGGAAACAGTCGACCACGTTTGTATGAAGAAAGAGTAGGTAGGCTGCCCTCTTAACAAAAAAATAATTAACTTACTTTCCAATGACGTAACTCGTAAATAAAAACAACGGAACGAATTTTACTTTTTAAGCCATGGTTGGTTATGCCAACCCCGTGAGCATTCAACTGAGGTTTCGCGGAAAAACGAATGACTGAACAGGATAATGTCATTAGGTTGGACAATCGCGAGCCTGCCATCTTTCCATTCCATTCTTACGCTAAGAGAATCTGGTCGTTCCCATTTCTGAAATGAGAACGAGTGAAGACACCCGTGCAAATTTAATAACGATTGTTTACCACTTGCCCGCAAAATGAAAACCTAGGGAACTCGGTCGATTAATGTCGGGCGGGAAATGAAAGATGTTTCATTATGAACTTTAGGTTTAACCAGGCGCCGTTGACCGAGAAACGAAAGAAGAAACTGACAAAAGAAATTGCCTGACAAATGAAATGATTCGTTTCTTTTTACTTAGGTATTTATTTTCTATTTAAAACCAATTCTTAGGTGAGACTTAGTCAAGAATGTCGTTACTTTTTCTAAACGAAAATACGCATTAAATACTATGTCTTATTGTAAAAGAAAACATGGAGAGAACACCGATATGCGGTATCGACTCATGCATGACTCATCATTATTGCTTGTAGGTATTCATCAATCTGGAGTGGATTCTTACTACAACCTTCTGACGACTAAAACATATTAATGTGCTAAAAACTTAAATATCTACAAAAACTGCTATACCTACTGCTACTATTTATAAAATATTGAACTTCTATTAACATCGATCTTACGGTGAAGAAAAACACATTTTACTAAAATTTACTCATTAGTTAGTTAGGGCGTGGAAACAAAACAGACTAATCCTATCGTAGCCCTTATAAATTTAGTTTGAAGTATGAGTTTACCTTTAATAAACCTTGCAAATGGATTTAATCGTATTGAACAAGAACGTGTCAATAAACTTTCATTGAAACTGATGACACCGCTGTAAACTGTTGTAATTAAATTAAATTTAACAGTAGAGAAGACAAAGCTACCCAACGGTGCGCGACATAAAGGCGATTTATCTAGGGCGAAAACAAACTACAGACGTTTTGGTCGGTCGTTTCGATATCACGAAGAGCGTTCAATTTGATGGAAACAAACATCTGCTTTCAAATCACAAATATTGTACGAAATTTCACACAATCCAATACTACGCCTTAAACTTTGACTAAGCTTAAAATGTTATTATGATAATTAATAGATAAAAAGGTAAAAGTAAAATAAAATTATTTGTAAAGTATTTGGCGCAGTTCAGAATTAGTTTAGAGTCCTTTATTAAGAAATATCTTTGAAACAACTTTGTCAAAAATGTATAGACCCAACATTATGTTACCAAATAATACGTTACCCAATTATAACATAATCTAACACTATAAAAATCTGTAAAATGATTTTAAGATTTTTCAACCAAGCGAGAATAAACAAAGAATAACAATTGTCCGCATTAACCATAATATTTTTTTCGATTGAAAAGCCCAAAAGTCTCACGAACAAAAAACGATACCTACGCGTAGAATTGCTTAGCTATTCCAGTTTGGTCGAAACTAGCCTTAACCTATTTTAAACAAACTATCGGCCGACCCAAAAGTATGCTGTCTATTATAATCCTTAATCGGACTTAGTTTCGTTGGACGAGCTGTAGACCACTATAATCCGTATCGATCTCTAATCCTCAAAATACAAGTATAATATACCATTGTTCCGTCAACTGTTAAATCAAGCCCTGTACCTCAACTGATGTTCAAAATTATTAATAGAACGGTATTGCCCCTATTAATAGATATAGAACCAAAATAATTTCGTCAGGTATGGTGAGGTCATGTGTAGGTATGATATGGTCTTGGTGTAAGCACTATGTGATTCGAGAGTATTACAAAAAATAAAGAAAGTAGAGTATTTATCTTAGCCTAAAGCCTGTCTTATAGTCTTGGGCGGCATTAATCCCTCGCTTCGTTCAGGAGTAAAACTATAACTGCAGAATCCATCGCTACGCTTAGGATTCAATACAAGGCCCGTGACAAAAGACAGGGCTTTTAAATACCTCAGTGCATAAACATTATTATTTTACTATGTACTAAACCTTCGCATTACGAGTAAAAACAAGTAATGCTTTTTGACATACCTGTAATGAAAATTAGAAACCTTACAGTAAAATATGAAATGTCACTTAAAGTCCTGTAAAATTACCACCTGTAAAATTTATCACTGTCTATAACAATTTTTGATTAAAATTCCTTCTTGGAACAAAGTTTACGCAACAATTACGAGCTTTCTCCTTCTTGGTGACTCAAACTTTCATGTTATTTCATGATACAAAGCTTTTAAGATTTAATGGTGTAATATTCTGAAATGTATCGAGTTGTATTATTATTTCTGAAGGGTGGTTGGTTCATACCACACATTAATTATACGGGGCCGACGTAATAAACCTTGACGAAATATTCGTTGTTGTAGATTTCTTCAAACGTCATTCTGATTAGATTTTTAGGGGCCCATTTTAACGAGCACAGTGTGAAAATCTAAGCTAGTCGCTTTGAAATCATTTGTGTAACCGTGTTTCAAAACTTTCAAATACTGATTTTTGAACTGAAACGAATTAAAAGTATTTTATAAGACTTTTTAATACAGGTTCTTTCGGTGAGGATGATATAAGCTGTTTTTAAGCAAATATTTAACAAACATACCCATTCACTTTTCACCAACATTCAATTTTAAAAAATAAAATTGAATTTGTAAAAGTCGTACAACATAATTCGGTTGCCTAGAGAAGTCTTAATTAACTTCCTTTCGGCTTATATTATCGTTCGCCGAAACACCATGTAAAAATAACCTAGTACCTATCAATTCCATGAAAATATTTGATTACCTACGTATGATACACAAACACTAAAGGGTTTTTTTGGAAATTCATCCCTAAAATATGGATGAAAGTTTGTAAGGGCGTCGACGAGATATGGCAAGTTATGATAATTTTGTTGAATAAAATGAACTCGAAGTAAGTAAAATTAATCTATGAAATAAACAATAAAAAAGTCAACATCAGACAACAGAAAACACAAAAATTAAACCTTAACCAAATAAACCAAGAAGAGGAGGGTAAGGGCGACTTGATTACGCAGGGGAGGCCGACTCAAGAAAATGATGTTTATTACATTAACATCGTGTAAAATTGTTTCAATAAAAATATGTCTGTTGTATTTGTATAAGGCCGGCCGCACTATGGTTACGATTTCATCCGAAATCATTCGTACGCTAACATACGAAGACACACGTACGAACAATCCCATCCTTCCAAGTACTATGAAAGCGCGCAGACTGCACACAAATCAGTATACGTACGACTACCGCCCGACTTTGTACGAGGTTAGGGTGATGAAACTTAAAAGGTACCTAAATAAATATACACCCAAAACATTTTAACTTAATTTTGTCTCTTTTAAAAATACCATTATAATTATTAAACATAGATAAAATCCGGTTCTACCACAGTCATGATTTTCGCCAAACCACAGATGATATTCGGTACATTGTACGAAACTCTCATACTCAGCAGCTAACCTTAAATTTAGTTCGACTCCAAAGCCGGTGTCTTGCAACTGAACGTACAGTGTAATATTAAATTTATGTTTTGGAATAGAAGCAGCTCGTAAAGTTTGAAATAACGTACCACAGTCTCCTTTGTATGCAAGCCGCAGGTCAGTTTGTTCTCGACACGCCGTCGCATCCAGATCACACTGCGACGGATACGTTTGCCCATCGTTGCCACAAACAACTTCGGGGTCCTAAAGAAGTCATAAAATATTAGAACATAGGGATTATAATTTTGTACTGTATTAAGATGATATGCATACAACAATAATCTATTTTCGCGGTGTTGGATTGAAATTAAACTCATTTTTCGGTTTTAATCGCGTGATGTTTTTTACTTTTAGAATTGTTTCAATGCTCAACGTTTCGAGACCTTTACAGGTCTTCCTCTTCTTCTCAACTAATTTTTCGATTAAAACCGAAGAATTAGTTTAATTTCAATAAATATCTTCTTATTCAGAAGACTGATAGTAATTAAATGTGTTCTTGAAAGGCAGACTTGAAAACAATGCATTAAATATTAACTTTTTTTTTATTGGTATGTTCAAATAGTTTTTTTTTCATTTTGTGTTTTTTAAATTTATTATTTTTAAGTACATAATAAAATTGAACGAATTCTTCAGTCTATGAAAACTATTGAAAACAACCACCACCTTGAAAACTTTCTACTAAGCCGGGTACTCGTGAAGGCTGATATTTAATTTTCTATTTCAAACACAATGCCGATCACTAACCGCCGAATAAACTAAGTCAGTATAGCTTAGCTCGCCAGCTTTTAAAACAAGTAAGTATAGCTGTCACAGTCACATCACAAAACTGGCTCAACTTCACAGCTAAGCTAAACTAAGTTCAGTCGGCAGTGAATGGTCGGCTGCCCCTACTTCATTCAGTAACAAAAGTTTTAATTAAAAACCAAAACCTAGACACAATTCAGGTAGGTACCTATCCACTTAAATAACTCAATTCACATCCCAGCTCAGAGAAAACAGTCTATCCCGCAAATCTCATAAATACCTTTACCACAATAAACATCGGCATTCACTAATTAACCAAGAGGATAATTTCCAGAAACAATAATATTATAAAGCTCCTGTAATAAAGTAACTAGAATCCGAGGACCGGTTATTACCTCTGCTATCCCGAGACTGTTTGCAGTTAATTTAGAAGCTTATTTAGAATCGATTTTAATGTCATCGTCTAAAACAAACAAAAATAGATTCGAAATAGAATCTTTTGTTTCGTATAGAGATTTTCACTCTGCGATTACCGTTTTAACGGAGGTGGCGCTAATGGAAGTTATTAAAAAACTGCTTTAATCAATTTTGTTCATAGCTATGTACGTAGTTAATTCGTTGATCTTTTTAATTTGGATTAAAATAATTTCTCATTTGTTTTGTGCTGTCCGTACCTATTATAGGTGTTTTGGTGGGTTTCTCGTAATTACTGCAGGTTTCACCATCTTATCAAATAGTCTCAGTTTTTTTTGATAGATGGCACAGTGAAACTCTAAGAATGTTAAAGTTAACGGTGGAAATTAAATCTATAGAATTTTACAGTGCAATCTATGACGAAGTCGTTAAACTCTTTCACAAGAAAGTGTCTAAAAGTCGGGTGTTAAATAAAAAAAAGCGACGAATTGAAAACCTCCTCCTTTCGTTTTTGGAAAGCCTCACTGGATAGTTTTAACCGTAACATCGTGACGTGACTGCATTCGCAGTACAGTAATGAAGTACGACACTGCGACCGTTAGTGAGTACCCGGCTTAATTATAGTGCTTTGCACATATACGTCCTATCATTATGTAAGTCAATTCA
The DNA here is from genome assembly GCA_958496205.1 of Idaea biselata. Taxonomy (NCBI): domain Eukaryota; kingdom Metazoa; phylum Arthropoda; class Insecta; order Lepidoptera; family Geometridae; genus Idaea; species Idaea biselata. Next base: position 25,613,097 of record OY292396.1, on the reverse strand, counting down.
AAGCCTTACTTTGTTTTAACAAGTCTATTTTTTATTCTATCGATCTATTAAAAAAACGATATAAAGACTTTAAAATTAGATCACAATTGTAATTTTTTCCTGTAAGTTAGAACGAGGGCAAATTACTTTTTGTTAGCTTTTGTGATGAGAACTTGGTGAAACTTAATCCTGAACATCTTGGACACTTGACATTTTGACCTTTGCTTAGGTCAATACATTTTTTTTAAAGAAGCAATGGAGCCTTATGCACAATCACCATGTGTGGGGCTTCCTAAAGTCTAAAGTAGACGGCCATAGGTTTAGCCACTAAAACTTCACCGATTCCTTACTTGCCTTAATGTCAGGGACTACGGGCACTTGCGAGTCTTCCGCGGTAGGACAACCTAGCACCAGCAGAGTACACACTCACACACAAAGCAGCACAGCATACAGCAGCCTTCATCCATAGTTTCGACAAATCAATGCTAAAATGTAGTAGCAACTGATAGTAATTTATCTTACCTTAGTTTCTGTACAGTTGTGATTACACTGGCAGACAGGGCGACCCGTTTCGGCAGATACGGTGCAGTCACCGCCACCGCGACAGACTATGTCGGCGCAAGACTCTGTTAAAACATTTGTAGTATTACTTTCTTAATAAAAAATCGTTGAGTTTGTTTCAAAAGTTTACAGTTTTTTTAGTGCGATTCCGACTTAGCGTTTTACAAGTGAGCGATAAAACATAGAACGTAGATACACAGTACACCTAGATAGCTGGAGATCTAGAATAGCACATAGACTACTTTTTATGCCGATATTCCAGAGGAATTGGGACTAACGTAGGTGAAACCACGGGGCGTTGCTATCCCACTATTATTATAAATGCGAAAGTTTCGATATTTGGTTGTATGTTTGTTTGGATGATCACCCAAAAACTACTGAAACGAAATATGGTACTTTTTATCCCCATATTGCAGCGTGATCGGAATTTACGCGGGTGTAGCCGGGGGGCGTTGCTATAAAGTATAAAGTTGATAGATATGCAGACGCTCTATCAAGTAATTTTATATTGAAAGTAAAATTAATAACTCCAAGGGCCATACATCATGTTTAAGTAGCGATCTATTTATAAAAAAGTTGTCTCGTCAAGTCTATAAAATTGCTGGTGCAACTACGATCGATACGTAAACTTATAACTAGCGGTAACATAGTTTTAAATTGTTTCTTGTTCAAAAGATATTTCTTGAGTTTTATAAAATGTTGAAAGTAGAAAATGAACTAGACGTTTTTATTCGAAGATTCTAATTAATGCATTAAAAAGCTCTGAAAACTTATATTATAGGTACAATTTGCCAAATTAATATTTTTTAAACATGACTACGTGAACATAATGTACCTAGTTCCTTTTTAGGGTTCCGTACCCAAAGGGTAAAAACGGGACCCTATTACTGAGACTTCGCTGTCTGTGTGTCTGTCCGTCCGTCCGTCCGTCCGTCCGTCCGTCCGTCCGTCCGTCCGTCTGTCCGTCTGTCACCAGGCTGTATCTCATGAACCGTAATAGCTAGAAGGTTGAAATTTTCACAGAAGATGTATTTCGGTTGCCGCTACAACAACAAATACTTAAAACAAAATAAAACAATTATTTAAAAGGGGCTCCCATACAACAAACTGGTTTCAAAAACTACAAGGCAATGTGAGGTCGCTTCTGATTGGTCGCGTCAAATCGAGTTGGTCATGGAATTCAAAATGGCTGCCCTATCTGTCAAATATACTAGTCTGCCTTCACTGACCAAAGAGTTTCTTATAAGTTTCAGATTTTCTTTGAATCAAAGTTGTTGTAAACCATTTTAGGATTCCGTACCCAATTGTGATAGTGGTACGGAACCCTTCGTGCGCGAGTTTCGCACTTGGCCGGGTTTTTTGAAGTTCAAATAGCTCGCGCCTGTAATAGAGCTGTAATAGCGATGACTGAAACATAAGTATTTGACAGCGACTTGTCGCCGAATGGACTCATCCAGTTTGAATACATAGGCCGGTGTATCCTAAAGAAGTAGGGTCTAAATCCAGATTCCGTATTCTCATCATTATCCTTGGAATTCAGTTTAGGTTGCATTGTCTATCACTATTTGTTGGTCAGATAAAATCCTTTGGAAGTAGGTACGTAAAAAGTAGCTTTTGATTTTATTACGAAGCTCTTTGTATCATAATCAAAACTCCGTCAGAAATCTCAAAAACTCATTAAGGCTAACGAATCCTCAGAATTCTAGTAAACAATAAATAAATAATCATGAAACAATTAACTCGTTACAGAAAGGAATTTATGATTTATGCTCAGAATACGCTAAAACAAAGTTAGTTGTTTGAGGTCGTTGTTCGCCACTGGCTCGCTCTATTTGTAGAATTTGCAACTTTTGCTCACAAAAAGTAATGAAATTCTGGAACGGTAGTCAACATAATGACGCTAAGTGAAAAACTTTCGTGCATTTGCATAAGATGTCACTTTGTAGAGGAGCCGCTGTACTTTCGCACATCAAAAACGATGTCGACGAAAACTCAAGGTTCTTTGAAACATTTTAAGCTTTTAATGCCTAGTTGTGTCCTACTCGTACCTGGCCTGTACTTGTTTTACTTTAAGTAGGAGAATTTACGTTTTGCTTTGATGTAACCTAGGTTTACCTATAGGGAAGTTGTATATTTTAAATGTTTTGTATTAAAAAAGGCACTTTTAAAGTGTACACCATTTAAAAACAGTGTTAGAGGTATATGTATAGATTGCCTTTTGTAAACAGGGTGTTCCCAGGAAGGGGTTTTAAGTCGAAAGGGGGTTGTTCTAGAGGTCTAGGCGAACAACTTTTGTTCTACAACTTTTGGAAATTCGAGGTACTTTTCGAAAATCCCCCCAACAACATTTTAACACCCTTATGTTAAGCCGAATGAACAACCCCCTTTCGGCTTAATAGCCCTTCCTGGAAACATCCTGTATATTGGTAGTATAAATGTAAAACAAAGAATTAAATAATGAGGACACGTAGGTACCTATAAAAAGTGCCACAGTTAAATAAGAGGCCCTATTGGGGCCCATGTTTAGCCGACATCCTTTTTGTCGGTCGTATAGGGCCGGAATTCATGTGACGTGTTTGTTGTACAATAGATGTACAGTTTACTCGAATAAACAATTGTCAGACGACCCAAAACAGTTTTCAGTTTGTTATTAATTTAAATTATTTACACTTTATGAGGTACCTATGAAAGTGTCTACTTGATTTACTACTCGATTTGATGGCAATTGATTATGCTAATTGACTTTAATTGCCAGTAAACCAATAGGTCGGATCAGGCTAAAATAATATTCGTAGTATTTTTTTAAAAATCTCATGGGATCGGATTTTAAGCGAATGAAACCCCGTGACGCAGCTAGTTTATGATACATGTTTTTCTTTACATAATATTATAAAATAAGAACTATATTACTTAACATTTTGACCCGAGCAAGTCATAAAGTATCTATTATATTTATTGAGATCTCTCTCGAGGAATTCTTAAGAACGTAATGCGATTTATCAATAGGAGACTTTATTCCAATACAGTCGACTACAGTATAAGAAGCTTACATAATATAAAAGCATATTTGTATATAAAAAATACAAAAAAGTACATTTAAGTATACCTACATTGAAATATTTCATAAACATTTTTGTATTTTCTCCTATTCACAAGACCTTTGACTTAGATAAGTATAATTAATAAAACAAAGGGAGCTTATATTCCTTTTAATTAAAGTATACAAAATTCGGTACCAACATACTTTTGAATATAAATTGCATAATTAACAAACCAATGACTGTCATCTTAATAATATTATTACATTGAGGCGAGTACATTAATTCGGAGTTTAACATCCGTCGGGATTAATGTAATCTGTAATGGGCATTAACTGACGTAATTTATTCGAACAGCCAGATTGAGTAAATTAAAAGCATATCTAGGTACAAATAAGAGTTTCAATCAGGGCGATAAAGTAACGTATCCGATTCGAGGCAATCAATCAAATTGACCGTCTTTAGGGAACAAGTTCATGTTTGACATAATCAAACAAAACTAAAGAACGATGTTTGCTCTATACCTTTTTCAGTATATTAGTAGATACTTTGATAAACTAGTTAGACAACCGTTAGATATAAATATTATAGGAACACAATAGTAACATAGGTTTCAAAAGTAATAAAATAAGGACAAAATTAGAGTATTAACAATTATTAAAATGTAAAATGAAATAACAAAAACCCGGCCAAGTGCGAAATTCGCGCACGAAGGGTTCCGTACCACTATCACAATTGGGTACCGAACCCTAAAATCGTTTACCACTATTAAAATTTGATAGGAAAATGTGACATATTTAGCTTCGATTCTTCATACGACCACACCACTAAAAAATAAAACTTTGGCACAAAGACAATCTGAAACTCTTTGGTAAGTGAAGGCAGACTGGTATTTGACAGATAGGGCAGCCATTTTGAATTTCATGACCTACTCGATTCGATGTTTTTGAAACACGTTTGTTGTATGGGAGCCCCTCTTAAATATTTGTTTTAATTTGTTTTTAGTATTTGTTGTTGTAGCGGCAACCGAAATACATCTTCTGTGAAAATTTCAACCGTCTAGCTATTGCGGTTCATGAGATACAGCCTGGTGACAGACGGACGGACGGACGGACGGACGGACAGACAGACAGACAGACAGACAGACAGACAGACAGACAGACAGACAGACAGACAGACAGACAGACAGACAGACAGACAGACAGACAGACAGACAGACAGACAGCGAAGTCTCAGTAATAGGGTCCCGTTTTTACCTTTAGGTACGGAACCCTAAAAAACTAAAACAAAAAGAAGTTGTTGGCAACGACCGTTCGAGGCATGGTGCCCAAGTTGCTGGCGGCGTTCTTGCGCTCAACAGCAAGGCTTATCCGCTGGGACAAGAAACCTTAAGCCCTTGTATCACTAGATGCCTCGACTTTAAAAAAAATATTAAATAACGGGGTATTTTAAAATATGTTTTAACCAACCAACTAAATAAGTTCAAAATCGTATAACCCTCAGATAATCTATTTTTCCTCATCATTTGCCAAGATATTCTTATAGTATCGGATTTACAATTCAAGTACATAACCGTATAATCGTCGAGCTACCTACCTAAAAAGCGAAATAATTTATATTTCAAAAGAATATTGTTCGCCATTTATTGACAATTCCATAAGATGGAAAAAATTTCATCACAGGAAATTGATAGCGATTTTTCACGGAACGGAGTTCTTAAATTTATATCAAAATTCTTTATCTCTGTCTTTAAAACGATTTATTTCGAGTGGAAGAAAGGTACCTAGTAATACTTTAGATCGTAATTTTTTTGTAAAGAAGGTGCAGATACTCACGGCAAGTTCCATTGTACATGACTTTGAGGTCTTCTTCTTTAATACTTTCTTGGCAAGCATGCATGCGCATTTTACACTCGCTGCCGTATGTATTTTGGTCAGTTGCGCACACCGGAGCAAGGGTTGCGTCGCATACGGGGCACGCACATTGAGCTGCCCCATGTCGAGCAATGCAAGCGCCACCCCAGGGGCATGAAGTTCTTGCGCATGGGTTTTCTACGCCTACGTGTAGAAATAACAATTTAATTAGAATTACTTTAGATCTGTGGTTCTACTTTAGTTTACCTGCATTGATTTAAGAGAGGAGGTATGCGTTTTTACATAACAGTCAGTCAGGTCTACTTTGATACCAAAATAATACGTAATTTCATTACTTTTATACCATTACAGTAGGTAGATAGGTACAAGAATAAAGCGATCCTATTGATTCTAAGATCACGCTTATCATCGCATTATTCCTCGCTATCCGTATCCATTGTGGAAACCCATACGCTAAATATACACGGCACTGTTGAAAATCAATTCAAACTCACGCAAAATACAAATATTTAAATTATAATATCGGTGTGGCTATTTCCATACACCCAATATCCATACTTAAAGCATACTTAATAACCTACATAACTTTAAATAGACTTACCACAAGCTCCCATATAAGCTATTCTAATATGTCTGGTTTCAAGGCAAGCTGTACGGTCCAGAGCACACGGGCTGTCGTACGTCCTTCCGTCGGTGCCGCACACGGGGCGGACTATCGCCTCGCATTCCGGACCGCAGCCGCACACAGCGACGCCGCGAGCGTCCAGCGTGCAATGCTCGTGAACACTGCATTTCACCGACTCACAAGGATGTTGAGCTGAAAAAACAAGATACTTTAGGACACTAGGGAAACCAATGTTTTGAATCTCCGAACGAAAACGGTTTGGAAAACTTGAAACTTTTATTTCAATATATCTCAGTAATCCGATATTATAATAATTTTCAAGTATTTCCCTAGACTAGAAAAAGACGGCCTTAAATGCTTCAAGGTTATTCTCTAATAGCCTTATTAATAAACGTGGATTAAGGTTGGAGTAGTGAAAACATTCTTTGTCTTTTTCAGTGACAAGAACTTTTAAAGTTGACGACAGAAACAAAAAGTGTAACATTACTCAGACCTTATTTTACGTTTATTAATAAGGTTGTAGGGTATTTTATTGGCCCTTCTTTTGTCTTCGTTTTTGGTAGTTCGATAAATACTGATTGACTTTTACAACTTTTACAGCAAAACGTAACTTATCAAAACATCATTTTTTACTGTTTAGATTAGTGCCTATAATCTACTACAAACTTTCAAGTTGGTAATAAAATAATAGTAGGTATTAATTAGTATTATATTCCCCACACTGTCAAATTGGTAAAATTTCAAGCAGCACAGCAGTTATAGGTAGATACTACAATACAAAACTAACGTACCTACTAAAATGTCATATAAAAACAAAATAATATCATTAAGTAATAAGACTCCGTATGTTTCGGCCCTCTAATTGATATTTTCCTTTTTAATTATTCATTCGCACCAAATGACGCTGTCCCATAGATTATATTAAATTCCGTTCCACTTTTATATTAAATGACGAAGGAATATTTTAACACTGAATATTCCTTCGTCACTCGGTCCTAACACTCGGTAAATATCGATAGTAAGCGGGAAATTTTATAGATAGGTAATAAATTAAAATTTTCCGTTTTTAACTAGATAGTTAGTTAGTTAGATAGGTACCTATAGTAGGTAACTTATGTGTGTTTTATAAAATTGATATAGTAGCCTGAACACTATCTCAAAACACTTTCCATTTTTACATTATTTTTCTAAGTATCTAGCTGCACCTTAGGTAGTCCCATGTGGGTGATTCAGAGAGAAAATCAAGATAAATAGAGGCGCATAGCGACATACCCGTTCCGCGTCTCGCTTAAACGCGGAACGTGTAAGCGCCAAAGGAAGCGGTTTTTTCGTTGATTTCCCCCGACCACCACTTTTTCCCTTAAATGAAAACAAAAAAGAGTAGATACGGTATATTCTAACATTAAAGATATTCGCAGTGTGACAGCACGTGCTCACGCGGCAACGGTTCGACATACAATACAACTGAGGCTAGTGCGTCAGCAAGACGCAGTTTTATAGTCTCATTTGCCGAGACTAGGTAACGTATCTGCTGTTTTTTGTTTTTATCTAAGCTTTTCCTATATAATGTACCTACCATTTATAATATACTCCGTGACCTCGACATTTCCGGACAGTAGGTGCTTATAGCTATTTTACAGTGAAAATCTGGAAAGTTCGAGTTAACCCCTATACCTAATTTTATCTGCTCTGCTTCAAACTGACCAGTTTACCGTAGTTTACAGTAGTTGACCAGTACTACAACATCCAAATATAAATTTATTTATTCGTTTTAAGTAGGTTACATAGTTATTATATACTACAATTAGAGTGGGGCCGTACTTCGCCGTATCCCCTGACATACGAATGTAATTATTTAAACAAAGTTACAATTCATCGAATAAAATATGTCAGCTATATATATATATATATATTTTTTATTAATTTTTAAACAGTAATAAAACTTAAATAACATTCTAAACACCAAAAATCACTAAGATTTGTGTGGTGTATGTATAAGTGCCGTGACTGCATGCAATAGTTTAGTATATAATATCATTAATAATCAAAAACATTCATTCAAAATCATTTACAAAGCAACCTATTTAAATATAGGTGCCTAAGGACTGTTCTTTTCATGAGTTAATTAGATTTAGTACGTACCTACTTTTTTATTACAAAGCTAGGAGAAAAACGGACAAATTCAACAAATTTATATTTTTATATCTATCTTAGCAAAAAAATCAACCTCAATATCGAGATAGTTTAAACCAATTTTAGGGTTCCATACCTCAAAAGTAAAAAAAAAACAGGAAAACTTGTAATATCACTTCGTTTTTTAAGTCTCTTTCTTTTTTTATAAAGTTTCCTTAATACCAAGTTTCTTGGAACCAATTACTTTTGTTAAAACAAAATGTCGCCCCTCTCTATTTAGCTAGGCCAATAGCACATCTCTTGTATTTTCCAACAGAGATTTCATTTTAGATAAAGAATAATACTGGCTCGACTTGGCCGGGCCAGTGTCATCTCAATGATATCTTTTGAAACATATTTTTTTCTTGAATAACAACTTAGAAGCATAGGTTATTTTATATACGAGTAGATAATAATATATAGGTAAATTATTTTGGACATAAAGAAATATTATGATGTTAGAAAACACTTTCAGCAATTAATTATATTTGACAATTAGTATTTGCATTGCTATTCAATTTCATGAATTTGATATCAATAACTTCTATGTTTATAATCAAAAGTGAAGAAACAAAGTGTCAAGTGTCAATATTATGAAATAATACCTAACATAAAACGTCCCTGAATATTATGGGATTGTGGGCAATATACACCTTTCATATCAACGTAGAGTCGTTCAGTTAGTTTCATGCCTTTAGTATTAAGCAAGAACCTCCTGCTGGTATTTTTGTCCTGTATGTCAAGATATAGGGTGAATGATATAGCTATTGTCCACTTAAGGAACAAAATATTTTCTATACTCTATAAAAAATGATTCAATAGAGATACAGGTTCATATGATATACCAATCGATGGATAATATTTCTAAGGAAAAGGAAACTAAGCAAATTATATTAAAATTGAATATTTATTATGACACAAGACTCATTAAATAAAATTAGGCAAGAAAATCAGCTATTGACCATGAAAACACAGTAATTGACATACTGAGATTCATTTATTGACCATGCACAACTCCTAAGGGGCTAAGCCGATGTTCATATGAGATTGACATTCAACCACCCTACCTATTTATAATTGTATCATATCTAAGATACCGCAAACAAAACATATTTACGAGTTGTTATACCCACATTAGGTATCAAAAATATACGCTTTATGGCTATACGAGTATATCTTATGAGAATTCTCTCTGAGTTATATATAATATAAAGAGAATTATGAGTACCGCGAAATAAAATGGCTACTACAGAAATAGCTATTTCATGGTTCATTCATTTTATTTACGGATAACAGATACGAAATGTTCTTATCATCAGCTTATAATACGATGTGGGTAGGTAGGTATATGTATTGGCCTTTTATTCCAAAATTGATGTAGATATTTTCCGACATCAATTTTCTTGACAAAAAAGTGTGTGGGCCACAGAATAAACTTTTATGAAATCTTTCTAAAAAATCAAAACATCTATTCGAACTTAACCCATTTCTTTAGTAAGATTCGGAATATTTTTTAAAGCAAAAAGTCGCTGTTATCGCCGATCTGCTTTAACGCTAGATTTAAAAAAAAAACGTTTTTACTATTTTCTGTGCTATTTTTAAAGGCTTTTGTTAAGAAATGTGAGGCGTACCTATCATTTAATCTATGCTTCAACGTCGCTAAGTGGCCCGTAAGATATCTTTTAGACGAATTTAATGTTGAGCGTCAAGTTGCTGCAAATGTCTCCTAAATAATCTAAATGTGGCTTTATCGATTTAATACTGTACATACACCCCTGCGTAGGCGTAACTTATCACCATCTTATATCTTATCTATATCTATATATAAAAGAAAGTCGTCTTAGTTACACTGTTGTACACCGCTGAACCGATTTGGCTAAAATTAGTGGGGAGGTAACATAGAACCAGGAGAAGGACATAGGATACTTTTCTTGCCTCTAAGGCGGGCGGAACAAAGTTCACCGGGTCAGCTAGTTAGAATACAAAATTTACTTACCGGAAGCACATTCTCCTCTGTAAGCTATTGTGATTTGCTGTCTCGTTCTACAGGATTCTCTTCTCAAAGCACATTCACTCGGATAGTCTTTGTAGTCAGAACCACACACTGCAGACCCAGTCCGAACCATCAAGTCACAAGGAGGCCCACATTTACACATAGGCACTCTCACTTCGTTTAGTTGACATACACCACCGTCCACACATTCGTGTTCCGAACAAGGATCTGGAACAATAAAATGGGTTAGAAGTTTTCTATATTGATTACTAAGACTGGGTTTTAATATCCGAATTATATCAAATTCGTTGTAGATAATTACGGCACGTAGGTACAGCAGGTAAAATTACTAGATTTTGCGGAGCGTTTTGTAAAACTTTTATAAAGTTCTACTAAATTGATTCTCAACATTTCGCAACGTATGGATTGGTTTCGAGATTGCTATTGTGGAAAATACTACGCTCTGTCTACTGTCTATTGTCTATAGCCAAAATGATCGTTTTTTTAGGGTTCTGTACCCAAAGAGTAAAAACGGGACTCCCTGGCTGTCTGTCCGGCCGTCTATCCATCTGTCCGTCTATCACCAAGCTATATCTTATGAAACGTGATAGATAGATAGTTGAAATATTCACAGATGATGTATATTTAGTAGCCGCTATAACAACAAATATTAAAACAGAATTGAATAAATATTTAAGGGGGTTTGTGATAATTGTACGGAACCCTTCGTGCGCGAGTCCGACTCGCACTTGGCCGGTTTTTTTAAACATAGAAACACCGCCTTAAACGAAACAGCTCTTTAAACAAAACCTCAATACCTACGTACATAACGAACGAAGCGCCAGAAACAGAAAAGATGAAACAATTCAATAAAAGTACAAAAGCGTAGCTAGTAATGTAAATAGAGAATCTCGCAAAAGGATGTCGGAATGTGCGGGCATTTGGTCTTGTTCAAATTTAGTTCAGGTTCAGATCGAATGTTCTGGGACAAGTTCTGTGAAAAGGGTTATCGAAATGTAAGTACCCACATAAAGAACACGAGATTAAATTACTTTTATGAAAAAGAAAGCATGCGACCCAATACCGATTTTGTATATGAAAATATTGTAACGGGTAGGTACCTACCTACTCTTTGTGTAACTTTTAGGAGCTCGGGTAATTTATTTACATACCCAAACCTACATAATTTTGTACAAGTTACAGGAAAAATATTTCAACGCTTATAAAATATTACTGTGTAACTTTTTTACGAGAGCTCGGGTTAATGCAGGATCGTGGTATGATGGATACGATGTATACAAGTCGCAGGAAGGAATACATTCTAAACATTTACCACCCGAACACATCTCGCATCTATGACTGATTTCATAGCTAAGGGGACAGTCTACCTACTCATTCTCCATACAAACGTATCTGACTGTTTTCTTCCTGGATAAAGACAATAGAGCAAATAATGTTGATGCCATAAAACCTATATCTGCCATGACCACTCTACGTTTTGTTTTTTTTTTTCATTACCAAATTAAAATAGAAATAAAATTAAGAAAATTAGAATATGAAAAAAATCAAAACGTAGAGGCATGGTCGTGGCTGATATAGGACTTATGGCATAAACATTTTTTTTCTAATATCCAGGGAGGAAATAGTCGACTGCGTTTGTAAGGTTTGTATGGAGAAAAGAGTAGATAGACTGTCCCCGATAAAGAATTTTGAAAAATCTCAGGGGATCGGGACTTAGGCTTGTAAAACCACGGGACCCAGCTCCCAGCTAGTATTTCATAATTTATTTATTTTATTTCAACATTGTAGAAAGCTAATAACTATTTAGTTGAACCAGAAATACAATAGAAATAACAAAACTAATGAAGAGTATACAAAACTAGAATTTGAATGAATAACTTAGCGATCGCTAAGTAAACTAGAAACATGAGTTGGTGTAGGGTAAACATTAGTGTTAAAGTTCTCTAGCGCTTTAGCTACAAGTAAATTGAACGAGAATAGAGATTAAATAAATGATGGTAAATAAATCAAGTGCGAGTTGGATTCGCGCACGAAGGGTTCCACTATCACAATTGGGTACGGAACTAAAATGAACACTAGACCAACCAATGCGTGAACGCAACGTGAAAGTTAAGTCTGTCACTAAATCACTAGATGGCGTTAGTGGTAAAAGTACATCGCGGTATAGTTGCAAAATCACGTTTGTTGTATGGGAGCCCCTCTTAAATATTTGTTTTATTTTATTTTTTGTATTTGTCTAGCTATTAGGTACGGTTCATTAGACACATCCTGGTGCCAGACGGACAGACAGCGAAGTCTCAGTAGTAGGGTCCCGTTTTTACACTTTTGGGTACAGACTAAAAACAAATACAAAAATTAAAGTTTACAAACAGAAATGCCTAGGTAAAAGGCGTTTGATACACCCTCCATTAATATTGGTAAAGAAACTAACAGTGATATCTTACCACATTTTCCGTGATACTTGACTGTGATATTCAGTTGATTATCACACGCGTGTTTGTCAAGGTGACAGGACGAGGGGTATTCTCTGCCGTCGGTACCGCAGACAGGTTTCCGTTTCTGACAGCTTCGTGGACATCGACATTCGGGTTGACCGAAAGTGGGCACGCATCTGGCGCCGGCCGGACAGGGGATGCCAGAACATGGATCGCCTGACTCTGTGTGCGATAGAAAAAACACACTTTTAAATTTGAAAATAGAATTTCACTAATAGTCTGGGATCCCTGGAACTACTTTTGAGCGTAGGACCGGGTTAACGTACCACGCAATTTGTAGGACAATATGACTGTTAAATTATATACCTAAATACTAACAAAATATGAAAAAAATATCTGTCCTACAAAATCTATGGTTTGATCAAAGAGACCCCACCTTCCAACATAGACCGATAACGACGTCATCATGATCCCGTAAATTCCGCGGGATCAGGACTTACGCGGGTGAAACCGGGGGGCGCAGCTAGTAATCTTATATATTTCTCATTTTTTGTTCTACCTACTAACTGTTTAAATACAAGGATATTCAGGAGACTTTCGGCGGGAAAGCGGAGACAACATGGCGTGCTCCAGTTTTATTTTCGTTAAACTATGTTGTAAACTCGGTTAAATTGTGTAATTTTGGTGGAATCTTATTCAATTTAGTTCCGTGAATGTGCACAAGTGTAGTGAAAACAAAATTGAGTGTTAAACATGAACTTTCCGTCGTTCGCGCCGAAGCTCCTTGAAGGTTATAGTAAAGTTGCCACCGCTTTACCATAGCCCCTGACTTGAAACTATAGGCCCGATCGGGCTAATTTCATGCAAAATACTTGATACTGGCAAGATGTACGACGCCAAAACTTTATTATTATGAAGAAACTTGAAATATTCTAACACTTGACCCTGGCTGTTCCAAATTGGCCATATCGGTCTCAGACCGAAATAAATAAAAAATAAAGGATATTTAGATGGTAAATGAGTGCAATCTCCTAAATAAATCATAGATTAACATTATCAGGACATCAACAACACCCCACAGTTTCTCGTTGGCAGGCCATTAACGTAATTAATAACTAAAGCAATCGTTGAAACTATATTAATTATTTTAGTGTTGACATTATCAACGTTGACACTGATCGAACTCTACGCTAATGAGAACTTTTTGCTTTAAAATTATATTAATTTATTAAATAATAAAGTACTTTATAACTTACCGCATTCACCCTCATGCTTAATTCGCAAGTTAAGTCTTCTTTCGCAAGCTTCTTTTCTCAAGTAGCAATGGTTACGATAAGTGCGGCCTGCGGTCGAACACACGGGTGCCGCCGATGCGGGACAGCTCGTCGGACAAGCGCAATGCGCCCGACCATCCCCAAGGGACACACACTCCGCCCCCCACCGGCAAAAAGTCTTCTCACACGCCTCTGTAACAAAACAAATAAAATATTAACTCGAAGCTACAAATCAAACAAAGGTCCTACTTATTCCATTTTATTTCCCCCCTGACACAGGTTCTTTCAAAATGAGAACGTGATTGAGTTATGCGACCGAATGTGGATACGTTTTTCACGTACTACGATGTTACGTTTGATAGGATACGGTAGCGTCATAACTCGATTGATTTCCGTCAGTTTCGACCGTTGGGTCACGCACCTAATTTTGTCGCCAGAAATCGAATCGAAATTTGTTTACTCTGTGCCGAACCTATAGGTTGATCGAATTGAGTAATACTCTCTGTACCTGATCCGTTGAATATAGCAAGATGGATATTAGAAGAGATGAATGAAAGGCAAATTCGTTTAAAGAAGACATAATTCTTGATGGAACTCAACTGGGGATGACACAATTTCCAATTTTCTACCTGGGGAGACGAAAGCGTGACTACATTATTAAGAAGGACCAAAATAAGATGTGAGCTTCCGTTTTGCCACAGCATTGTGTAGAACTCGCTTCTGAGATTACCGATTTCTATCGCCTATTTAAAATTCTGAGCAGATGGTCTGGTGCGAAGTCGCAGTGGCGTGGTAAAAGTTAATTTCGAATTTTGTTCCCAATTATAAACATGAATGCTTTTGATTGTGTTATGTAGTGGTTTTAAATTATGTTGGGTACACAAGAGGCAGTATTCTGTTTTTAGGGTTCCGTACCTCAATAGGTATAATAGGAATCCTTATGAGATAATTTTAATTGTTTTGTTACTAGAAAAGGTCACTATCATAATTACAGTCCCCAGACCAGCTCCCTTGCGACAAAGACCATTGTAACCTGGTTGAAACGTCGAGGTAAGAAAATAAATAATAATACGTGGGAAAATGTAACTGTGACTTTAAAAAGTTAACCATCATAATTCACTAAAATAATTAAAATTAAAAATCCAAAAACTTTGTCCCTAAGTATGGTACTCAAAAGGCTAGACGCATTGTCTCCTTTTTATTTGTAAAGTATTTTCGAGCAGCTGATTAAAACTTTAATAGTAACTATAGTAAAAAAATGGTTTTATTTGAATAGTAAATCATAATAAACAGTCTCGTTGTCAACCTAAATAAGTAAATCACGATTTATTTGCTTCAAGAAACAACTCAAAAACGTAAGATTTGTATCGCTATCTTATTTTCTCAACTTTCAAATAAAAGGCCGTCGACGAATCCGTTTAGAGAAAAGAAAGCAGTCGGAAATAACAATTTTGTAAGAAACAAACAAAAATGTTAGAAGCTGAATCGTTGTAGAAGAACCCGAGATAAATGGAGACAGGGAGGGGAGATAAAAATGATGGCGGATGCCTCCTGAATGTAAGAAAATTAGGAAATTCACCGCGCGCCGCTTTCTCAACCCCGAAAGCTGTTTAAATTATCCATATTATCTGAACATAAATTCTTATTACACTCTCCAATATGTAGGTAACGTACAGAAAGAAATAGTAACAGCTTTCGCTCGCATATTCCTTCTGAAACCTACAAAAAGTAACATCTTTTTTCGTTAAGTACGTACCTATATTCTTATTTTCTCATACAGCTATAAAAGAGCAGCGCGGTTACGTTACATGAATACGTACGCAAACTGAGTTGTGTATTGTACTAATAAAAACCACGATTCAAGATGGTTCTGCTCGAATGCGGTTCATTTAAGCAAAACGTCCCAGAAAAATTGCTTGAAAATAATAACAGCCGGAGTGCGGTGTCAGTCTTTCCAAGCGACATAATGCGAGAGGTGCTGGGTGCTTGTACCCAAAGTCAAAGTAAAAGACAAAGCAATTTTGTTGGCTCGGAAGACCGACTTAGTTGGCATGTCACCCCCAGTGTGTATATCTAGTACCTACGAGTACGTATGTATATGGATTGTAGACCAACGATAAGCTTCTCGTAGCTTTGAAGTTGTACCTACCTTTATACAGCCAGCTATTTTACTTGAATTATCTTGTATTTAGAATTATCTTGCTTCGAGAGTAAGATGTTTCAAGTTTGTTATTCTTGTACTACGTGAGGCAGCTATTTAATTTGTAGGTACTCGTAAATGCGATCTCTGTTTCATTTTCATTAAGCATTTTTTTAAGAAGTACGTCGTAAGCCTGATGAGCACAGAATAATTAAAGTTTTATGAAGATGAAAATATAAAGTTATATGCCATTTTTAGAAACAACATGTTGTTAAATCAAGGAGTCTCGAACTTTTTAAATCACTTTGACATGTTTTAAAAACATTAGGTTATACAATAAGATTTGAAAATGGTGGTCTAACACTTTACCTACTAACCAAAGTGCCCGCAAATATTTGAAGGATCTCTACTTGACACTTACGGGGTGATCTTGTCTGAAATCCTTTTATAGGTCATCAGTACCTCCTTAGTATGAGTTTGAGAATTGTTTTGACAGCAATCTCACAAACTCTCTTGTGTTCGAAGAGATTAAGTTGGAATAACTTACTAAATGTTATAATCACTAACTATAAATCAATTAGATCTAAATAAACGAAATAAATTATTGGACTAGCTGCATCCTGAGGTTTCACCCGCGTAGATTCTGTTCTCGTGGGAATATCGGGATTAAAAGAATGCCTATGTTACTCCTCGATAACATAGTTTTCTATTGGTAAAAAAAAAATCGAAATCGGTCTAGTAGTTTCGGAGTAAAGACAAACAAATAAATCTTTCAAATGAATGGCGTTATTACAAAAAAAAATGATTTTTCATATGATTTTTAGATAATTAACAAACTCTGACACGACTAGGCCAATTTTAAAAAAACTTAATATAATTAAGGTTTAGGTATTTTACGTAGGTACCTACATATTATTTTTAAAAGTTGCGAAATCCTGGTATTCTAAAAGTGAATGATTTTATTTTAAAAGACTAGTAAAAAAATATTACCTTTACATACACACCAAATTCACTAATATAATTAAATTTAAAAGTCCAAAAATGAGTCCTTAGGTATGATACTCAAAAGGCTGGCTGCATTGCCTCTATGGAAAGCCAGCCCTTTGCTCACCAGAAGCTAAAACTAAGAAATTTGAAACGTTATATAATGAACTGGAAGTTATATTTACCTTCAGGAGCAGGAGGTCTAGGCTGATAATGTAAATCTGTAACAAAAAAAAGAGCAAACATTAATAACACGAAACAAAGAATTAGAAGGAGAAGTAAACTTTTGAACTCGGCTCGTTAAGAACGTGGGTACTGTTACCATTGCCATACAAACATAATACCAAAATAAATGATGAAAAAAAATTAGTTTTCTACCTTAATATCGATATTATTCGGATTAAGATTTTATTTTTATAGGGCCCCCACCAAAAGGTTTTCCAAAATATTCATTCGAAATTAAATAAAATGGAGAAACATTTTTTTCATTTTTCCAGCGTAAATTACTAGTTAACATCTCATTTAGATCTCATTTGTTTTATATTAATCCCAATAAAAAGTAATTACACTGTAAAAATGAAAAAAAAAACTCCGTTTTATTTCATTTGGAGTGAATATTAATAAATATTTTGGAAAACCTTGTGGTGGGGGCCCTATAAAAATAAAATCTTAATCCGAATAATACCGATATTAGGGTAGAAAACTAAATTTTTCCTAATTTATTTTGGTATTATGTTTGTATGGAAATGGTAACAGAACTCACCCTCCTAAATTTTAAAGGCATTATGTAGCACTGTGATTTGTTGTGTAGCCGCGGTATAGAATACGGCTTTTTCATCTCTTCCCATGGTTGTCGTAAAAAGTGACTCCGACTAGCGAATCTCGAGTTCTCCCTGCGCGGTGGCGGGTAAACTGTTTGGTCCCACGAAGAGTTAACAGTTTACTGACCTTTAATTTGTGTGGTTAGCGGATACTGGGCTACCGAAAGGTATGCAATGACGATACAGCTCAGAAAGTACAATAAATGAAAATCATCAAAATTGTATTCTGATGAGAAGGTAGATTAAGGTGCTTCATCTATTTGTACATAGTTCTTTAGAAGCCGATTATATTGACAAAAGTCCAAAATATTGTAATTTTCTGCATTTTGGGATGTTATTCTATCATTCCGAAGGTTCTTTTCACATCTTCACTAACATTTTATGGAACCAACTTATGAGACTCTCACCTTATAAATAAAAAAAGAATTATCGAAATCTGACTTCAGACGCCGGAGTACGGCGTGAACATATCCACATACTTACATACAAACAATATACGGGTCGAATTGAGAACCCCCTCCTTGTTTGAAGTCGGTTAATAAAATTATAAACCATATATAAGCCTAATTAAAAGTTATTTCACCTGATTGAGGTTCTATGCATTCAAATTAGTTTACCTTCCCTTTCCGGTATTCATGAAAAGGGAAATGAGATTCAAAGGGATATCACGACGACGTCGCAAATTATTTTCTGGCAAGGGATAAGAAATACATTACATCGGAAAGTGACAAAAAGAGGTCGCAAATCGCAACTAATGGCTTTGCATTCGCATTCAGGGTAAATATAAAATAGTAGAGGCCGACCGGGCAGCCGCAAGCCGACCGGTACGCCATATTGTTTTATTGCAAATTGGTTGGACGTAGACCGCGCCTGTCCTTTACATATACGAGGCTATTAAACTACGGCTAGTAGCCAGTCACGTGTTAAACGAATTCGATCGTTGCATACAATGTGAGATGGTAGGACAGCTCGCAGGATCCCCACGTAATATAGCTAAGGTTTTCGAAAACTGATGTTGTTTATCCAATATCCTCCGTTTTGCTTTGTCTGTTTCGAGTAGAAGCCTTTTTACGCTCGGAGTATTTTTTACGCAGTACTCTTTGTGTACTGTTTTCAGTAACAAAAGTCTAACAGTAAAGATATGATTGCATTTTTTGCCATGTAGTGTATAAAGTATAAAGAAAATAATATGTGAAGTGGTTCAAAAGCTTGGATCGAATTCACGACCTCCGCATAGCCAGCCCGATACGCTTCCAACAATGCTACGTGAATTAATGAATTCTAATCCTCCTGGTTGAAATTTAGGAAATCATTATTATCTTTTTACGAGTGAAACTCGTGGCGTAATAGTGTGGAAAAATACTTTAAAAATACAACCTCCATTTGTGATATTTATTTCAGGTTTAGGTAGTTATAGGAAGGTAGGTAGGTGTCTAAACTTAAAAGTTAGTATTAGGTAGATTTATTTGAAGAAATGTTTTTCAAAAATTGCACCCGACAGGACTTGAACCTGCAACCTCGACATTCCGTGTCGCGCGCTTACCAATTGCGCTACAGGTGCTTGTTCCGTCGTGATGAAATTATGAACCACATCTCTTCGTTTTTCTTACGACTAAGGCACGTAGCGTCATCTACCGGTCACTTTGCAGTTTACCGGCTTGCGTTTTCCCATTTACATGGAAATAAACACAACATTGAGATGTGACTTCCATTTACCTTGATTTTATTTTTAAAGTGTTTCCTACACTTGGATGATTGATTTATTTGAAGAAATGTTTTTCAAAAATTGCACCCAACAGGACTTGAACCTGCAACCTCGACATTCCGTGTCGCGCGCTTACCAATTGCGCTACAGGTGCTTGTTCCGTCGTGATGAAATTATGAACCACATCTCTTCGTTTTTCTTACGACTAAGGCACGTAGCGACATCTACCGGTCACTTTGCAGTTTACCGGCTTGCGTTTTCCCATTTACATGGAAATAAACACAACATTGAGATGTGACTTCCATTTACCTTGATTTTATTTTTAAAGTGTTTCCTACACTTGGATGATTGATTTATTTGAAGAAATGTTTTTCAAAAATTGCACCCAACAGGACTTGAACCTGCAACCTCGACATTCCGTGTCGCGCGCTTACCAATTGCGCTACAGGTGCTTGTTCCGTCGTGATGAAATTATGAACCACATCTCTTCGTTTTTCTTACGACTAAGGCACGTAGCGACATCTACCGGTCACTTTGCAGTTTACCGGCTTGCGTTTTCCAAGTTTTTTAATCATCCAAGTGTAGGAAACACTTTAAAAATAAAATCAAGGTAAATGGAAGTCACATCTCAATGTTGTGTTTATTTCCATGTAAATGGGAAAACGCAAGCCGGTAAACTGCAAAGTGACCGGTAGATGTCGCTACGTGCCTTAGTCGTAAGAAAAACGAAGAGATGTGGTTCATAATTTCATCACGACGGAACAAGCACCTGTAGCGCAATTGGTAAGCGCGCGACACGGAATGTCGAGGTTGCAGGTTCAAGTCCTGTCGGGTGCAATTTTTGAAAAACATTTCTTCAAATAAATCAATCATCCAAGTGTAGGAAACACTTTAGTATTAGGTATTCAAATGGAAGAATATTAATTTCTTTGATAAATGTTTAATAATAACGATGCTTTGAAACCAATTCCCCTTATTGATCCCCCTTACTGTCTAAATTTAGAAAACGTCAGCATTTTGAATTTGTATTACATTTTACGAATCACGAACCAAGCCACGCGGTAGTGTTCCGAACTATACAATAATTGTATATGAAGCTATAATTTATACAACGATAATGAATATGACTAACGGCTCTTTATCACGAAGGTTTTTACCCTAATAAGTAGCACCGAGTCACAAAAAGTGCGGACAAAGGCTATTGAATTATTACCAGCTCGAGGGAAACCTCCCCGTATGCTTTTTGTAGGTAATGAATCATTCGCAGAAACAAAACCTTTCTAACATACTAATATTTGGATATTAGTGTCGTCCTTTGTGCTAACGTACTAGTATTATGTGCTGCTCATCACAGTCAAGATTTTTTACGATCGTGTCCGTGTAAACACAGGGTGAAAAAAACACGTGTTATAATTAACCTAATAACTTAGGCCAGACAAGATACTATCTCTTATCTTTTTGCTCGAATTAAAGTATGCTTTAGGTTAAGGTTTCGCTTTCATTTTCCGTACGTAGTCATTATACTTGATAATAAGATGCTGGTTTTCTTGCAATGTTTTCCTTCACGGTAAGAGCGATGTTAATAGCGCACATACATTTTTCTTAAAAGAAAATGATATTGTTGCGCTGAAAGCTAGATTTCAACCCCCAACTGTAGGAATTATAGGTTAAGTTAGGTTAGGTTAGGTTAGAATTATAGTCCAGGTATCTACTACTAGATCAACACTATAGAATAGAGCCAATACATAACCTACAAACTAGAAACCAATCAGATACTTCGAACAAAAAGAGCCTATGTTTAGCTACGATTGATTGGATCTACTACCGCCAGCAGTAGCCTCAAAGAATAGTTAGATATGGCCACCAGTCTTAACTGGTAGGCAAGTGCGTGATTGCGTCTGACACCCGTAATATCCGGCCGCCCGTTGCTGCCCACCGATGGTATCAATTTCAATTTGTTGCGGTGCCATAACAGCCGCCTCTGCTCGATTCGTTGTATGAATCGATTTCGCTCGAGTTTCCTGTTGCGTCCGCATGGACTTAATCTCAGAATGTTCGCTCGAAACCATTGCTGTTTATATCGCCCGATATCTATTTAATTTCGTGCTCCTCGAAATTCAATAAAACGAGATGTATGATGTTATGTTGAAATAAAAATCATTTTGGATCGAATACCTACTCAATTATCCAATGATATTTTCTAATAGTGAATAGCGCTTTACTAAATGTTTCCTATTTAATGAACAGCAATTTTAATGTACAGAAAAACATTGGAACTTACGACCGTCATATCCGAAAGAACCATTAATGTAGCACGGTAGGGATGTAGTCGAAGCGACTACGATTGCACAATCGAATTCTTGCATTCCGTAGGAATTTTGTGTTCAAAAGGCGTGAAAATTAATCGATCGATTAGCCATTCTCGCTCGGCTTCAAAGCTAAAGTCGAACGTGACTCGTGAACCGGTCCCCTGCCGCACCGGCGCCGGTGGAAATTAATTCTGCCGTTAAAAAAGGAATGATCCGCTCCGAGTTTTCGACAATCTATTGCATCGAGTTCTAAATAACTCTTCAGTTGTCGCAGTAAGTTGTTCGTCGTTTGCGATATTGTTGTGAATGTAAATATACGACTTCGTATATTGCTCCAGTTATTGCTTCGGCTGCGAGTGAGTGTGACAAATCAATATTCCAAACATAATAATGAGTTTTCAGTTAAATACGGTTTACGTTGTAACTTTCTGGTTTTAATTAAATTGAATTCCGACAGCTACACAACAATGTTATCTCCCTTTCGAGTTTCACCTATCGCCTCTCGATCTAACAGTACACACGTTACATAAATACGTGTGTACGAACGACTTCCTTAATTCCGGTGGTTTCACCGCAATTTGAAAATCCGACTCAGTATGGCGCCCAGAGTGCCACTAAAATTAATGTTCTGCCAGAGAGAAAAACGAGCGGAACCCGCCACACACACTCGCACATTCACAGTGCACACCTTTCCGTTGGTTCAAATAAAATCAACTTTGAAGTTTAAACAGTCAAAAACCGTTTTTATGAAGGGTTGTTTTAAGGGTTATGAATAAAAATTAGCTTTACTCACGGCACCATTTCGCTCACGTAGTGTTTTTATATGAATAGAGGTTTAGACTTTTATTATTTTTTTAGTTATTTTTTTATATGACAAATGTTTGCATTCAACTTCACCGCACCTGATGGTAAGCGATGATTATTTCGACGATGACACATGCTTGCCTAGGACATTTTCTAATAGTTCTATATTTCATTACTACGGTAGAAGTATAGGGTATGGTAATGGGTATCACATAACAGCACTAGTTAGTGCCACTAATATAGTCTTAAAAGCTATTATTAACACATTTCATATTATTATAGAATATGTATGTTAGTCTGCATACCTACCTTATAAGGTAGGTATGTATTTATGGGCTTTGGTTGCCTGAAATAAATGGTTATTTATTTTTATAGCTGAATCAGTTCCTTGAGTGAATATTAGTTCTCGATAACATTTAACACAAATAATATTATGTTTGAAAGTTAAATATAGTTTTGTACGTACCTAGGTACTATTAACGTTATTTCAATAACATGCTCTTCTCAAAATCTAACCATTAAAGGGGGAACTTACTCGTAAAGTTACGCGATACATAAATTTACATTTACTTGAAATAATGACGTGCTACGTAATACCTACGAATGTACAAGTGTGTATTAGGGTGAAACATATTTTAACCGACTCCCAGAAACGAAGGAGGAGGCTATTCGGCCATATTTTTTTTTCATTTTATATTTGTGTAGGTATTGTATGTTATTGGTTAACAAGCTTCTGCTTGTTAACAGTGTGCTTAAACGAAAATTAAATAGTTTCCCGCCGACTAGGCATTTTTGGAACCAAAAACGGTTAAAATTTTCTCAACCAAAATATGATAAGTCAATATACATACACTAAATGTGGATGAGAATGATGAACATCATTAGTAACTTAATCTATAATTAACATCATATCAATAATTGGGTGAGTGAAAAATAAAAATGGCTAAAATAAATAAAGCCATTTTTATTAAAATACGTAGATAGTTAAATTGGGAGAGAGGCCCAACGATGATGCACTGGACATAATTAAATAAACAAAATTAAAATATATTACATACTATATATATATTCGCCTAGACCTCCAGAACAACCCCCTTTCGGCTTAATACCCCCTCGTCGAAACACCCTGTACCTATATTACAAATCAACACAAAAATGAGAGAGAGATACTCACAGTTATTTGTTAATAAGAACCCTGTTGAAACCCCCAGCAAGATTAGAAAAAATAACAATAGTAACACAATCAGCGCTGGTCGGCAGTAATGTATCCAACAATAGTCTTCGGAATCCGCTGCCGGTCGATTTGAAGACCAGCAACACTTGCAAGAAGAGTTAGACGGCGAAGACGCTCGAACCACCGCACTGTTCCCTTGCTGATTTACTATCACACCTTGCACGGGAGCCTCGCCCCCTTGTCTATAAGTAGTACTTTTCTCTGACAATCGAGCAAACCCCGAACTTTCATCGTCGTGTGAAGTTCCATACACTCCATACGACGCCACCATGTCGACGCCTGACAAAGACCTCGTCGTTTCGTTCCCCGTGCTATCTTGCACGGCATTATTGTCTGTACTAGGCCAACACTCGCAGGAGCATCGATCTTCTTTTCGTCTCTGTCGCGGCTGCGTATCAGACCGCCTGATAGGAACCTCAGTTTTCTTTTCCTCCTCTTTTTTAATTTTGGCATCTTGAGGTATAGGAGTAGGTATTTCATTGACTTCATAATTGGACTGTAGGTTCTTATGGTTCTCTATGTACCAGTGTCTCTCCTCCGCTCTGAGAGTGGTATCGTTGTTGCCTTCGTATACATCTGCGTAGTTAGAGAGCGGGTGAGAGTTGGGACTGTAAACGGGGCCGGCAGTAAGCGGTCCGTAGCCCCGGTCGTACTGCGGTGGTCGGCTATTAGTTGCATAGTACGTCGTTGATACAGGCACGTTGTAGTCGTAGCCCGCCCTGTTCATCTTCAATATTTAATCCCTTCATTTGAGTCTGGGTTTCATTGCGGAAAATTATTCAGCTGAAAAGCACCCACGAACGTTACTGAATCGCTCACAGACATTAATTATCGAAATAAAAAGTAAAGCGATAAGTTGGCAATGTCGAGTCATACAAAGTTTCCCTGTGTCGGTAATGATGATTCTCATGGAAGAAAATAGTGAGAAACCTATTTTCTTAGTTATATGAAAATATATAATATTTTATGGGCATTCGAATCTTAAATTGGCTCTCCTGAAAAGAAGTGTTTTTAAAGATGCATTTCATTTGCACTTTTCACTGGAGGCACAGAAATAGCAAAAAGATTTTGTTACGTATTATAAAACAAGCAAACGAGAGCCTTTACTTAGAGCCAAACCAAACGCACGACATCTGTTCATCTGAATTACCTCTGTTGTTCGGTAATCATATTTATCTTTTGTATTACTAGGTAGCAGACGCACGCCCTAGCTACAAACAGATGAGAGGTTTACAAAAGAACTCGTCTGAGTAAATAACACTCCCATAAATTAACCGTATTTATACTCGTGATTTTGCCACGTGCTAGTTGCGTAACAGAATTAGACCAGAAAAACAAGGATAAAAGGAAACTGGTAAGTATCTTCAGAAACTCTTGATTTAATTTGGTACGTCTACTTCTTGTTAGGGCGAAACAAAAGTTCATTGCATTAATAAAAGATCGTTGACCTTTCACTTGGACTAAGTAACAAAGTTTCGACTGAATCCCTGCGATAACTAGGATAATCCGTTTCAATTAATTAAATTAAAAACAAACAGAAGTCATTACATCAAAGTTGGGGACAGAAAGTTAACGCTGTTGATGGCCGCCTCTGTTGTAAATTAGGGGTTTGCCGCAAAGGATTATAATTAATTACTAAACAAGTAGTAGGTTGACTTCACCGTTTGTTTTTGAATAAGGGTAGGTATACTCGTATGTATATACAGGGTTATTGGTAACGAATTATGAAAGCTGTCGGCGGCTACTTTCTGACATCCTAAGGAACCACTTTCGTTCTACGACTTTTGGAAATTCGAACATATTTTCAAAAAAAATAAGGTTAGAAAATTTCTAAAATCAGCTCTTTGTGGGGCACAGAGGGCAAGAACCCTAAGATTTTACTAAAATTCTTCAGAACCAAAAGGTTATTGACCCGAATGAGGATGTCAGAAAGTAGCTCCCGACCGCTTTCATAATTCGTTACCAATAACCCTGTATAACTATACTGAAGTAACACATAATGAAAATTTCAAACAACTGGTGACAAAATAGAGTGTCTTTATGTGTTCGCTCTTGATCCCCAGAACTTATACCTTACCTATACGGTACAGTAGACCTTATTTATCTTTTTCAAAACTAAACTAATTAATAATGTACACAGTCTATGAATAAAAATTGAACTTGTAGTAAGGCTTTGTTCTTTATATTCACTCGTAAAAAGTATGAATCTACGAAACACTTGAAGTGCATCGATTGTGGGTAGTGAATCAAAATGGGGTGAATCACCTCGAGTCAAGTGGACTGAATAAACTATGGGAGTTGCTTACCTTTCAGCATTTCTGCCGGCTTTCCACTGCGAGCGGAGCGGAGTCATTAATGTGTCAGTTCAACATACAACGGTTGTTTTCATAGTCAAGCAACTCTTTTGCGCTATGGAAACAATCGTTGGATGTTAAATGACACATTTTAACTCTGCTCCTCTCGCAGTGGAAAGACGGATTGGTAGAAAATGTAAGGGAATAGGTATATATAGGTAAGTTCATATTAATAGTTTGAAAATCATAATCACTGATAATGTGCATTGGCAATATTTTATAAGTTAGTTGAACTTAGCGATATAATTATCAAACATAACACACATTCATCAATATATCATATTTTATAATCTACATCTACACTACACTATTATAAAGAGGAAAGATTTGTATTTCGTGTGTGTGTGTGTGTTTATGTGTTTGTCATATGTTTGTACTGTAATTAATAAACTCAAAAACTACTATACCGAAAGAAAGCTACATTATAGGCTATTTTTGATCCCGATATTCCCACGGGATCGGGCTCATTAATAACATTGCTTCTATGTTTTCTTAAAATGACTATTTTATTTTCATCTATTTTCAAATATTTTATGAGTCAAACGAAGTAAGAAGCTTACGTAAAGACGTTAAAAATATTGTTTAGGGAAAAATAAGAAGGGTCTACTTATTTATTCACAACAATAACAGTTCGCAGTTGATGCTGTAAGCAAACTTTCGGGATAAGTCGCGTCGCCTGGAGGGTAACTGCGGTTCGTTTCGATACGACATCGATACTGTCATACGATGATTCTACTGTCACATTCTGATAGTAGGGTGACAGTAGAACCATCGTTATGACAGTATCGTTGTCGTATCGAAACGAACCGAAGTAACCCTCCTGGGTCGCTGCTACTAGTTATGTCTCTTTGACTAGAACTTAAACATTTAACTAGGTTTGGTTCCTATCATATTACAGATTACATTATGTTACACAGAACTGGACTGGTCTCTTTTAAGACTGGATAGAGAAAGGTCGCCTGATAGTGATCCATTTTAAACTCGTCTCTGACAGACGACCTTCACCAGTTCCAAAGTCAAACTGATCGGGAACTTACTCGGGAAATCTTTAAAAAGATGGATCAAATTTCGAACGTGGTTATTAGAATACCCACCATCTCTAATCTCTATCTAAGTTACTTAACAATATTTCCTAAATTATACACTAAACATTAAATATGTACATACCTACCTACAATTTAATTATGAAAACCAAATATTACCCGTACCTACTCGTACTATAGTAAAACATATCAGACTTTTTCGATATGCACGCTCTAGATGAGTATAATAAAATGAAAAGTACGTAAATATCTAAAATAACAGAGATTCGTAGATATATTGAGAAAAGGAGTAGGTACAAGGTTAGTATAGGAACGGTCGTAAAATATTTCCGAAGTGTAATAGGAACATAAAGTAGGTAAGCGAAAAAATGCTCTCGTTTGCTTTTATCTTTGATTCAGTGGTCGGGTCGACGTGTTGACGGCAGTAGGCGGTACGTAGTACAACGTTCAACGTAGTACACCTACGATGTCACGAGCGAGCCCTACCGTGAACACTTTTATTACCACGGTAAAGTGATTTTTGCTAATTGAAACAAAGACTTTTAATAAAATTGCCTTTATAATGTACTAACTGCGACTCGCGATTTGACCCGCGTAAGTCCCGATCCCGTGGTAGTATCGGGATAAAAAGTGTTATTCTAGGTCCAGCTATGTATATTTCAAGTTTCATCGCAATCGGTTCAGTAGTTTTTGCGTGAAAGTTGCGTGAAAGAGTAACAAAGTCACATACATACATACAAACTTTCGCGTTTATAATATTAGTAGGATAGGATTCAACTTTGTTTATTTTCGAAAATAATGGGCTTAGGGATTCTGCGGAAGCACACAACCTAATTAGGTACGTACCTAACTAAGTTTTAAAGGGTGAGAAATTGAATATACGTCTGTCGCGGGTCGGGCGAACACCCTATAGCGACGCAAAGATAGACTTGTTTCCTGACGGGAAAAAGTATGTACCTATGCTGCTATTTGATTTTTGATTCTCAGATCCCTTAGTCGCCTTTTACAACACCAACGGGAAGACATGGGGTAACCTTATTTTAAGCCCTATTCTATTCTATGGCTTCAATTTTTTTTTAAGAATCTCGGGGCGCGTCTGAATGAGGTTTCTGGCTGGTAGCTTTTTCGTTCAAAGGGTCAGTTTGGTCATCCAGAGAGGGAACGTTACCAGCCTGCTGGAAACGATGCCTCGAGAGGACGCCCTCGAGGATGTCTTTTACTTATAAGCTGTTTTTTTATATATATTTGTTTTTTTGTTTATTATATTTAGTTTTAATTATTCTATTTGTTTATGTTCTGTTTTGTTTTTCTTTCTCAGTTCAACCATGTGTATTTCTGTTCTTTTGACCAATAAAAACGTATATTCTATGCCGAGGCTACACGGGTACATACAATATAACATACATCAAGTACGAATGTAAGTGAATGTATGCAAATAGCTGGAATGTTTACCAAAGTACCACTGTTGCCTAAGGTACGATTGCCTACCTTAACAGTGAATAATTTGCGGTACGCCCTCGCTGTGTCTGTAGTTTTTGTTTAAAAGGATAGTCTCCATTCTCTTTCTCCATACAAACGTAGTTTAAATTTTCCTCCCTGGATAAAGATATTAGAGCAAATATGTTTATGCCATAAAACTTATACCTGTCTTGACAATGCATCTACCTTTTTATTTTTTTTTATTTTCTAATTAAAATAATAATTAATAAAATGAAAAATAATAAAATGATGTTTGTATGGAGAAAGAGAATGGAGACTATCCTCTTAAGGTACGAGCATAATATACATATACCTCAGCTAAATTGTGTTTAGATAGGTACTTACGTTAGAAAATGCAAAGAGGGTTTTATCAGCAAAATGTGAAGTGGTCTTGTTTATCTGATTGATTTTCTTATATAAATTGGTAAGGTTTGAAATGAAGGTACCTACTTATAGTAAAATTCCTAATGATGATAATACTAAACAAAGTATGCTTGCTGATGATAAAGTTATTCAAAATTTCAATCGATCGATTTTTATGTAGAGGTAGTAGAGGTATGAATTTCATATTACACCAATAATCGTTGACATGGCGAAATCAAACAAAATTATTTTAACGGTCTAGAATTGTAAAATTTCAGACAAGGGATCTTTTGTGCTAATTTTTTTTATAAATTAATGACACGCCCACAACTCAATGTAGCCCCAAACTAAGAAACTACCCATGTAATATGGTTAGACAAAAAAATTCACAGAACCAGAAACAAATAAAGTCAGAAGAAATACTTGTCCCCGGTAGGTATCGAACCCGCAACCTTCGGCGTTGTAGCCTGGTATTCGCCCGATGCACCACATAGACCGTCTTAATTTAATAGACGACCAAAGGGAGGAAAGTCCGGAGCCCAAAAATTTCATAAAATAAATTAGATTTCAACTATCTTACTTCTAACTTCTTATATTGTAAATGCGAAAGTAACTCTGTCTGTCCGTCTGTTAAGCTTTCATAACGTAAACCGCTAAACCGATATTGATGAATTTTGGTATAGAGATAGATAGGACCTTAGAGAAGGGCATAGGCTACTTTTGATCACGTAAATTCCGCGGAATCGGAACTTAAGCAGGTGAAACCGCAGGTGTAGCTATTTTAAAATAAAGTAATTCAAAACCTTTCAACCTAAGTTACAGACTAAGTTTTGTTTATGTAATTCTATACACCGATGCCAACTAAATTCCGGACACAATAAATAAGTATCAAGTTTAACGAAATCTTGAACAAGTTTCGTTGGAATTGAATTTTCATAACTTTAGTAGTTCAAACTTTTGGAGATATTGAAATGTTATCTGTAGGGTTAAGTTCGCAACAAATAGGTACAACTTGTCGCGCAAAACATGCGACTAAATCTTTTTAATATCATGTTAGATTCTCGTATAGAATCGATCTATGGCAGAATCTTATCCTTTCCTACTTACTATTATCCTAATTTCTACAAATATTATAAAACTATTTTCGATGAAACGTGCAACATAGCTGGAGACCTAGAGTAACACATAGGCTATTTATCGTGATAGATCCTAAAATGTTTTTATTAAATGAAAACTGGTTCGAAACTTCTAAAAAGGATTTTCTAATACTTATTCAACTAGGTAGATCTGTATGCTATTATTGATTCATAGTTTGACAATTTAAGTTTTTTTTTCTTTTTACATAATATATGGCGCCTGAGAATGACTCACTTCAAACCGTAGCGGGGGCCGTAGCACGATGTAGTATGAATCATCTGCCCTCGCTAGAATATCGGTGACCCATGACAATATTCGGGGTTCGAGCAATTCATTAGAGCGATCACAGTTTTTCGTTGGTTGATACATTAAGTTCTACTAATCAGACTTTGATGAAAGGTATAACCAAGTCTTTACAAGAAATGGAACTATTTAATATCTAAACCAAATTTCAAAAGATTTCGTAGGTATTAATATATATTACGTGGCTAAGAAAAAGAAAGACAGACAAGCAATAAAAGAAACATAGTTTTGAATTTTAAAAAGTATGATTTCTTGTTGTACCAATTGTACTTATAATATACCTGCTTTCTCTTGGATCCTTAGTATAATTAGGTAAATTAAATTATTTAGTTTAAGTGAAGGCGGACGGTCGGCTCTGTGGCTATTTTACAAGTTACTCTTCATACATAAAAAATCTCTTTGCCATCTCTACTCAACTTTATCAGATTCCGGAGTTATTTTGTGTGTAACTAAAAACTAGGCCTTATAATATTAATTTTCATTTTTTAGCTAGGTAAACTGTCCTTATTAAAGTTTATTAATAAATTATAAGTTATACTTACTTAACGCGACCTTAAGTTTTCTATTTATAGGTACCTACGCACTTACATAAATAATTATCCACATAACATTTTTTTTTAACTAGAACAAGAGAAAATATAAGGGTGGAAAAGAAGCAAATAGACCTCTTCAGTCGCGTGTTAAACTGTGAAGGCTTGTGCATTACATTTACTGTCACATCTCATTAGTTTCATCATATATCTTAACACATACCCCGTGACTGAAGCATTAGATTAATCCATTATTGAATTTCAATATCAAAGCTAACGACGTGATGATTCAATTAACTAATTAGGTAAAGTGGTTATTTAATTTGTATTTCCTGGATGCTTAAAATTATTATGATAGTAGATTAAATTTTTGGTTACCTCTTGAGTTTTAATAATATTATACGATTATGGGGAAAGAATAAATACTCTTTTCTCCAAACTTTACAAACGTAGTCGACTGTTTCCTCCCTGGATAAAGACATTAGAGAAAATATGTATATGCCATAAAACCCATATCAGTCATTACCATGCCCTCAGAACAATAACAAAGCATAGAAGTAGCGACATGACGTTTGAGCGTACACTTCCATAGACAACTACGATTTCCTTAGTGCTATGACCTCTTTTCATAAGTTATCGATATCGATAGATGCTGTTTTTGTCTATGATTTATGGATAACTAGCCTTTGCTAGCTGCGGCTTCGCTCGCGCTATAGCGCTTCGTTTCAAATTATATTAAACAGCTGTACCCCGCGGTTACTTTATTTTATTTTATTCGGAAAAGAAACAGTACAACACAAACTTAATTAAAAACATTAACACAAAAACACCATTTAGACGTTTTCACAGATAGACACCCGCATAAGTCCCAATTCCGCGTTGTTCGAATACCTAGGTACCTACCGCAGTACAAAAATCCACACTGCGTAAGTCGACCTGCTTAAGTCCGGCGGAATTATCATAATCAAAACTATCCTATGTTACTCTCTCACTTTAAGTGATAAACTAACCCTATGCAATTTTTTTATCCAAATCGGTCGAACCGTTTGGCCGTGAAGAGAGAACAAACGCACTTTCGGATTTATGATCCCGCGGGAATATCGGGATATAAAGTAGCCTATGTTTTATTCCAGGTGGTCTCCAGCTACCTATATTCCAAGTTTCATTGCAATCGGTTCATTAGTTTTTACGTGATTGAGTAACAAACATACATACCTACTCACAAACTTTCACCTATAGAATATTAGTAGGAAGGATAGTAGTAAAAAAAGAAAATTATAGAAATATTTTTTGTACTACCTCTATTTTGAAAACATTTAGCATGCTGTAAAGTAAGACATGGCTTGATCTTGTGTAATGTTATTGTATCTTTGTACTACCCATGTTTCGCTAAATAAATATTATGAATTATTTTAGAAAAAAAAAATCATCTTCACTAATTCACTTGCGGCGAGATTTGAACTCGCGTTCCTCGATCAATACTCCTGACTCCAGTGCCTAAACCACTCGGCTACGCAAGTTCCCATCTCGAGCAGCGAATTTAAGAATATGAATGTTACCCCTGTCTACTATTTTTCGACTAAGGTTCGATTAAGTCGCCATCACTCCATACTTAAATTTCCTATTTCATATTTTTCTTATAAAAAATTCTAGTAGGTACCTATATTATATGCTTTGAGCAATAAAAACAAATTACGAAATATTATGAAAATTATTAAACATAATCATTTATTCAATTAAATCAAGTACAAAGGTTAAAGCAAGATTAAGCAATCACTGTCCCTTAAAAATTACAGTTTTAGCGTTCGATTTTAGTCTGCGCCATTTATGCTCAATCCCAATAAAACATTCATTTTCGAAATGCCTAGAGCAGACACGATGATGTTTTTTCCATTGCCAGTTGGTACGAGCAATAGCATCAATCCACTTTTTCTTCATGGTATCATCTGTGGGGAATCTGCAAAAACACATAGGTACTGTTATGTATGAAAAGTAAACTATTTTAGACGTAGAAATTAAAGATTCAAACCGAAAAATGTCTATAATTTCCATACAACATCGCGAAAACAGAAGAAAAGTCTATTTTAGACGTTATCGATAAAGTAACAAAACAGCACTATTAGATATGACTACGCAAATTGTTAAAAATAAAAAATATTTAAAATCTACCTAATCGAGAGGTCTATTACCTGAATTATGAAATGAATACAGCCAACCAAGAGCTTAGATATTATCCATTTTGCATTTCTGTACAGCTAAGAACAAAAATATTAGTTTTTGTCTACTCACCGATGCAAGCTGATGATTTCAACATCATTTTCTTTTCGGGAAGAATGAAATTTACGTCCAACTATAACGCAGGACATTGTTTGTACGCTGAGCTTTGATTTTCTCACAATATCACTGGCTAGTCTATCAAATTAACAATATTATTATAAAAAACACTGAGAACCTCGTCACAAGCACACGCAGTAATATTATGTAACCAAAATGTGTAGTCGTACTTGTCATTAAAAAATATGACTAATGATCGCTTTTTAATTTGGCAGCATAAAGGTATCCAAGGTATCCAATTTGACATTTGGACAGTGTACACAAGCAGTTTCTTAGCAACATATATCTGTCCTTTTCTGATCAATGTATTTAGCTTATTTGAAAAAAGAGATGAGTATATAGGTGTTTTTTTGGACTCCTTCTATGCTTTGTTATTGTTCTGAGACCATGCCAGTAAGTTTTTTTTTTTAATTTCCTAATTTTTCCAAATTGTATTTCTATTCTAATTACAAAATGAAAAAATAAAAACAAAATGTAGGGGCATGGTCATGGCAGATATAGGTTTTATGGCATAAACATATTTGCTCTAATGTATGGAGGAAGGATGAAACGTTCGACAACGTTTTTATGGAGAACGATTACCTAAATAATACCTAGGTGCCACCTAGGTATTATTTTCTCTTAAAAATACTTATTATTTAAAATGAGAAGATGCTAATGATGACTTCAGATCTCAGTACCTATTTATCAAGTAATTTTTTTGGAATATTTTTCATTTTCTTCTACCAAATTGCTTTTTAATTAAAATTTGTTTCTGCTAATATTATAACTGACTTATCTAAACCAAATTGTTTTTTAATTAAAAATTATTTGTGCCAATATTATAACTGACTTATCTAAACCAATATTAAAGAGAAGTAGGTAAAGTTTGGATATATGTTTCTTGGAAGTGATATCTGGAACCTTTGGATCGATTTTAATGATAAAGAAGGATACATTGCATTTTGGGAAGTAACATTTTTATCCCGATACTTTTACGGGATCGGTTTGATGCAGAAGATAGTGCGAACTGGAGACGTAAAAGTAGAAACTTTTACGTCTCCAGTTCGCACTATCTTCTGCACACTATCCAAGCGAACCCCTGGCTGCCGAGAGAGATGCAATCGGGAATATCGCTCGGATGATGATGTCTTTTACAGGATCGGGACTAGATTATTTTAGAAATCTAACTGATCTTCATCAAAAAGTTTTGACGTGCCACGTCAGAAACTATATTAAACTAGCTGACCCGACAGACGTTGTCCTGTCGTTTAGTATAAAAAAATAAAATTCATCAAAATCGGTTTAGCATTTTTTCTTTCATAAGAACCTTCTCCTGACAATAGCAAACACAACAAAAAAAGAATAATCGAAATATGTGTAAAAGTTTAAGTGTGATGCCGTGACCAAGGGAAATAGGGATTGATTTTTATATAATAGAAGATTGATTTTTATATAATAGATATAAGAACGAAATTGGTTTTCGGCGTAACACAATACAAAAGTTCTCTTTAGTTTAGAAATATAATGTACTAGATATAGAAACGTCGCAGAGTTGATGACAAAAGGAGAAGTACAAAGTACGGCATGAAATTCCGGGCCGGATACGATTCTATAATGATAGTTTACAATAGTCGAAGACACCCTAAAGTAGAAGATAACTACTTTAGGGAGAAATAAAATACTTTTAAGTTTTTTTACTAAAATACTTAGGTACTTATTTGCTACCCAAACAATTTCTTTTTTTACCTTAAGGGCCCTATTCTGAAAAACTGAAAATCCATGTCGGGCGCATCGAAAATTGTTGATTATTTCATGACGGAAATGTCGTAGAACTTTTTTTTGTGTACAGATTGTAGGCGACATTGTTTCCGATATTTTAGTGCAGTTTCCATACAAATATGTCGAAACGTATTGAAGCCTATCGACATTTTGGCCAAATCAGACATTTTTTGTCTAAAATTTGGATAGGCTTTGCACCAATAGGAGGTTCTTGTCTTAAAACTACACCAAAATGTAGGAAACAATGTCACCTACAATCTGTGCACAAAAAAAAGTTCTACGACATTCCGTCATGAAATAATCAACAATTTTCGATGAGCCCGACAGGGATTTTCAGTTTCAAGGTCGTTGGCGTATATACTCCTCTTAAACTTTTTTAGTAGGTACCTAGCCTTCTGTTAAAAATTAGGCTGATTTAAGAGCTGAATAGGCTGACTCGAGGCTGATCATGTTTTTTTAAGCATAACTTTGAGTCTATTTCCTCACAATTATGGTTTCATTCGGGTACTCGATAACGTAAGAGGCCCCGGCTGAGTCGCGACTAAGTTTTTAATGCAGATGTAGATGTTAACTAAAATTAACTTTTATTAGATAGACTTTTTAGACATTTTGATTTTTCTTCTATTTTCGCGCTGTTGGTTTGAAATTAAACGCATTTTTCAATTTTACTACTTCACTACTACTAGTCAGTATTTTTAGCATCGTTTCCATGCTTAACGTTTCAAGACCTTTACAGGTCTTTTCTTCTGATTGACAGTCAATCCTAAAGAAAAGATCTGTTAAGGGTTGAAACATTTCTAGAAACTTCTCAAACCAAAACCCAGTAGAATCAACAATTCAAAACCAACGAAAACAACATTGAACACGAACAAAGTTAGTACATAAAATATATCTAACGAATCAGCAGCCTCAACCTGCGACACAAGTAAACAACGTTTAAACTTTAAAATGATAATCATTTACTTCCATTGAAACGGCCATAACTGACACACTGTATAACGTTCTAACGTTTAACAAACTTTGTTAGATATAAGCGTCAGAACTCGGGCTATCCCGACTATAACTACGTACCTAGTTTAGCTACAGCTATTTGAAACCATAACCTTTGTTAATAAGTTTCAAAGTTATGGCGTATTAGGATTCAATGTTATGCAAAATGTGGAGGTGGAGAAGATGTTCTATTCGAAATATTCGAATATTCCTAACGACAATTTACTCAGATAGTTAACCTATAAAATGAGTAGTTTCACTTTGTGCTTATTACATTTTCTCTACGGTCGTTGCAGACTTTGAATTTTTCATCGTCGGATAGATAGTTTATTTTTTCCAAGTCCTAGTAGAAATAATAGAAAAACTCGAAATTAAAGCGAAAATCATCAGTGCTATGGGGGTATATCTGCACAATTAATAGTGGATCATTAATTGTTGGATATGTAGGTAGGAGTAGTTGCCTAATATTAAAAAGAATAAAATGACAATAATTTAAAATCTAAACATTTAATTTTAGATTTTAATTAAGTTTTATTGTTAATTTTTGGTTAATTATCGAAGAAAATTCAATTCAATACTATAACTTCATGAGAGTAACATAACTATTAGGAAAAAATGCATCATCAAATAATCATCATGCAAGAAAAAATATAGCACGATAAAGATAAAGAATAATATATCCTTCTTTATATATTATAATATAATATATATTATATATAAATATAGGTATATATATAATATATATATATATTTAAACCCGGGAATGTCGTCGTGTACCTATCGTGCCTAAGCCACACGGAACCCATGAAACGCATGTGGGTTCCATGTGGCTTAGTGGTTAGAGCCCTTGCTCAGCAAGCAACGGGTTCGAACCCAGTCCCGGGAAGATTTTTCGATTATGCATTTTATCCTCGATAATATTTCTACGCCTTGCGCAATAAAAACAAGATTTAAGAATAAATCTTTAGCAACTGCTTCCTAAGCGAAGGTAAACGTTTTATTAAACTTTCTGGCTTGTTTTATGTGTTTACATTTCTTTGACAAAACAGAATTGAAGTAAAAAGATTTGAAACATATCAATAAACTTACACAAGCACACATAAATGTAATGTTATGATGCGTTTTATAAGATAAAGTTATTTTTGCCTTATTCATAAATGTGTAGTAAGGTAGGAATAGTGCGAGAACATGCTTTGTCTTTATCCGTGACAAGACCTTTCAAAGTTGACAGACAGAAACAAAAAGGATAAAATTATTCCGACCTTACTCCACATTTATTAATAAGGCTATGAAAGTTGACAGGATAGTAACAAAACGTGGTAAGATTTCTCTTCTTTTTCCACGTATATTAAGCCTAATTCATATTATTAATTAGGCTAAAAATGAATATTTCGCCAAATTTTTGCTATCGCAAAATGTCACTGGCGAAGACAACACATTAAGATTGATTAATTACTTATTACCCCGGAATAGGTATAATAGGACCCGTCTTTTCGTGAAGGCGTCGTAAAAGCGACTTTAATCTGGGGGAGACTAGAGAACTCGGGGTTTTCCCTGCCGCGGTGTTGGGCCCAAGGAGAGTTGGTCTCAGGCAGGCAGTCGGCCTACCGACACCTACACTCCTTGGCTCCTTGTCTGAATAAATTGATACTAAAATATTATTATTATTCGAGCTGGAACGGAATACCAGTAGTAGCGGTTTCGAGTCCCGCCGGGTACTAAAGTTTTTAAAAGATTTTTTTCAAAATGCACCAAAATATTATCAAGATAGTCAGTAGTATCGCTCTAACTAGGTGAATGCAATTTTGATGAAATCATAAGTCACAAAAGTTAACTTTAAATTATATTCAATAATGTTTTATTATCTCTCGTTATTTTTTTTCCAAATCAAACGGCAATTCATACAATTTTTAACAAAATTCCAATAAAAAATCGGAATTAGAACACCTTATTGTAATGTTATGGTAATGTATACATATACATTGACACTTATTTTTATTTTTTATTTATTTATTTATTATTATTATTACTTCCCCTATTATTGTTAAATAAATCAAGTACCTATCCATATATCCATTATATAGGTATACCTATCCAGATCGTAGTTCTAATAAAAATCACACCATCGAATCTGTAAGTAGGTAAGAACGTAATAAATTATAGATAAATTCACAATTAAATAGTGTTGCGTGAAAGAAAAGTCGCTTTCAAAGAGTTTCACGCTTTAGCATTAAAACGAATGAGGACTAAAACGTTGCGGAACAATGATGCGGGTACAGTAAGAAAAAACTTTATCTCTTCCTGTTTTATTTTTGTCTCCTCTTTTGTGCCTTCTATACTATACTAATCCTACGTTTATTTTTAAAATAATAGAGCGTTCTCTTTGTACTATAATACTATTTGTGCCGCGCAGTTTTCCGACTCACAAAATTGCGTTAGTGACGATGCTAATCATCACTTCGCAATTTTATGCGATTAATGAAACGTAAATCTATTTATGAAAAGAAGTCGATGTTTACTGTCTTCCAAATCTGTCAAGCTATTTGACTGTAAAGATGAAACACTAAACATTTTTTCTAAGTTTTAATTAACTACCTGATAATAAGAATTACACAATAATCATCATAATACAATTTTCCTTTTTTTAAATATCAAATTAAAAATAGATTTTTCCTTTTGTTTTCGCGAATTTGAATTGAAATGAAACAATTTTTCAGGATTTCCCGAAGAAGAGACCTGTAAAAGTCTCAAAACGTTAAACGCACCACGCGATTTAGAACCGAAAAAAATGATTAATTATATGTTTTATTTATATTGTCTAGAAATGCTTCGTAAATATATATATTATTCAAATAAAATCAACATTTAAGTATTTGACTACTACATGTCCATTACAAGATTCAAAAAATATATTAAAGTTAAATTGTGTAATAAGGCGTACTATAGCACGTCATCATATTTTGATGAAAAGAATCCATGGACATGATTGTTAACTGCTCCTGTTCAAATTACAGATATCTGTATTATGACGATTGTAATATATGTAAAACATGATAAAAAAAATAATTGAAAAAAACCCCATGAGTTTCTAGTGGTTTCTTCTCATCGGAGGGCGCGTTCCGAAACCACAGTAAAATAAAATCTCGACGTTTCAAAACGTACGTATGTGTGTATAATATACGTTCTAAATGAATTTTGAAATTTGAACTAATGTTTATTAAGGTAAGAAAGATCGCTAGATTATAATATCACGTGGGTTCCTAAAAACCAGCTTTATCCAAAAAAATAATCAACATTATCGCAATTAAACTGTAGGCAGTAAATTGACGTTGTTAAATTAATGTCCATTTAATTATAGAGAAGGGAAATGTGTATGACTCGCAGACCAATCAATTTTAAATTAATGTAATTAATGTCAACAAGCAATGTCGCAGTAACGCTATAACTTATATATCGATAACTGCAAATATAATAGCCACGTTCTAATCATCGAAAGTGGGTGACAAACCGACTTGGGGCGACGAACCAATGCACCCATACAATCTGCTTCAACACATTACATAAAACTTAAGCACACGCGACACATTAAACAGGTGAACACATTTATGGCCCTGGTGGTTCTCAGCGAGGTAAATGTCCCCATTATCGTTCATGAAATTATTGTTTTAGAATCCGGTGAAAGATTAGTGTTACGATCGCACGGGCGACGTCGGAGGTTGGCCGGCGACGTAGCCTCGCTACGGCCGAGAGTGAACTGACAGGCACCCGACGAGCGCGCGCGAACCCCACCCGCCCTTGCGCCTCGTTCGCCTCTAGCTGTCACCGTCAACAGCACTCTTTCCCTCTTTCCCCAAATCCAGACGAGTTTTCATTAATGTTGTTATCTGTGTAAAAGTTCTATGAAGTCAAACTAAGAACGCAAAGCTTTAATTAACTGTCCGTAAAATAACTAAACAAACGAGTGAAGATCCGCGACAGCCTTCAGAGTTATCAGCGCTAAACTTTCTGAATAGGCTGAGGATTTGATTGACTTTGAATATAAAGTATTCGTAAATCTTTAATAATACCATAATCCAATTGAACAAACTTTGGGAGTTTTTGTTGATTTTACGAATTTTATCTTCGTAGGTACTTCGAGAAATTGGGATGGTTTTTCCGTAATACTTTTCCAGTCAGCAAATGATCCTCAGCGCCTTTGTAAAATGTGTAAAATGAGCAAGGATATTCTTAAAATATATCGGGTATCATAATTTTTCTGAAAATCAGCAGATGTCAGCCGTTTTCCATCGATTGAATCTCAGCACATATTGTAAGAATTATTGATATCGCACCGGTAACGTCTCATACAAAAAGTTTATAAAAGGAAGTAGAGCGAACTGGCTGGGAACAAAGTTTGATGGTGGGACGCGACGCGAACGCGAGCGTTACTTATCTGCCGCCGAGCGCCGCCGAGCTGACGGCTGCAGATGAAAAATTGAAATTGTGTGAGAGATAAAACTACCTAACTGCCACTGCAATGCCGACCAAACAATGTGGCGACAACAACGACGTTTGCCCGATTTTTTATAACTCTTTTATTTAGTTGAAATATTACGAGTAGGTAGGCTTTGAAACCTACATTGGTCTTGTTGTGTTAACGGTTACATTATCGTTTTTTTAAATCGATTCTGGACTGCATTTTTATCAGTTGGTCCCGCATTGTTATTTCAGATAGCAGTCATTAGGTCAAGTAAGAGGACTTAAGGCGACCTGAAAACACTAATACCAGGTGAGCCACGCCACACCACTACGAAAAGAAGAAGAATATTATTTTGTCGAAACATGTAAGTTTTCACGTCATGAATGTACGTCATCAGCCAATGTCGATGAAGTTAAACTAAAAATGAAAATCTATAAAAACAACCAGTATCGCACCCCGTTTAAAAATAGAGTGCAAAAACGAATATGTAAATGTGAATATTTCCGTTACCGGTATCAATTTAGTACGGTCGATGGATGTTGAATAGTGACAGCATGGAGCAGCATACAATAATAGAATGTAACGAGGCACCTAAAACGTCAGCGACCCTTTTCTATTTATGGGGCAACTCCGTAGAAGGCGCCACGTGAAAAGTCTCGCGTAAATCAAAGTCATAAATTCTCCTATCGTGAATGAACATTTCTCAACGCGGACGTCTAAACCGGGTGAATGGATAACGTCGGCCCTCCCTTGCAGGATCACCTCTACCGAGTCATTTGCTTTTGTTCGTGGGGCAATTAATAACGTGCAGAAGGGCGTTTTCGAGCCGCAGTCAGGCACAATTCGCATATCAGTAATGATCTAGCGCTACGGCCAAGCTATGCTTCTGCTCAGCAATCGATCATATTCAGTTAATGAACAGCATATGAAAGCATGGAGCCACGGACCGATGTTTCCCAAATCTCAGTGACGATGACGGCATGATTTAATAATCACAGCTGACTGATTGTGTTTTCGGATTGGCTTGCCGTTTATCCGTTCCATTTAACTCGCGTTCTAAACACTGAAATCGATACAATTTGCTAGTTTACGGTTGATTTGGGATGGATCTGTTCTAATCTTTGATTTACTGTTTCCAGGAATCGAATTACTAAATCCAACGGTAGAATGATCGACGTTTCTACAAACAGAACATTACCATAATATTGTATTTTAAGTGCTTAAGCCTGCACTGGGCTTTCTAAGACGCAATCGACGTTTTTTACCTACGCAGGTAGACTAATTGGTCAAGTCAGTGCTCCCGGATTGAGTAAAGATGCGTTTTTGGTTCGAATCCCTCTCTCCGTCCATCATGCGTTATGTTTTTGCACAAGTATTGTACCTCTCTTGTACCTAAATTGTTAACAACCATACCTATTTTTTTTTTAATTTACTGAGAACACAAAAGTGATTCTCTACAAACTTGACATGCGTTACTACAAAATAAATGTACAAAGCCATGTTAGTTCACAGAAAGTAACAATGAACTAAAAATATATTTATAACAATATGTAAAGTGCAGTGGAGTAGAGCTTTGTGAATATAATTTGTAGGTACATAGAAATCATAAAGTGTCGGGGACATTTATTGTAAAGAATTAATGTAGCTAATTCCATTATAGCGTGACTACTTACAATTAATTCCA
Organism: Idaea biselata; assembly: GCA_958496205.1. Lineage (NCBI taxonomy): Eukaryota > Metazoa > Arthropoda > Insecta > Lepidoptera > Geometridae > Idaea > Idaea biselata. Next base: position 25,570,691 of record OY292396.1, on the reverse strand, counting down.
TTTATCTGTTGATAAACGTTTTCTGTGATAGCTTTATATCTAATTAAAGGCAATTTGATTATTTATGTGAATGATAGATGATTGAATGATGGATGACCATGACCGTAGCTCCTTAATATTAATATCAATAATTCTGTATACCTGTAGAAAGGTTTTAAATTAAGGTATCTCGGGTTTGTTATGACGAATAAGTTTTTATACCTAATACAATTAGGTACATGGTAAATTGTTTAATAAAGGGAATGTTATGGCACAATTTTAAGGATTTTTGTGCAGTATAGAGCATGAGACCAAACCATTACACAAACATTGTTAAAATTTAGATAGGTTCCACATTATTTTGTATTTTCTTGTAATGACTGATAAAGCAAATAAGCAAAAGCAAGCTCGCAATTACTGGACCTTAATTTATTTTGGTAAATAGTTTGTAGTTGGCCAAAATCCCCGCTTACAACACGTGAACAGATAAAAAAGTAAACTTCATTCGCGTTAATAAACCCTCATAACATGGGTAAAACAAAAATTTTCAGGTTGGATTTCTTGATATTCTCACCGTCACATTAGGCTCGCACCGAACATTGGATAAGTTCTATATTGTTGTTTACGGCAAACTTGGAAGTTAGCAGAACAATTCACCTCATAAATTTCCACGTAATAACAGCAGCAGTTTCCCTAGACACTTGTAAGAGCACCGCAATAAGCCAAGGATTCTAACTAACCGGGTCACCTAACACACTTTCGTCGATATGTTACTTCACAATCGTAACTTCTATTCAAATTCAAACTTCTAACGGCCATGGTTGTACAGAAGCGCTTATTCACCAAGGAACTGTACGTACCTAAGCGTTTCTTTGAAGCAACCTAAGGTGAGCTAAGTAATGATTTTTATTTTTTTTAAGTGTTTCCTACACTAAAGTAATGATGATGATGATTACTTAAGTAATGATTTGTCATATTTTCGCTTTTTTAAGTTCTTGGGTGCGTTATTTGTTATTTTATTTCTAGTAGTCATTATACTTGTAGGTAGGTAGGTACGTATGTTTGTATCTTGATTCTCCTTCATGGAAAAATACTCAACCGTTATGTCTGCCTGCAGACTTTCTATCCCGAAATTCAATACGGGATTTCACGATAGAGTCTTAAGTGGGTGAAATCACGGGGTGCATTCATGAGTATAGGTATAATATCTGCATTTGCATGTACTTGTTCTGTATGTATGTGCAAAATGCGGAGGCAATTTCAGGAGGCGGTTTCATAAGTGCTGAATTTTGTGAATTGCAGCCGCTTTTCATTTATTTATCTGCCAGGTTTTGCATTCACTCTAGTATTAATGGGTGTTTAAGTTTTTAACTCGCTTTATGTAGCCGTATTCTGTTTTTAAATAGGTACAAACAAATTGTTGAGTTCAAAGAATTAACCAAAGGATTGACATTTTAATACAAGCCTTTTGGGGCCTTTTGAGGGAATAACCCAAGTACCTAAAAAAGCAAAAAGCAATACGTTAAGATGTCTGTAAGTAAGAAGAGTCAAGCAGTTAAGGGGACAGATGCTAAGAATATGCTAATATACGCCCGTGTCCGCGCAAAATGAAATTGAATGAAAAACGATGATTTCTCGTAAAATGTTAATTACTTTTTCAAATCACTAATAGAGGTAATGGTAATAATAATATATTTTTCTATGTTTCTATTATTAGGTACTACATTTATTAAGTAAGTAGGTATAGGTTACTATAATCGATATTGAGTCATCTTTGCGTAGATCTAGAAAACGAATTGATTTTAGTAGATAAATAAGACGTATTTTTGTGATTTTATCTATCGCAGAAAATGTAAAAACAGATGTTTTGTGGCGTGTAATCTATGTATCTCATACCATCATTTCGCATAACTTGAAAAAAAATTGAATAATTTAATAAAAAATAAAATTACTTATGTACCTACCTACTTCATTGTTCTTTACAAATATAAATACCTATTAGCCTCATAATAAACGTGGAGTAAGATCGGAGTAGTGAGAACATGTTTTGTCCTTTTCCGTGACCAGAACTTTCAAAGTTGACAGACAGAAACAAAAGGTGGTAAAAAAAATCCGACCTTACTCCACGTTTATTAATAAAGCTATACTACATGTTTAACTTAAATAAAAAGAATAGAATAGGTAACGGCGTACCTAATGAAACAATTTCGTACCTAACTGATGTTTAGTGATAAATTAATAATCGAGTATACTTTAGCGAAAACGGAAACTGGTGTTAAATAGTTGTTCCAAGTATGGTAGGGTCAATTAGCAGCTTCCAACTTTTATCCAATAAGCAAAGTGATTAACAGCATTATCTTATCCAAACGAAACAAGTCAAACAAACAAATACTTACTTAGGTGTTCATAATTATTGTTGGATTATAGCCGCGGATCCGTTGACCAAGTCTATATAACATGCCTAATAATTACATGGGGTTCGTAATTAATAATCTTCTAATATATAAAATTTCCATGTCACAATGTTAGTTGTCTGTTAGTAGGTCTGAGAATCGGCTACTATCTATAATTTATAAGGCAAAACAACGTTTGCCGGGTCAGCTAGTATAAGGATAAAATTAAATATCAAAAAACTAAAACAAAAGGAAGTGGTCGGCAACGTCCGCCCGACGTATTTTTGTTGTTATAGCGGCTACCGAAATACATTTTCTGTGAAAATTCAACCGTCTAGCTATTACGGTTCATGAGATACAAGCCTAGTGACAGACGGACAGACAGACAGCGAACTCTCAGTAATAGGGTCCCGTTTTTACCCTTTGGGTACCGAACTCTAAAAAACAACTTAAAGGTTCAAGACTCAAGGTTTTGAGTTAACACGATAAAAAGATATGGGCAAAATTAGAATTTCGCAGAAACTTGTAAATACTAGAATATACTCACTCGTGTCTTCATTTTCAACTTATTCGAAATTTACATAATGCAATTTTCCCAAACAACTTCAACGGTACAAGCGAGGTCACGTATGACTTATTTGGACGCACGTTGCATGCAAGACTTACCCAATGCAACCCCGGCTTAATTCAAATACAAGCGATAACACAGCACAGACAATATATTGGTTCAATAAAGCAGTGCAAGCAAATCTTAATAACGAGAGGTGATTCACACAGAACTTTAATTTTGTATTTAACAGGATAAAGGTAGGTAATATAATATATTCAGATAGAGTTTCGAGTTGAATTTCCGGGCTCAGTGCGCCAAACCGCCATTCAGGCGACCGCGGCCACGGCCGTAATTAGCTAAATATGACTTTTAAACTAAGAGCTCGCCTACTCGCCGAAGCCTCTCTGTATTCTGGCCAACGCAAACCTTTTTGCTAAACGAGTACATGTTCATACGTACATCCCCATTCCCACTCTTAGATTAAAACAAAAAACTAAAGATACGGTACGTAGTCTCGGAAAATGAGACGATAAAACTGCGTCTAGCTGACGCACTAACCTCAGTCGTATGTCGAACCGTTGCCGCGTGAGCACGTGCTGTCACACTGCGATTATTTTTTTGCCATCCATAAGAATATCTTTTTGCTTATTTACAAATGTCTGAATCATTCTTAAAGACAAATGTTTTAAAATACAATAATTTTATGAAAATGCATGTATTGGTGTTTCTAGCTCATTTTTCGAATACGCAATGTTAGAATATACCGTATCTACTAATTTTGTTTTCATCTAAGTTTCCACTTGTATATTTAATTTGGCACTGAAGAAATTTACACCAACTCGTCAAAATGTTATCATGTGAGATTAATGTGATTTGAATTTGAGCCACGGGTAAACGCCCAGTGAATATTTTAAAGGTTTTCAGCAAAAATACGAAGCGCGCATCCCCTTATGAAGCACCGACATTTGAAGTATGCTTTTATAATTTAAATTCGGGTTTTGACAGGATTTTAAACAGTTTAAAATAAACGTTATGTTCAACGTATTGTACCTACCGCCAAGGAGCAAATTTAGGTAAGTATACCGCAAAGAACAGAACACTTTAATTTTTGTAATGTTTTTCGACTTCACGTCACGTCTGTGTAGGAAGTCGGCGTAATACTCGTTCGTGAAGTCTTACAATAAATCATAAGCCATTTCAATTTACCAAGTCTAACACGGCAGTAATAGGGCAGCCCGCTGCCCGTCGTTTCTGAACTCAAAATTTGTATTCAAAAAGCGATATGATCATTAGTTAGCGCAATTTTCTTCGCATCCACTACACGAATACGATCGCTCGAGAATGCTACGGTTCGAATGAATAACAATTAGTAACTACTTTTAGAATCTTGAAGGACTGGACTCCAACTCATATCATGTGGCCTCATTACAAATACCATTTAAATAACTCAATTATAATAATATCCACTTTTAACCCATTTGCATAATGTAGATACACGTAGGTTTATCAAATTGCAACAGTGTAAATTTTGCATTTAAGTAGGGACACGTTCATCTTTATCGAAGACTATTAATATAAGCAATTGAGTAAGTACCTCTTTTACTTAGCAGGTCCAGGCTTCAGAATTGTCACTTCATTCTGGCAGTTTAGATAACCGAAGTCAGCTTTTGCGGCGTTTCTCATCACCTAAAAGTTGTTTTCTTGAAGTATAAACGGGATTCTTACTTTTATAGCTGTGCGTAATGACACAGATAATATTGTGTTTCATCGCTTGTACTGTCTGCGTTACTGCTTATAAACTCTTTTAACTCCTATAATGGGGTACTGTAATATCTGGAAATGGTTTTTACGAAGGGTTCTTGTATCATTGGGCAAAAATGATACGTGAGATATTGGTTAGTAAATTGCGGTCAGGCTAGTTGGCCGCGTCCGGTTCTAGATTCCGTCGCAGAGACTTCAGGAAGCACGTACATGTAATATTATTGATTACATGGTACGCCGGTCCAGTACGATTTGAATTTCCAATGAGCTCGTTAGAATCGTTCCGCGCACGGCCCAGAACAACCAATAAAAAAGTTCCTTTTTGGGTTGATTGAGCACAGTTGCGAATTTAGATATATTACCTTTAACGTCCATTTTTGTTAACGATTACTAAATTTAACTACCTACCTGTGTCATTTTTTTATACGATCTGACTATCTTATAGATGCAGACTTATAAGGTCATTTGATTGTGATGATTCGATCTTTCTTCTGGGCATGGCTGACAAGGCTGGACAAGCCTACTCTACCTAATAATGTCCCGGGTACTACAGCGCCATTTAATAGTAGGTATGGATTTATAGTTGCTTGTCTATTATTTAAATTCAGATGTCACTACGAGACCTTACTCGCAAGAACACGATAGGAGGTGCTTTCTTAATTTTGGCCTAGCGGGAGGGTTACCCGGAGGGTGGCAGAGCGGTAAAAGCGGTAAACCGCACGTTTATTAATAAGGCTATTATAGCCTAATTCATAAACGTGGAGTAAGGTCGAAGTAATTTTACCACTTTTTGTTTCTTTGTGTCAACTTTGAAAGTTCTTGTCACAGAAAAAGACAAAACATATTCTCAGTTCCTTACTTCACGTTTTTTAATAAGGCAATAAGAAATAATGTTTAGTATAATTCATTTAAAATTAGACGAAAAGTCCGATAATTACAAAGTTGTAAATAAAACTATTTGTGATGGGCAAAAAGTACCTACAAAATACCATTTAATTCTTAACTGGCATTTTAAAAATGAAAATTCAAAAAAAGTTGTTACCAAGTAAGTAAGAAACTTAGTTAAATCTTATTTAACTTCAACAAAACAAATCTACACTAGAAATTAAAGTATCAATGAAATTTGCTTGCAATAGCACAAAGTAACCGACTATATCCCAGCAAGCTGAGCTTCAATTCGCCTCCTTCGAGTTTGCACCTCTTAATTAAGCCCGGCGGCATCGACACAGCCTAGCGCAGAACTTCGATTGCGCTGTCAAAAATTCGAAGAATTATACCGGCAGTAAAATAATTCGTACGGATTTTAGACTTTATCGTGCGAGCTCAGGCATATTAGTTAATTTACGTTTTAATAATACTTTTATATTGCAAGTGTGCAATATGACGCCTTAGTAGGAACTCTAGTTTAATAATAGCGAAACTTTAAGCGAAATTAAAGTTATAGAAGTTATTGAATACAGTCAATTAATTTGCCTTGCTCCCAACAAAGTAGTAAGTTTTTATTGTATTTCTATGGTATTTCTATTTGTTGACATTTTCCAATTTTATTTTGTTTTAACGGTTAATTATGGTTTTAAGTTGTTGTGTATGTATGAATTTTATTGACATGTAAGTAATTTGTTTTCAGAACCTATATAAATAAATAAATTCTGTGAACAACACACAGCGCCATCTAGCCCTGTGGTAAGCGACTAAGCTTGTGTTACGGTGACTAGACAACGGATATTATACTTATATTTATTTTTCTTTTGTAAATACATACATATTATACATAGAGGGACACCCAGACCAGACACAAATATTTATTTTTTAAGCATAAATACCTGCGAATCGAACCCGCAACCTTCTGCATTGCAGTCGCGCTTTCGCACGACGCGCCACAGAGGTCGTCAGTCCCCAGTTCGGCATAAGATTTCATATGCCGAACTGGGGATATAGAGGAACCCTCTTGGCCAATATAGAGGAACTAATATTTATTGTTGACCTAGCTACCACCTGTACACCAAACCTATATTATGAATAAATGATTAAATTGAATTTGAGCTGCTGCTCATCAGCTGCCTAAGACTGTAATCCCTGGCGAGTACAATTTGGGGGTCTTTACCTAAGTCGCGTGTGAACAGATACCTTCTAGGTCAGCGACCAGCGTGCTTCATCTTAGGCTGCATCTACGGTTACCATCAGGTGTGAAAGTGGTCAAACGGTCCACGGTATGGTCCAGCCATACGAAATTAAAAAAAATTGCTTACCGCCTAATAAATACAGGAACCGTATCTTTGAACTACTAAAATTAAATACGTGTGGTAAATTTAGAACTCCAAGAGAAGTCACGCCGAAGACCAAGGTTGAGGTGCAGTTGTGTAGGTCCGTATGTATGAATGATACTACCATTTGCCGCGATGAGATCATATTTAGACTTAGTACAGGGCGTCTTGACTGCCGATCGTGGAAAAACGCACAAGTCTGAACCAGTGTCCACTAGGAACTGCATTTTCGTGACACGATCGGTAACGAAGAGACGGCCTGTAGATGGAGGGCAGTCGCTGGCCGCTACTTCCGACCGCCCTGCGCGTTTCCCGAGTCGAATTGGCAGGGCTGCCTACACTTGTTTGCCTTCGATCCAAAAGTGTAATGATAGAAACAATGTGGGTGGCCTGGCGGTGGCTGTCTGGGCTTAGAGCGACTGCGTGAGCGATTATTCTTCCGGAATCCGGGTTTGGAACGTGAGCGATCTCTGGCATACCTGCTACTAGTAAGGTTTGCTACTTGCCTCGTTAACTCGCTGACCTGCCTTGCCAGTTCGTCTATTGTCGTTGGTTTTCCAAAAGAGGTACTTGCCGCGGAGACTTGAGGTGTAGCAGGAGCAATTTCGTGCACCTTATCTGCCAACTCGCCTAGCTTATCTAAGGGAAGGTCCATCTGTGAAGCAATGACAGTTTGAATATTCTGAGGCAGACGACTAGTCCAAATAGTAGCCAGGAAATCCTTGGGCACTGAAGCATCTGTTAAGCTCTCTAGGTGGCGCAGAAACTGCGAGGGCTTTCTGTCGCCAAGCTCCTCGTGCATTAAAAGTTGTTTAACGCGCTTTTCTTTTGACGCGGATAGTCGCTTAATCAACTCTGTTTTCAGTTTTTGATATTTTCCCGTCGGCGGAGGATTAGTAATAACATCCTTAACTTCTATAGCATATATATGATCGAGTTGTGCTACGAGGTAACTGAATTTTGTCTCATCAGTAGTAATCTTGGAAAGGTCAAACTGACATTCCAGCTGGGCGAACCACAAAGACGGTTCCTCGGGCCAAAATGGAGGTACTCGTACACCTACTCGCAGAACCTCTTCGCGTTTAACCTCTGTTGGTTCTGCCATATTGTAAACAATTAAAAAAAAAAATCGCTCACCGCTCAAAGCTTGGACCACACACCTTTGTAAAAGTGGGTACCTATCGGAATTTTCCGCTCCCGGTTTCAACCGATTCCGATGCTCTAACCAACGTTTCCAGGATAGGTAGGTAGTCGAATCTGCACGAAAATCCAGAAGGTGCGAAGATTGAAGTCTCTTCTATGCTCGAAGTCGTGGGTCACCAGTGTGGTAAATGTGGGTACGTTACCGGAACGAAGCCCTCACCAACAGCGTCGCATCTGACGTGCAGCACAGCAGCAAACAACAGTAAGCAGCAGGCGAAGCGGTAGATGATATAGCAGATAGATGTAGGTATATACTAGATCCAGGAATGATGGATGAACAACGAAATCAAATGAAGATGATATATTTTGATATGAAAATGTTAATGTTTATTGTTCGATTTATACAGTTTATAGATTTACATGAAATGGTAGCACTGATATAGAAAGCACACAATCGAATACAGTATACTCGCGATGTTATAAGTTAGCCGGACGGAAGCGCGCGATACGTATAGTGCGTAGGTAAGGTTCTCGTCGACTGGCGAACGAAGCGAGCGGCGCGGCGGCCGGCTCCGAGATGCGGCGTTCACGCGAGCTGCGCGTGATCAGTATGGTACAAGATTCATAAGCGGAGCGGTTTGAGTGGCGAGAGGTCCGCCACATACGAAAGTTCGAATTTCGCAAGCTTGCTCTCGCTCGTTGTGTATGTGCGTGAACGAGACCGCGCAGCCATTCGCATACGAAACAGTTTTCTAACAGTTCAAAAATACCCTTTAGTGCCAAAATGTTGAACTTTCCAAAATGTTGAATTACAACTCCAGTTCCCTTGTATGAATTTCGACCTCCATTTGAAGGTCGAGCAAGGGATTTGTTATCAGCAAGACGGACTGCAGTTTCATTGTGTATTCTGGAACAGTAGTTCAACACGGGTCACTGTGTTTGAAGTGTCTTTTTCAGCCAGCTATAAAGGCCGAGTGCTGAACCTTTTCGATAATATTTAACTTGCTCAAGAGAATGTGGCACAGTTTATGTGTTAGAAGTTAGGAATAGAAACCATGTATTAGTATAGAATATACTCGTGTATAACTAGATTTTTTTAACTATGAAGGAATTTATTGTAAGGAAACGTTGCCGTAGTACCGAGTATCACAGCACACTAATATTATAAATCCAAAAGTTTGCTTGTTAGTATATTTGTTTGTTTCCTCTTCACAGTCAAACAGTTTGACAGATTTGGATGAAAATTTGCATATGCTCAAAGGTTATACTTTTGATAATCGCGCGGGATCGGGAAATCTCAAAGAAATGTCAGGATCTAAAAATAAAGTCAGTACTTCGATGGGCGACCGTTTAAGTGTGGATTTTCGCACAGCGGCCGGTAGGTGTTCAAACCACGCGGGCAAAACCGCGGACAGAAGCAAGTAAAATATTTTCGGGGCTTCATTTGATGCTAAGGTTGCAATCGCTAGGGAGCTTCTGCAGCGAGCTATCAACACCCACCGGTCCAAGTTGGGTCAATAGAATTAGTTCCTGCCACAAATAGTCTTCCTACCTTTAGATAGCACCGTCTCCAATCTGATGAGATAGTGATCAATGTAAAATAAAAATTGAATGTAGATGACTTTATTAAATAAAACTAAAGAAATTACGAATAAAATAAAACCATAAACGATTTCCGATACCGATTATCTTTCAAAAATAGACAAAATAAATGTAATGTGATTTCCGGCACGTCATTTATTTGAAAGCCTACGCACACTTTTACGGCGATTTATATTGAGATCATTATTCATTTTAACTGTTGATACTCGATACTTTTCGAATTATTATTATACTTTTGAGGGCTCCGTATCAGTAGGTAGGTTTATTTGTGTCTGGTCTGGGTGTCCCTCTATGTATAATATGTATGTATTACAAAAGAAAAATAAACATACCTATGTATTATATCCGTTGTCTAGTCACCGTAACACAAGCTTAGTCGCTTACCACGGGGCTAGATGGCGCTGTGTGTCGTTCAGAGAATTTATTTATTTATTTATATTCCCAAGTGTAAGGAAACCAATTATGAGGCCTATGAATTTATATCCTTCGATTAGAACAATAAACGCTTGTTGCATCACATTTTACAAGAGACTCAAAATACTCATTGTAATTTATTCATTCAATGAGAACATAAGAAGGATATTTAATATATTTATTTTCTGGATCAACTTATCAAATATTAATTAAAAAAAAAATTAACTTAACAAACAAAGAAAAAGAAAATCACCAAAACTAAAATAACCCCAAGCGTTCCCGATGCAAAGCTGTCAAAAATGCTGGCAGCATTCCCGCGTTGAACTGCTGGACAACCTTTGCAACGGGAACGCCCCAGAACGGACATCATGCCTCCTCTCCCTTAACCGGCCATTATTATTATTCCCTATTCATTCTGATGAATTAGTAACATGATACACACCTACCTACCCTAATACGTTTTAACTAATTATAGATATAATAGAGAAAAAAATAATAGACAAAAGAAACTCTTTCAATAATCCTATGTTAAAATTAATACTTTTAACAAAAACAAAGGACTTGAAGCCTCTTTTAACGAACAAAATAACGTGTTGCAAAAGCCCGTTTTGGTAAACAATAATAATTGTAGAACATCCGTTGTAGGAACCTACTTCGTAAATAATACGGATGTACCCTCATTATGGTTATGGAATTCTGATTAGGGGTCCCCTGGGGGAATAATTTGAATTGTTTTGGCGTTAACATGGCGTAAAATCTTTGGGTATGATTGTGTAGTGGAATGGGGAGGTTGTTTGAAAATTAATTAATTAATAATAGATAGACAAATTGACAAAGCGACCATAATATTTCATCTTCAATGAATTGATAGAGCCTTCTGAAACATATACGGAACCTCAAATTGATGTCGGAAACACTAAAATCGGTTAGCTTTTTTCACGCCAACACGTTTGCGTATATGTAGACAATCGTTTGCGTTGAAAATATAGATAGTAGGTATATATACTTTCATTTAAGTACATTTTTTTCGAAATTTGTATTAAATAAATAAAAAAACAATAAATACATTTCAGGACGTAGCACACAGCTCAATCTAGCCCCAAATTAAGCAATTAGGCTTGTACTATGGATATTTGATAACTATATAAACGTCTACATAATATAATACCTTATAGTAGGTATATCCGTTAGGAATAGGACTCTAGACTAGTGAGTGGTGTAGAACCAAATCATAATTTCTCCAACTTTCTCCAAAATTTCTGTCAATTCTGTACTAATTTACCCACAAAATATTTCGTTCTTAATCAAAGTAACTACAAACCCCACGACACGTAGCACACGAAACCAAATGCGTATCACAGACCATCATCATACCCCACGGATTCATAGCGAGATTGTAGCCGAATAATTCTGCGGCGTATTTATCGGTTTATTTAGCTGAAATTCGTAAAGTCCGCAAGGGATCGGGCCTTCGCAGCCCGCTCGTAACTACTAGTAACATGTGCAGTTTACAGCCGAGCCGGTGCCCGCGACACATTAGATAGAAACACAGTTCGCTTAGTGGTGTTTCCGAACACATATTTTTAGTATCGATTTTGGGATTTAAAGAGAGCTTCGGGTTAGTTCGCGAGTTCAGAGATTTCGACGACCTCTATGTCTCAGCGGACCCGAGCTCCTGAGTCGTCGGGTGAATGCACGACGACGATGCAGAAGGTTGCGGGTTTGGTTCCCGCTGGGAGCAAATATTTATCTGTGATAATTCTCATCTCTTCTCATGCGAGCGATTTGCCTGGTTGCAGAAAAATTGAGAACTGAGAAATTCATGATGCGCTGAGATCCCAAATTATTTGAGGTCGGCACAGTATGTAAGTCATAATTGACCATACCTACTACTAATAGATTATTAGATTATATAAATAGATTTGCCCGCCTGCCCGACACCGACTTCCTTTTGGAAGAAACTCATCCAATAAATTAATTTAAAATAACCAAAATGTTTCTGTCTTTTTGTCATCATCATCCCAGCGATGTTCTCGGTTACATCCCTCTCGAGAGCCCAGGGACCGCTTTCCTACTTTTACGTCTCCATTCTTCTTGTTCAATTTTTCTGTCTTTTTGTATTGAAACAAAATTATACACCACAGAAAGCCTATTAAACACTCTTCCCTCTAAATGACACACTGCCAAACCCGAGGAATTCCCTTAACAGTAACACTTTTATAACCCTTAGCATATAGCTTATTGTCGTTTCAACATTCTGTCACGTGACTCTGGACAATTTTATTGTCGAGCCATGTGAACGGATCTATTAGCTAGAATATAACTATAACCCACCCTTCCCTTGCAAAGGATTACGTCGCGTAACTCGCAGTTCTTGTGATAAAACGTCTGGATAAATGTTTTTATTATGATTTATTGTTAGTAGTTTGTGGTTCTGTGGTCGAATGGGAATGGATGGAATTATTTTGGGACTGATACTGCATGAAACGGAGATGTGTAGAGACAGGCGAGACATACTACTCGGACAAAGCGCGGCCCCGCTCGCGGTTTATTGTATGCCATCGCAGTTCACAGCTACAAGAAAGTTTAGGTCTAAACATTCTGTAAATACTTGTTTATATATAGACCCCTATTAAAAAAATGCAATAGGTGTCAAGGTATATTATTTTAAGTCTAAGAACAAAAAACTATATATAGTTATTTATACGATAACGTAAGGCTCTGTTGACTTGTTTAAAGTTTAAACACATTTTAATAAAAAAATATCCAACAGTTTAAACCTGACACTAAACTATGCTCAGCTTAGACTTTGTTCTGTAATAAAATAAGGGTAGAGTACACTCAACCTAATATAGGTTAACGGTGTCAGTAAATTGTATCGACATGGCTATTTATGAAAACTCTCGCCTAAATCCAATGGTAAACCCGTCTCATACGATGCGAGAGTTTTATGTTCTTTACGTAATTTACTCGCATTTTGCTTTTAGATCTCATAACGAAGTCTTCCTTTAAGTGCAGGCTTAGTTAATTAGGTAACAGGGAAGTTGGCCACACTACTTGGCGACCAAGCAAAAATTAGGTCGTGTGGGTCGACGACACTGACCTCCATGGTACAAGTCGCTGGACAGGTCATAGCGCACTGAATTTTGTGCCGATTTGATTAGCGCCTTGTTGCGCTGTTGTCGCGCGTTTTCTATTGAAAGTGATGGTGGCCGTCCGTGGAACTAAAGTTCCGCGCGACAATAGCGCAACATGGCGCTAATCAAATCGGCACAAAAGTCTAATGTAATTTTGTATGGTATATAAATTCCAGCGTACTTGTATAGTTTCATTTCAGTGGGTCGACGACGTATAGTTTTAATAACATAAGCCTTGTTGGAAGTGTAGTTAGGTCTACTTCGGTATCTAGTTAACCTAATAACTTGGCTGTTGCTATTTCATGGAGTTTTCTACGAGTAGTTATGAGTAGCTGCAACTTTTATGATTTCTTCTTTTTTTGCGTAGGATCCCGGTTCCTTTGATTTGGGATTAGTGCAGAATTCTGTTCCTGTAATGCTCATGATATTCGAATTTCTCTTATTAGGAAGGTAAACTGATTGGAGATTGCCTTATTGGCGTGGAATTAATGTTTGGAATAAATAAGTCAAACAAATTATAAAAAGGTACTTTCAATGAGGTTTTAACTCTAAGAAACAGCTATTTCCGAGTGACTATAAACTCGACATTTTTTAATATCGCCTATCAATAAAAACTATGTATATTTATCAAAATTGCTTCATCAGTTCGTGAGCTACGCTGCCATAGACACACAGAGACACACAGACACCTCAAACTTAGAACACTCCTAGCCTTATTAATAAACGTGGAGTAGGGTCGGAGAAGGAATAACATGCTTTGTCTTTTTCCGTGACAAGAGCTTTCAAAGTTGACAGACAGAGACAAAACGTAGTAAACCTCCTCCAACGTTATTCCACTTTTATTAATAAGGCTAGCTTGTTTTCTGTCGCGGATTATAAAGCATAAGAAGAAATTATCAAATGTAGAACAATATTTGTTCGCCTAGGCCAGGGGTTCCCTAACTTATTTGAGGCGCGCCCCCCTTTCGACCATAAAAAAAATCCGCGCCCGTCCCGTCCAGTCCAGATTATCAGGCCAGAATAAAAAGTGTTCGAAATAAGTATTTTTATTGCTCATTATAGTTTTCAAAGTCATACAAAAGGTATTTGGCAAGTTGTACCAAATACCTACCTTTGATAGTGCCTGTGAGGAGGAGGTAGAGGCTGATAAGTTCTTAACATGATTAAGATAACATTGGCCGACTAAGGAAACAATTTTTAAATCAGGTTTTAATTTGTTAACTACACAGGTGACCCGCGCCCCCCTGTAAATGCCTCTGCGCCCCCCTCGGGGGGCGCGCCCCCCAATTTGGGAACCCCTGGCCTAGGCGAACTGTCTGGAACAAACTTCTTTCGAATTTACTTCTCTCGTCGTAACACATTTCATATATCATATTCTATATTTTCAACTCCATCCCGTATTAAGACGATACAAAACCTCCCTTTTCAAATATTATAAAACAGAATATTTCTACAAAATGACGCAGAATACGTGACATTATCATAACGGTTATCGGGAACGAACGTTTCAATGCGTTTCTACGATCATGGAACGGCTATAAAATATGACAGTTGAATTAAAACAAACCGAAAGCTTTATCATTTACGGTTTATGCTCACTGCTTAGCATCAAATGGCAATGGAATTGTCATTTGGCGACAGACTTAGTCGATATTATTTGATGTCTTGGTATTTATGATATACCAACAGCACCCCGCGGTTTCATGCACAAATAAAAAAATACATTGTGTTTTCTACATAAATATTAGACACGTGACTATTGAGACACGAACTACGTCAAACAGACGAATCAACAAAATGATTAATTTTACTTAATTTATAAAATGAACTCAAATTAAACCACAAGAATAATGTGGGTATGTAGGTTAAAGAAATGGTAATCAAGAGGCCTTATTCGACTTCATTAAAATTAGAAAACCTTAGATAAGATACGAGAGACCTTTCCGCCAGCTATTTAAGGACGTCCAACTTATCGCCAAGAACAGGGCAATAAGCAAATGACGATATCTAGCGCGCTCAGTATACAATCAAAAGCACGTCAATCGCGAATTTCGACATCTATCAATCAGACCTGTCTTTTTTTTGTTGGAACCTAGAAAGTATCTTAATTAAAATGTTGAGTTCCTGTTGATTTCTTCCTGCTCCATTATCCGATCAGGCTCATGATAGTATATTGTTGTCACAAACGTTATGATCTTTCACTCGGGCCAATTTGAAAACATTCAGTTTTTATTACAGAATGTGACCCCACCCACATATCTTTTAAACGGCTGAGCCGCTTACGAACAAACATAGCTAAGTCGTCTTTCAACCAACAGAACTATATCAAAATCGCTTCATCTTTTCGTGAGCTACGATGCCACATACAGATACACAGACATCTCAAACGTATAACACCCCCTTTTCACCCCCGTGAAAAATAAATCTCATCCATCACGTATCATTTTCGTTGGCAACAAATTGTACAACCAGTTTTCAGGGTATGTGTGATTAGATTAAGCGGTGTTTCTTGGCGCAGCCTAGACCTGGTTCGTCCAGGGGTGTCAAAGTAGGTACACGTAGTGAGTTTTACAAGCAATTTGACACAACAGTCAGTTCACGATATTTGAGGTTGAAGCATTGTTTGATGGCGTGCGGACGCTTTAAAGGAGGCAACTTGTCGTCAAGGAGAGAGCTATAAGTAAATGAACGGTATCTGAGGTTTGTTATCTGGAGACGGGCGCTAGGAGCTGTAGACGCGATAGCATCTCGCTCCCAACCTAATTCGATTTGCCGTCGTCGTCGAGCCAGCCAACTTTGTATCCCGGCTCGCCAAATCTGATGGGATACTATGTAAAAGATTTCAATAGAAGAGGTTGCAATTACTATGTCTCTAAAAATCTAAATTGTCCTTTTGTGCCTTTGTTTAATTTTAACTTTAGATAGATTTTTATTTACCTAGTTTTTCGAAGTTTATTTGTTGGTCTTGTGTGGAATTTTGTATTTTTTATTATACGCTTTATATTTTTCACAATACAGCGTATCTATTTCAAATAAATGTAGGCTATTATAATTTATATATTTTTTTACTTTTGCCTAAATGTGTTCCAACGAGACAATGTAGGTACACGTAAGATCCATCTTATCTTAGTAGATGCAACCTCGCAGTTGGATCACGATTCTCAATATCAGAGTTTTCAAAATTATACAGTGATCATAATCTTTAAGAAATAATGTTTTTTTTTTCACCATACCTCTTTACACTAAGTATCCAGCTAAGAACCTGTCTAGATACAAATCTGGTGACCGAAAAACCAATTCATTCAACACCTCGAGATCCAATCTTGAGAAAATCTGTAGGTATCTCAAAATTCATTCCCTACGTAAATATTAAAACATTTAATAAGTTCCATAACATAAAAGTAAAATAATTCCTTCTTTATTTCAACAAAATAACAAGCAAGTTATGTTTTTGAAATCCGTTTAAAACTTAGGTAACTTTAGCATGAATAGGTCAAATAGATTAAAAGTAGAAAAATGCATTGAAACGAAAACAGATTTGAAAAAGTGTATTCATCGGAGTCGGGGCTTTTATTGTGGAAATCGTAGGAGGGAGGAAAGAGGAGGGTCGGGAGGGCGGGAGGGGCTGACGGGACGCGGCTTTGCAACACTTCCGCTCTCGTACCGTCCACGTAATTAATTCAATGATCGTCCGCATAATGACTTGCATGCGGCTACCCTCTTGCGACTGTACCTCAAACTAACGCTCACTAATTTCCACACTGTTAATGAAGGGGATTCTCGGTAAGAATGTTTTTGTTACCCCGAAGTAGGGATATATTGAGAACTCTGTTCCACTCTTCGAGTGCCACTCTTCGAGTGTTACAGAATTCTCAATATATCATCTTATTTTAACTTATTTCAATAGCACAACATTTACTCATTGAAGTAAAGATTACAATGCGCTACCTATTCAGTTTGCAAATTGCTCTACCGCTACTATAGGCGCTTTATAATCAATAACACAATATTAACTCATTTATGTAAAGATTACAATGCGCTACCTATTCAGTTTGCAAATTGCTCTACCGCTACTATAGGCGCTTTATAAACTAAATTGATACCTACCTAATTAAGCCAAACTTAAAACTTTGTACTAATAAGTTTTAAATTTGAATTAATTAATTTAACTATCGTCTTAGCTAGACAACCAATAAAAATGCAATAAATACAAATTAAGTCATTTACTAGTTTTAATTAAATAATACAATAATATAATATTTATACTAAACAAAACAAATCAAATCAAGATGTAAGGAATCAGAACCTAAAGATGTGTGCATGAATACCTTGGTTACTGTTCCAAACCGAATTTGAATACAGAGCAATGAAAGTTTACTTCTCAAAATACACTTTCGCATCATGGAAAATGCCATTGTCAATGGATTTAATTAGCTCGTGTAATTTCCTCCATTGCTCTGTGTCTGTATCGATTTGGAACTTTGTTCGAACCAAAGCCTTTAACCACACATCTTTAGGTTCTGTATCCTTAACATCTTCGGTTTTATAAACCTTTAGGTCTACATAGTAGTTCCCGCTGGTTGTCTTGTTTCTTTTTTCTTTCCCGTTTGCCACCGCGTTGACAAAAAAGGATGAAATCACCTTTGGTTTTTCAACGTCGTTGTTTTCGGGATGTTTTGCGCTGGCGCTGACGCCGAATATGTCAGCATCTCTTAGTTTTTTACTGTAACAAATAAATAATTATATTTTTAAATCATTATCATTGCACGACGTTACAGACAGCGCAATCTAGCTCCAAACTAAGCACTAGGCTTGTACTATGAGTACTAAACAACGGATATACTACATTTTATACTTTTTGTAAATACATACATATGATACATAGAAAACACCTAGACCAGAAACAAATACTTATTTTTAAGCATAAATATTTGCAACCGGCGGGAATCGAACCCGCAACCTCCTGCATTGCAATCGGGCCTTCGCCCGCCACACCACAGAGGCTGTCGAAAGAGGAATTAAATTAACTAAAGCTTGTGAACGAAACAATGATATTGCATTGATAATTGTATCAGGCAATCATTCACTGCAATAATAGACACGCATCGAACCCAAGATAAAAATCTAATAGTATCAAATAAACTATAATATACCTTTTTGATGTTGACGCTATAGTCGAGGTGCGTTTTCTAGCTTTAGTGAGGTTCATAGGCGGGGGAAGATCAGATTCATTTTCCTGATCATAATATTCAGAGTCTGATCTGAAACAAGGATACCATTGTTAGTATATAAATTTAGAATAATGTCACTTTTTACTGAAACAAACTAACAATTAAATAAATTTAGTTTTAGAAAACAAAAAAAAAAAATAAGATCTAAGAGAATAAGATGAGATAAGATTTATAATAAATAAGATCTATGAACGACACAGTGATATTGCTGTGATATAATTATATCAGGGCGCGTATTCTATAATTAAAATGCTTCAACTATGCTTCAGCTCTGTTCAATTTTCTTCGAAAACGGTTTACTATTTCTTGGTAATTTGGTAATAAATTACTTGCATTTCAAAAAATGGAGAACCGTTTTCAAAAAAAATAAACAGAGCTGAAATATAGTTGAAGCATTTTAGTTCTAGAATACTTGCTCAGATAGGATTCGCTGCAATAATAGAAATCGAACAAATAAGTTAGTAAGACAAAATTCTAATAACTAGTAACTCAAATAAAGTATATTACCTTTTTGATATCGACATCACAGACGGTTTGCGTTTTCTAGCTGTTGATTTGGTGCGGTTTGTGGGTGCAGAGAGAACTGGCTCGTTTTCCCGGTGTTCGTATTCTGACTCTGACCTGAAACAAACAAACAAACATTGTTAGTTTAAGTTAGATTAATATTATTGGTTTAGAGCTTATAACTCTAGTAGTGTGTTAAACTTACATTTTCAATGAAGACAAGAACTTCTAAAACAGGTGCTACAGTCGTTTTCTTGCTTCTTGCTAGCAGGGATTGTAGCGTAGCAGTAGGTTCAAAGGCTTCTAAAACAGGTACTAGACTTGCTTCTTGCTAGCAGGCTCGCAGCCCAGCGTTCTAGTAGCAGGCAGGCTCAGTGTTTAACA
This sequence comes from Idaea biselata, assembly GCA_958496205.1. Classification (NCBI taxonomy): domain Eukaryota; kingdom Metazoa; phylum Arthropoda; class Insecta; order Lepidoptera; family Geometridae; genus Idaea; species Idaea biselata. Next base: position 25,551,329 of record OY292396.1, on the reverse strand, counting down.
ACACGATCCTTGAATCGTTGTAGTAGACTTGAACTTCAAGTGTTGCCCGATTCATTGAAGTCTTCGTTGTGGATAAAATAAATCCAAAACATAGGGTTTATAACGCAAAACCTTTTGATAATCTACCGCATTTGAAAAACAATATAAGTTGATTGAATAAAGACAAATTTCAGTCACTTTTGTTTGTTCGTGTTATATCTAATATAAATTCGTTAAACTTCAATTTTCGAAATAATAAAATTATGAAGAGTATGTGAATTATTAGGGTTGGCACAAAATGTTGATGTATTACTTTGTAATTAATAGGTAAATATTATTCCAATATATAGTAAGCAATTTTATAATCATCGTTTTGTGACATCCATATTAGAAATTGATAGCTGAAGCACTTTTAACTAAATAGGTATGCTGAATAGACAACGGAAATAAGTAAAGTATATTTCGTAATATTTGATTACCTACATCCGTTTATTGCACTGGAAAATTTTTATTAGCATATCATTATTATTCATAGCTGTTCAAATATTATCTAGACAGTATGCTTAATACAAGGTGTTAATTAAAACTCAAGTAGGTAAGTCATTATTCTCTTACGATTTTTGTTCTATTTTATTTTAAACTGTGTTTAATATAAATAATTTGTGTTTTATTTACAGGTACCTAGCTATATAAATCAAATTTTATCTATTTTCATACAAAAAGAAAACAGAAGTTTAATCTGAATTTATTTGGAACTAATATTTTGAAAGAAAAAGGTGTGTATATGTGATGTAGTTAATTATATGAGCTATTTATTTTATTTCCTATTTATTTTTTTGAAAATTCTAACACATTTCATGTTTTATTTACAGATCTAAAACCAATTATCTATCAGATCTAAAAACAATAATGTTTTTTCATACAGAAGAAAAAAACACAAGTTTTATTTGAAATAAACTAATATTTTTAAATCTTGTAAGTACCTATGTGTTTAAAATACATACGTAGTTATATATTTTTTGTTGTAATATTCATCAGCATAACACTTATTTTCTTTTGTCAACAGATCGATTAATACCAAATTAGGATACATTGGAAGTTGGATAAAAGAGATTCGTTTGGCATGCAAAATAATTATTTTTTAATCCTTGTTCTCGAGATTTGCTAACAATAATCAGGTGAGTAATATAATAAGTAATAACATAATATTATTATCTATAATGATTATAATAATACATTTACTTATTTTGAATTTAATATATGTTACAGATTGGATTGAAACAGATAAGTTTACCTTTGATGAGCGATTTCTTCGGAATCATAAGTACCTACTTAGTTCGGATGGTGCATGAATATCAAGATATTTTAGGTAACTCTATCTAATTATAAGACTAGTTATAACTCATAGTATTATCATTGTAAAAGCTAAGTGTTTAATTTAATTTACTTAAAGTGAATATTTAATACTAGCAGCGCTCTGCGGTTTCACCTACAAAGGTCTGAGCTGTAGGAATATCGGAATAAAAAGTAGTCAGCTATCTATACATCGGTTTTGCACGAAAGAGTAACAAACATTCATTCATACATACTTTGCGTTTATAATATCGTTAGGACTAGGATAGGATTGGAATAATATTAAGATAAATTTAAAAAAAATAATAATGCCTTTTTGTTCAAGTTGTAATGTTACTGTAAATAAACGATTATGGACAGGACACTTGCGCAACAATACACATAAAAACAATTGTTTGATTCCATTATACAATAATATTGAAATAATTAATAGTGCATTTAAAAACCGTATTATAAGTTATAAGATTAGTGCTATTAATGACCAAATAAATAGCATTCCTGATCAATTTCTTGTTAATGTTCAGGAACAAATAAAAAGTTTAATTAACCAATCTTTACAAGTTCATACAAATATTAAGATTAATTTAGAATTATTTTCTTTTTTTCTGTTGTTTAAAAATAACCAACAAGAACTAAAATCCTTTTCTACAAAAAATTATGCTATTCATGCTAACTATGATTTTGAACATTTATATAACTCTTGCATTGAAATATTAAAAACGAAAGTTCAAGAATTCGAAGAAAAAGACAGCGGATGGACATTTTTATCCAACTCTCATGTTGAAATAAATATTAATAAATACAACCCTCTTAGTGGTTCAAAATTTTTGGTTTTACCAAAAACCATACAAGCTAAAAAAGCTTGTTTGAACATTAAAAATAGAGACGAGTGTTGTTTTTTATGGTGTATTGTTGCTGCATTATATCCAACAAGAAAACACCCTGACAGGGTTTCATCATATCCACATTTTAATGAAGTTTTAAAAATCGATAACATATCATTTCCAATAACCTTTTCAGATATAAGGGTTTTTGAATCAATTAATCCTTCAATAAATATTTTCGTATACGGACTCAAAAATGGAAAAACTATTATAGGACCTCTTTATAAGTCGAATAAAATTAAACCCAATAGTATAAGAGTTCATTTATTGCTCTTGGAAAATGGTGTTACTTATCATTACTGTTTAATTAAAGATTTACCCCGTCTTGTTAGATCACAGATAAGCAAACATCATGGTAAATTATATTTTTGCGAAATGTGTTTGTTATTTTTTCCTACTAATGATCAGTTTAAAACTCATTTGTGTGGAGGGGTTGCAACAATTCTACCCGATGAGGGATCAATTTTAAAATTCAAAAACTATGATAGAAAACAAGATATACCATTTGTTATTTACGCCGATTTCGAAACATTACTCGAACCAATTTCCGGTGACGAATTCGACACCGGTAATACGTCCTATTTACAACATCACGTGCCTGCAGCGTTTGCTTATAACATAGTATGTTCCGTAGATAATACCTATAACCAATTTAAAAGTTATCGTGGTAAAGATTGTGTTTCGCAATTTGTCAATTGTATTGAAGAAGATGCAAAAAACATTTTTAGAATTTTATCTAAAAAAGAATCTATGATTTTTACAGAAGATGATGCTATTGATTTTAAAAATTCTATTAAATGTTATATATGTGAAACTTTCTTATGGAACGATAGGGTTAGAGATCATTGTCACTTAACAGGTCGTTATCGAGGCGCTGCACATCGACATTGCAATCTGCAACATAAAGTACCAAAATTTATCCCAATATTCTTTCATAATTTATCAGGATATGATTGTCATTTATTTATCAAAAAGCTAGGAGAAACTCGCGGACCTATAAAAATAATACCTAAGTCTAAAGAAAAATATATGTCATTTTCAAAGTTTATCTACATAACTGATGTAGATTACATTCAGTTAAGATTTTTAGATTCATTTAACTTTTTAGGAACTAGTTTAGACAAACTTGCAAAAACTATGCACGTTAGCGATTTAGTAAATCTGAGATCACATTTTCCTGATGATAGAAAATTTAACTTGTTAACGAGAAAAGGTGTGTACCCATATAACTATATGACTAGTTGGAAATGTTATGAACAAACCACTTTGCCTACAAAGTGCGATTTTTATAACTCATTAACTAATGAAGATATCAGCACTGCAGATTACAATCACGCTCTTACAGTTTGGAATGAGTTCAATATTAATAATTTAGGTGAATATACTGATCTATATTTAAAAACGGATGTAATTTTATTGACAGACATATTCCAAAATTTTCGCAAAACGTGTAAAAAACATTATAAACTTGATCCTGCGTTTTACATAACAACTCCAAGTTTATCTTTTGATGCAATGTTGCTTAAGACAGGCGTTCACTTGGAACTCGTGTCGGACTTGGCTATCGTTAGAATGATACAAAGTGGTATTAGAGGTGGGCTTTGTATGTGTTCACACCGATATGCTAAGGCTAACCATAAATATATATCCGATTTTAATTCATCAGATCCAAATTGTTATATAGTATACCTTGATTGTAATAACCTTTATGGATTCAGCATGTGTCAGTATTTACCTTACTCAGGTTTTAGATTCTTAAATAAAAATGAATTGGATAATCTAGACATTGAAAATGTTTCTGATTCTGCTAAATGGGGATACATTTTAGAAGTTGATCTCATTTATCCTAAACAATTATTCAAAACCCATGACGACCTACCCTTTCTTCCTGAACGGTGTACAGCGCCGGGGTCGAAAACAAAAAAATTAATTGCAAATTTATATAACAAGTATTATTATGTAATTCATTATGTGCATTTAAAGAAATGTATAGAACATGGTTTAGTATTAACTAAAATCCATAGAGCTATTACATTTAGACAAGAACCTTTTTTGAAAAAATATATAGAATTAAACACTCAGTTAAGACAAAAAGCAAAAAGTGCATTTGAACAAGACTTTTTTAAGTTATTAAACAACAGTGTTTTTGGTAAAACCTTAGAAAATACTGAAAACAGAGTCACTGTTCACTTAGTTAATCAGTGGAATGACAAAACTAATATTACAAAAAAAATGAAAACTGCTGAGAAACTCATAGCTAACCCTTACTTTGAAAATGCATATATTTTATCTGAAAATTTAGCTGTTATACAAATGAGACCTAGTCAAGTTATATTAGATAAACCTATTTATATAGGCTTTACAGTTTTAGAATTGTCTAAAGCACATATGTATAACTTCCATTACAATATAATAAAACCATTTTATAAAGATAAAGTAAGGTTGTGTTACACTGACACAGATTCGCTTATATATGAAATTTTTACATCTAACTTTTATAGTGATATGAAATATCACTTTTTAAAATATTTTGACACTAGTAATTACGAAGAGGAAAATGATTTTCATTTACCTTTGCTCAATAAAAAAGTTCCTGGGTTATTTAAAGATGAAATGGGTGGCAAACACATTACGCATTTCATTGGTTTAAGATCAAAACTGTATGCTATAAAGACTTCAAATAAAATCATTAAAAAAGCAAAGGGAGTCAAATCAAGTGTGATTCGAGACCTAAGTTTTTCTGAATACGAAAATGTTTTATTGAATAGTGAAATAATACGTAAAAAAAATATTATGTTCAGATCAATAAAACATGAAATTTTCACACAGAGTGTCGATAAAATTGCTTTGTCAAGTAACGATGACAAACGCGCTATATCTAAGAACAAAATTACAACTCATGCTTGGGGGTATTATTCATTTATTTAACACTAGTTATGGTTTCACCTGAGTGATTTCGGGGTCGGGATGTGGGATCGAGATAAAAGGTAATCTGTCTTTCTCCAAGGTTTCACTAAATCTTAACCAAAATTCATCAAAATCGGTTTAACATGTAAAAAAGGTAACAGACAGACAGACAGACAGAGTTACTTTGGATTTATAATATTAGTGGGAAATAAAACTTTATTAAGTTAAATAAATTAAAATAACCTATGTGTATAGATTCAAAAATACTTGTCTACTCATTTTATAAATGCTAATGTTTAGATGTTTGTTTTTTGCATGTTTGTGTTTTAACCACTCAAAAACTACTGAACGGATTGTTATGAAACTCGGTATGCAGATAGCTGGAGATATAGATTAAAACATAGGTTACATTTTATTCCGATATTCCTGTGCAATCGGACTTTGCAGGTGAAACCGCAGAGCGCTGCTAGTTAAATGTTTGTACAGAATCTTATAATTAATTAGTAGGTTAATTAGTTTTTATTTTGTTAATATTATGTACCTATACCTATTTTATGTTTAATAAAATTAATACTTACTAATCCTCGTTTCATTTTCTATAGAAATCTAAAAAGTTGAAATCATGGTTACCATAATTTGTTGTATTGAGACGTGTGGCTAGGTATAGTGGAACACATCAAAACATTCAATCCGATGGTCGTGAGTTCGAATCCCGACCTTGCACTTGCCTTTTTTTACGAAAACTCTTATTTAAATGTTTATTGAAAGACGATATTGTTGTCATAGCTAGTATGAAAGTAATTTAGTTTAAATAATTTAGGTATTAGCAACTTGATATGAGGAGTTCTAGAACATGTCGGTTTCCTCACGATGTTCATCGTAATAGCATAGTGTTTATTGTACACATAAATTTGTCACTAAGAAAAAAGACATGTGCATGGTTGGGATTCAAACTGACAACCTTTGGATTGAAAGTCTTGGTGTTTCGCCTCAATACAAGTTTGTTTCAGTTTATTGATTTTGCTTAGTTGTCAGTTATGTTTTACCTACTTAGATAGGTATTGCAACGTAATATAATTTTTATTGGATACCTAATAAAATTATTCAATCATATTTGCTGTCAGTAACAAGACGTACCAAATTCTTATACCTACGTTCTTACATTAAACAATGACGACGGTGAGTATTATAAAATTATATAATTAAAATCTCTTAAATGATCATTTGAAGAATATATGTATCTATATTAATGATTTATTTATTTGTTACAGATTTCGGATTCTGATTATACGTTCCAATGCGCACAAGACCCTCTCGAAGGATTTAGTCAGATGTTTCCAGAACATTCGAGTAGTAATAAGAAGAAACAACGCCGTGCTCGTGCTGATAAAATAGTGAAATCCTCTTTCTTCAACAAGAAAGAGAAAAAAATAAAATCGTTTGTAAAAAGTCGACAAGATTTTTCTGGTTTAAAATTAATAAAAATTTCAATAGTCGATCTCACGGAAAATTCGTCTTCATCCTGTGATAGTGACTGTGAATCGGAAAATACTTTAGTTAGTGCACAGTACATCGTAAAAAATGTGGTTGACAGTGTCTTAGACGAGACTCATGCGTTAGTTAAAAAAATTTCAAAATCGTTGATAGATAATTATGATATTTAGTGTTCTATTAATTGTATATATTGTTATGTTTATTGTTATAATAAAATTATTTTAAAATTAAGATTTTTGTAATCATTTTAGTTGTAAGTAAGTATAATAAATAAAAGATTTTTATAACTATTAAAATATTTTATTTACCATTTTAAATGCTTTTTAATACATAACACATTTTTCAAAGCACAGTGTTTTAAATGATTATTACAATTAAAGTTAAAGTCATAATATTTTTTATACAATTCATTAAAATTAGGACATTTTTTTTCATCAATATCATATACATTACAATTTACACAAAGCTCTTTAACCCATTTCACTTTTTCTAAGCCTTTAACAATAATTTCCTTATTTTCTAAATATGATACTATTATTCGTTTAAATTCCCTGTAATCAATATAGCCTTCGTTCCAATATATTCCTCTATTTGCTTGTAACCATTCAACTTGTTTCTTTTCATTGTTAGATAGATATTTAAATAAGTAAGGTGGTTTTATTAAAAAAGTTTGGGTGTAGTCTAGACATGCAAAAGCTAATTCTTTCACTATAAAATTGTTATTCATATCTTTAAAACCTTGAAGGTCTAAAATGATTTGATTTGAATTCATGATATTTTTCGTACTATGTTACTCAATGGTTTATATTCAATTATACAATCATTCAATATAAGACAGTAGGCAGAAGTCTGATCAGGTATAGCTTTATTGCTTTCAAACTCTACTCGAACATCTACAACTGGTCCTGCTATGAGATTATCTATCTGACGAGAACAGTCGATCACAAACAATGGTGCTATATTCATAAAATCTTTTGCATTTAACAAAGGTTCTGAGCGACGACCATAGTATGACTGTTGAAAACGAGCATACTGTTCATATAATAAAGCAAAGTGATGGTTAATAAAATCACTACTGATATTTTCGTATGGATAGTAATTAGAATTTAAATAGACTTTCACATCGCGTAACGTACAATGATCAAATCGTGACATGTCTGCTTCAGCATTATGTTTTCTATTTGTCTGTAACCCAATAATGACGTATCTCGGTTTTTCAATTTGAGATGAGGTTTTGATAGACCATGTGTGCTTCGTAGTTTGAGGTAATAAAGGATATTCATACAGATCCCAGTTCCTAAAGACAACCTGAAGTGAACGATCCTTTTCTAAAATTTTTATTAGGTTTAATTTTTCTTTATCGCACACCTTAACATGAGGTACCCTCCAAACAATTTTTTTAATTTGAATACCCTCTATGTATTCACCTTTTTTTAACTTCACAGCGTTTAGGTCTGTATTACTTCGTAATAAAATTAATTCATGTTTACAATTAATGATGACTTTTTGATAATCTTCACAAAATCCTAAGATATTACTCAAAGGTATAGACACTGAAAATGATCCATCAGCACTTTTGATACCATGAATATCCCATCCCCAAGCTTGAGAGGTCTTAGACTCGCTTTCAGTCATCGACAACAACGATTTCATAGTTGTTGTTATACCCGCATTTTTTATCTTATCGATCTCTACTCCATTTAATTCGTAACGAATATCTTGAAAAAGATACATCAATGGATTATTAGTGAATTCTACAGGGATTCCATCTTTTTTATCGCCACTGTGTACATTCACAAAACCTTCTAAATACAAAGTACTAGCTGACGGTAGAACATATAGATCTTTTTGATTAATCGGTATGCGAATCTCATCATTTCTATTAAAACTCGTTATGTAAGGTTTATAAGAATGATATTCGATACCTTCGATGGTATTATCATAAGAAGGTGATGATAAAACGTTTAAAATATTCATTTTAATAAACCTATTAGTTTAAGAAATTTTATATTTTCTTTGTTAAGCTTTTGTTTCTGGTTGTTATTTAATGTAGCTTTTGTGATAGATCGAGTCTTACTGATCTTTTTAACAGCTGTCGTGTTATATTTATATAATGTACAATAGTTAATCATTTTCGTTTGAGATGTAAATATATCTGTACTTCCTCACCTCGCAAATTAAGTGGATTATTATTACCGTCTAATAGTCTTATGTGTACACTGTTTATAATATTCTGATTTATTGGAAAATATATAATATTTTTTGGTACTTCTATGATTCTATATCCTGGTGGAACGCTTGGAGCAAATTCATGTATGATGTGACTAGCATTACCATTAATATATGATCCGCTAACAATATCACATTCAACCCTTATCACTGTTGTAGATAAAATGGCAACTGGAAACTTAGACACGTGTAATTTATTCGGTTCTAGGATGTTTTTATCAAAACCTAATAGTTTTCCAATAGCACCTTTCTTAGTAAAATCAACTGGTTTTGAACAATAAATCATTGTTTTAAGTGTATTATTATTGCACTGTAGTTGAAAACTCGAGTCTTTAATTTCTGATTTTATGTAATCGGTAATATCTTGTAGCTCGTAAGCACCTTCAGGAATTACAATACATTCATTTTCGCCGTAGTAAAATTTATTATTTCCATCATCAACGTTTGGAATAGAATTAAATGTAGATAGATGTAACAATGCACATTCATATTCTCCTTGGAGTTGTAAATTTGGAGAATAGTACGTTGATAATATCGATGAATTACTAGTTATAGATAGGGTGAAAGACATTTTACAACTAATGATAATAAAAATAAAGATTAATTTATATAGTTTTATTATTATTCCAAAAATTATACAGAAATTTTAAACATAAGTGTCCACAATTTACAGTATTAAAGTTTTGATATCTAATATAGTTATAAAAAATAGTACATTTTTTTAAATAATGAACTAATTCTTGCGGTGGTTTCAAATCACCAAAGCTATCAAAATATTTACAATATTGATTTACTTTTACATAGGCTACCCAATGTGTTCCTTTGTTTTCAAAATTGTCTAAGTTCACAACACCGCACTCGATTGATCTTGCATTTTTAGGTAGACGATTTTTCATAAATACACCTCGAAAATATGGAATATTCTGTGCATAGTGTTCGATTTCTATGTTGCTTAGAGCATGATTAGGTAACCTTGTGTTTAGTTTTTTGAAGGAGTTAAAAACAAACCGTTGCCAGTCTTATATGGCTTAATGTATAATCCTTTGCCTAATGCTATACCTTCCATAACTTTATTATGACGTTCAGATTCTTGTAAGTTTTGTTTTGCACTTTTGTAATCGTTAACTGTTTTTGCAATACCAGCTGCACCGCCCGCTAAAGTGCCTAATGCAGATAATCCCGCAAATATTGGTATCAATGGTAAAATTCCTCCAGTTTTTGGCAAAGGTATAATCCTAGGTATTCGAATCCGATGATTTGAACGCGTAGGATATAAATTCTTTGCAGCTAAGTAAGCATGCTTAATAATATCTTGGTTGTTTTTCGATTTTTTTATTTTCTTTTTTAGGTTCGATCGAATTTTAGTAACTAGAGATTTAAATGATTTCAATCCTGATCCTGTTTTCAGTTTAGTATTCATCACTTTACTAACGACCCATGAAGCTATTTTTTCACCTTTTCCTGAGTCTTTAGCATTCAAACGTTTTTTAGCCATATTTAATAACTGTAAATCAGCTTTATGACGATTGGATAAGTCAGAATGTGTTGAATAGGCTATATCGTGTTCTTTACAGGCTTCATCCAATTGGTTTACACCTCTATCTCCTCGTAATAATCTTTTATTAAGTTTAGTTCCAGGTCCACAGTAGTTATACCCAGGTAAGTGTAGTTCGAATGGTAATTTATTTATTATTGTATTTACTAGTCCTCCTCCTCCTTGCATAGTTTAATATGAAATGTAGATTTTTCTTATAAAATTAAGTAATATACTTTAAATTATTAATTCACCACCTTTTTCTTGTCAATCCATGAATTTTCTGTATCGTTAAGACCTAGCCATTTCACGAAAAGTTTATTACCTTTCTTTTTTAAAACTTTTTCGATTAAGTAGATATCAGGATAATTAGTTTTTTGAATTTCAAACTCATAAAATGAACCCATGATAGGATGTTTATGAGCATCTTCAATGCAGTATGTTATAGGATTTGTATCATTTACCTTAGTTATTTTAAAAATTTCTGTAGTCCAATTAGGAGTATAACCTTTTTGAAAACAGTTTTTGTATTTACTAATACGAACATAATCACCTATTTTAAATCTGGTTTTCTGCTGTGGTTCTAGTTTTCGTGATTGTGACAGAATTCTTTTTATAACATGTTCATTTTCAAAATTAACTTCGATGGGCTTATGTTTTATGGTTCTGTGTTTTGAATTGTTATAATCATTCACAACATTTTCTAATGTTTTCCCTATCCATTTATAACTACCATTGAAGCTAAATGTTTTAAAAAGTTTGTGTTTTAAAGTTTTTATTAATCTTTCAACAATTGATGCCTTTTTAGTCGAATAGGAAGAATAATGGTTAATTTTCATTGTTTTCATTAATTTAGAAAATATATCATTATAAAATTCAGTGCCCAGATCAGTTTGCAGATTAGTTGGAGAGCGATTGCTTATTTGAAAAATTTTGTTAAAAGCATTACATACTTCAGTTTTACTTTTTGTTTTCAAAGGTATAGTCCAAGCAAATTTTGAAAAGCAATCGATTACTATTAAAACGTAAGAAAATCCATTATTATATTTTTTAATAGAGTTTAAATCAATGAGGTCCGCTTGCCATAGATCTTCAATACCTTTTAAAATAACAGATCGACGAGGAAAATTCTTGCGTGCTGATTGATGTATTTCATTAACCACTTGCTGTTTTATCATTTTGATCGACTTTAGTCTTCTTAGTCAAAGGTGTATTCATATTCTGATCAATATACAAATGTAAAGAAGTTTTTAAATGATCTAAGGAACGTTGAGTTTCAGATAATATTTCATGTTTCGTTTTGTCTATTAAATTTTGAACGTCATTTTTGTTACAATAAGATTTAATTTTACTATCAACATAACGTTTATTAGAGACATGATCATCTTCCACAGGATCTATCACACCTCGAATCCGATTCAATTGCAAATCAAATTCACCGTTAGTTGATTTTATGATCGTTTTATCACTAAAATTTAAAATATCTGCTAGTCGCATTCTTTTGTGAATATGATGACCAAACTTGTCAACGTTCATTTTAGTTGTGAATGTGATACAAGATGAAATAGAAATGAAACAAATTTAATGAATATAGATATTTATTAAGGAATGATTTTGCTCTCACGCAGTTCTTCTATGATTGAAATAATTTCGTTATCCAATCCAGTATTTCCCGCATCACGAGAAGCAATCAATAGTTTTAATCTTTCAACCAACTCATTCGGATCATCCCAATAGACATAACCAACATCATTTAAGGTTTTCCATTTCATTAGAGTTTGTAAACCACGTCCAATTGTATTTGTATTGCAACCCTCATCATCAGTTAATTTGAATAAAGGTTTAATTATATGTATGTACCGTTTGCCTTTATTACTTTTTATAGGCTTTTTAGGATCAAAATCGCGTCTATGAGCATTGGTAGCTAGTAACATCAATTTGTAGTTGTGTTTGTCTGCTTCAGTAACTAAATTTAAATCAGGATCTCTTTTTAACAAAAGTTCTCTTAGACCTGGTGTATTTCCATAATCAACTTTATTAACATTAATAGTTTTATCATTAATCTTAACTTTAGCTTTGCCAAACATTAAATTTCCTTTATCAATCCTTACTCCAAAAGGAACATCTTCATAGTTTTCGGAAGATAGTGACCATGACGATGAATTAGGTTCGATACTGTCAGAGGTTGCGTCTGCGAATGTTTCTAAATTGTTATAAACATCATCATTGTCTTGGTTTTCATCATCATTATAATAATTGTCTTTGCTGTATTGGATTTCATTATCAATACTAGGAGTCTCATCTAACTTTTGAATCGAGTTTTCATCTTTAATCCCGATACTTTTGATATCAGAAGTATGATCAATCTCATTATCATAACGTTTACTCTTTGATGATAGTTTATTAAGAGGTTTAATGAGTGGTTTGAAAACAGTTTCCATGGCTTTTTCATTGTCTATCTCCATATTCCTTAATTTTTGTACCTTTTTCTTAACTGCTTCAGCTGCACTAATAATTTGTCTTTTAATTGTTTTATCCATTGCAAATATTTTACTATATACTTCGTTAAATATGTTAAATGGAATAACAGGTTTGTAATTATGAAGTGATATTTATACGTGTTATATTTCAATCTAAAACTATGAAATTATCAAATTGTTTACGATAACATCCTTCGTTCTTTCGACAATCTTTATTTATAACCAGATAACTATAAGGATCTGACCACACACGTGAACACATTTCGCGAAACTCGTTCCACTTCATATCTGTGTTCACATGTTCATCGTAAACATGCTTCAGATTAATATCATCTTGCTTAAAAAGTATAACGAGATTCGCGTTATCTCTGATAAGTTGTTTAGGAACTTTGCTGTATGTTTGATTTAAATAGAAACAATCTATATTTTTATGTCTCCCCATTGCAAAATAATCTCTCATATTATTTTGATTTTCGCATGCCACATCATCGAATATAAAAATTGAATTATTCTTAGCATCTTGTGGACTTAAAACTTCTTCGTTGTCCTTGTATTTAAAAAATGATATGTTAGGAACCATATCAAAAACCTTTTCTAAAAATAAATACTTTGGCTGATTTAAGGTTTTAGAGTAAAGGTAAACATTATGATATTTTAATCCATCTTTGTGCAAAAGTAACCCAATAATCAAATTAGTTTTTCCACAATTTGATGGTCCACAAATAATGCATCTTATTGTACTTGGTAATAGTTTTCCATGTCTAATATTTTGATTTTTTGTGTCAACACAAATTGGATCAAAAGTAAGCGAATCAGGTTGTTGAATAAATTTCATTGCAATGCGTCTTAAACTAAATAAAATGTTTTTAAGAATAATGAGCAGCGTTTGTAAAAATCATTTATATACTAACCCGAAATCAGAAAAAGACATATTGAATTCATTCTGGAGAAGGAGGTTAGTATAAGAATTATTAGGACAAATTGTCTTTTCATAGTTCTGAAACGCCTATGAATAGTTAAAGTGCAATATTCATGCAGAAATGTGCGTGACGGATATAATAATAATCAGGTAAATTTTGTTGTTGGTTAAATATTGTGCTATTGAAATAAGTTAAAATAAGATGATATATTGAGAATTCTGTAACACTCGAAGAGTGGCACTCGAAGAGTGGAACAGAGTTCTCAATATATCCCTACTCCCCGACATACGCTCCGTGAGATTTTTGGCATCGTCACCGGCTACCGTTTAAACGTTTTCCCCATTAATCTTTCAGTTCCGCAAAGATTGCATTTTAAAGTTTCTGTTTGGGCAGCATTTGCTTGTAATGTTACGTTCGTACTGTCTGAACGGAATCGAAATGAGAACTGTGGCGGAGCGTCCTGTAAAAACAATATTATTTTCGTATCAGATATGAGTCGGTTTCCGTAGCGTCCGTTCTGGTCAAATCGGGTCGGTGCCAAGGCTGTAGGCGAGGACCGCTGTTCCTCATTATGCAGAAGGGATTTTCATAACAACGTTTTGAGAGTTGTAGTGGGACTGACACTGCTTAAGGCTACTTAGAGAGCCATTTGCAGAGAGATTGGTCCGACCTACGAGGTAGATAGCGGAACTTTAGAGATAACTTCCCGCAAACTTGGAACATTTAGATGCTGCAATACTTGGATAAGGTAAACCGACTGTCTTAATTAACTTAGAGACGTTCAAATATAGCTCAGACTCATATTAATGGTGGGGTTAAGTTTACAATTTGACGGAAGTGAGCTCCTTGGAGCTCCTTGTGATGTGCTATTGTTATCTTACAATGTAAGTAAAGTGTTGCCATCAGATTTGGGTTGGTATATTCATTAAACGTCAAGGGTGAGGATGCATTATTTCTGGTAAAACTCGTTTTCTACAATATAATGTTATAAAGAGGAAAGACTTGTATTTTTGTGACTGTGTGTCTGTCTGTATGTTTGTTATAAATAAACTCAAGAACTACTGGACCAATTTCAAAAATTCTTTCACCATTAGAAAGCTACATTCACCCAAAGTAACATAGGCTACTTTTGATCCCGATATTTCCACGGAATCCTGACTTACGAGGGTGAAACCGTGGAACGCAACTAGTAGATTATAAAGAGCTTAGTTTGTAATTTGTAATAAATACCATTAAATCATAAAGTTAAATTACAATAATAACTAGGTATACGTAAGATAATTGCCTCACGACATGGCGATCAAAAACAATATGTTAATTGAACATCAAGTTTTACAAACAATACAAAACAGCACAGAATAAAGGTCGTTACATTGCTGATGAGACTTTAATGACTAGTTGGACATCGTGAATGCAATAATGGTGTACAATTTCCATGAAAGCATTGTATTAAGTCATTACTTTAGTCGAAGGAAAAGCAAAAACAAATAAGAAAATTATTTGTGTTGTTAATCTTTTTGTTTGCGATGTTTATTACCTATAACTATATATATATATATATATATATATAACTAGCAACTATCCCGCGGTTCACTCGCCGTTTTCCAGAATATGAAAAAAAACTTAGTGGGGTCCTACACATCACTATGAACAAAATTAAATTTAAACCCACCCAATTTATCCTCCAAATTTAATGTGTCTACAATCGGGTCTACAACCAGCAGTTTACGCTGTACGATAGTCAGTCAGTCATTAGGTAGGTACATTAAATTTAACATGGATAGATGATGAGATAAATTCAACAGAATTTATAGTATGTCACAGTTGTACCTACCTACACACCACAAAAAAACTTAAACAAACAACATGAACATTTTAAATCTAAGTAAAACAAAGGGCGGCCTTATAGCGTCCAGGTTCTGTGGAATAATTTATTAGAATCCCTATTTTGTGAAGCATTTATTTTTCAACAGGTTAAAAATAAAATCAATTCCAAATTAATTATACCAATAAAACAATACAATTCTTCTGTGGAACTACACTCTCACATTTGAACAGTGGAATTAATTTAAATGTGAGTGTGTAGTTATGTAGAAATTAGTTAAACCATTATTATGTAGGTATTTGAAAGCATCGGTAGTTTTATAAGGCTAGTATTTAAACGAGTGATTGTAAATTAAAGTTTTTAAGTGTTAAAAATAATTAATTAACGTTGTAGTATAGGTAACAAGGAGCGACTGACTGCGAGTGACGAGAAATCAATAGAACATCAATTTACAAACATTAAGAGTTACTTAAAATACAAAATGAGAATCTTCATAATATTTGATATTGTGTCTAATATTTGTTTGTATTATAAGGCGCGTGTAATCATGTTCTAATATTAAACTAACCTATCCTAGTCGGGGTGCTCCGTTTTGTTTGTTACCATCGAATTTATCTTTATATTAAAGTTGCCCTCTCTTTTGTTAGCTCGTTAGTTTAGTTAATTTTTTAGGGTTCCGTAGCCAAATGGCAAAAAAACGGAACCTTTATAGATTCGTCATGTCTGTCTGTCCGTCTATCCATCCGTCCGTATGTCACACCCACTTTTTTCCGAAACTATAAGAGCTATACTGTTGAAACTTGGTAAGTAGATGTATTCTGTAAACCGCATTAAGATTTTCACACAAAAATAGAAAAAAATATTTAATTTTTGGGGTTCCCCATACTAAGAACTGAAACTCAATTTTTTTTTTTCATAAAACCTATACATGTGGGGTATCTATGGATAGGTCTTCAAAAATGATATTTAGGTTTTTAAAATCATTTTTTTCTAAACTGAATAGTTTGCGCGAGAGACACTTCCAAAGTGGTAAAATGTGTGTCCCCCCCCCCCCCCCCCCCCTGTAACTTCTAAAATAATGGAATGATAAAACTAAAAAAGTGTATGATGTACATTACTATGCAAACTTCCAACGAATATTAGTTTGAACGAGATCTAGCAAGTAGTTTTTTTTAAAACGTCATAAATCGTAAACCGCAATTAACCTTTCAAAACAAAATCTGTTGTATGGATAATGGTACGGAACCCTTAGTGCGCGCACTTGGCCGGTTTTTATTGGTTACTCAAATTCATACCGCTCAAGTTATTAAAACAGTAGGTATGTAATTATCAGTCGCTAAGTTTTTTTTTAATTCGATCGTTTTCTAATTCCCCGTTTTATAACAAGCATCTAAGAAGTAACAACTAAAATCTACTTTTTATTCGTTTAAAAGAAAAAGACATGAAGAATAAGAAGATATTATTATGATACTAAAAATTAATAAGAAAATGTTTTCGATTAAGTATATTATTTTCTATGTTTTTTTCGCAATCACTAGATAAATTAAACATAATCTAATATGTCACAGCTCTGTGGAACAATTCCTTACAATCCTTATTTCTATAAATATTTCCCTAAAACTAACCCCATATACGATGTAAGAGTAAAATAAGAAAGTATATAAATAAAGAAGGATATAAGGTTACGCCCAACGTCGACACAATGCGAGAGGAACGTATTGTGTTGTAAAGAATTTCGAGAAATCGTTTGCTCAAAGCGGGCTTCGTCTTTTTGCAATTTATAACGGCTCTCATCCAGATTGTATGAATACAAACAATATTACAATATAGAATACACACACACACACATACCTACCTATATTATAAGTAGGTACTACAAGCGCAAATATTCATAGTGTTACTAAACTTACATAGTATAGTATCGATAAAAATGCTCGTGTAAAAAGTTACTAGCTGTATCCCCCGGTTTCATTCGCGTAAGCCTCGAGCTCATCGGAAAAACTTTTTAGCAGGTTTACCTACTTACATCATAAAATTTGTATGCCAAAAGTCCTACCTGTATATTGGTTTGAGATCCTCGATGATGGTCGAGACAAATTGGAATTTATAAATATTGATTTGTACACCCCTTTCCTTATAAGCAATGACTAAGTTTATAAAACGTTTGTTTCTGTCTATTAACTTTGAAACTTCTTGTCACAGTAAAAGACAAACGATACATACTTAGTTTATGCAGCTGTTTATAGGAATGGGGGTAGATACCTACCCCCTTACTTATACACATTGACTAACTTTATGTAACGTTTGACTCTTACTGTGACATGAAGTTTCAAAGCTAACAGACAGTGACAAACGTTACATAATCTGAAACTTCATTACAGTAAAAGACGAACAATACATAGTTTATGCAGCTGTTTATAAGTAAGAGGGTTAAGTTTATGTAACTTTTGTCACCCCCTTACTTATAAACGATGACTAACCTTATGTAACGTTTGTATCTTGTCAGATTTGGACAAACGTTACATAATCTTGGTCATCGTTTATAAGTAAGGGGGATAATAACCTGTAATAAGCTTAGAGCCTACTGTAGCTTAGCTATCTTGCTTAGATGCTTCAATATTTTTGGCTATTACCATATGGTACTTATGGTAAAAGCCAAAAATATGGTACTACATACTTATCCTTAGTATGATTTTCACTTGCAGAAGATTAATAGATTCCGAAGCAGTGGAGTAACAGTGTGATATTAATCTTTGACTGTTTCACAACTTTACTCGCTGCAACTACTCAACTAGGTTAATATATCACCAAGACTCGGTTTAATCGATAACTCATAGTAACTCGATAGCAACAATTAAGTTTCTTATAGATGTCTCTATATCATTAATAATTTGTTGCTCATTACATAAATAATTGTTTCAAAGAACCAACGTAGGAGTATTTTGTTAATTTCGAAGTTTGTTATCAAGTTATGAAATTATTTAGGGTGTAATTTAGAACGTAATGTAGATGTATAACTTGCTGTAATTACTAGATACATAAATAAATATTTGATGAGGATGAGGTTAACGTATCTACTATATGTAAAAATGTATGTCTACGGCTAATTTCCTATTCGGCTACCTACGGTAAAAATATTTACAGTAAGGTAATTTTCATTTAGATATTTTAGTAAATGTTTACAATCTTGGACATTTCTTTATTAATGAATACTCTAATATTAAGAGGTACATAATTATTCTTCTAGAGATAGCAGTACCTATCTACTAAGTTCTTCTGTCGACAGAACATTAATAATATTCCCACTTACTTATAAACGATAATTAACAGCTGCATATTCTATGTATCGTTTGTCTTTTACTGTTATATAAGGTTTCAGAGTTGATAGACAAAGACAAACATTACATAAACTTAGTTATTTGTTAATCATCTATTATAAGAAAGGTGGATTTTGTTCACAATTAAATTCTTGGGATTTTGTATGGCGCATTAAAGTTAACAATCGATAAAAAAAAGTATAGAATTTCGCTGCGCCATGTATCAAAAAGTCCTAAAACTTATTCACAAGAAAGCGTGTAAATAGTGCTAGTGCTTGTATGTAGGTATATAATAAGTATAAAACGCCAGTTACATCATCATACTCGTATTAATAGTAAATTCTAAGTAATTTCTTGTCTAAGTAATTCGTCTGTCACCTTTTCGTTGACGTTGAAAATCACTAATAAGAGCAAGACAGGGCATTGCTTAGCCAAAGTAATCACTTAGATACGTCTATAAATACAGGTGTAAGCCTTGAAACAAAATGTCGCAAGAAATCTAATAAAATACATTGAAATATTCCTAAAAACGCTGACAATAAGAAGTCTTAATTCTTGACCAACATGGCACAGATTCCATGAATGTTAAGTGCATGTCAACAAACTAATCAGCTAGCTAAACAACAGTTAAACGTCGTTTAAAAATCTAATTACCAGGAGAATATAAATTGTTAGAAGTTCGAAAACGGTATATATCGTGGGCCAGTATCTGGCAATTGGCGCCAGCGGACTTTATGCGTGGGTGAACGAGACCGAATATGGGAGAGGCCACGTAGTTAGCGCTGAGCTTAGGTGAAAACAAAAAACAGCAGATACGTTACCTAGTCTCGGAAAATGAGACGATAAAACTGCGTCAATCGTATGTCGAACCGTTGTGCCGCGTGAGCACGTGCTGTCACACTGCGATTATCTTTTTGAAATCCATAAGAATGCCTTTTTGCTTATTTACAAATGCCTGAATCATTCTTAAACACAAATTTTTTTAAATACAATAATTTAATGAAATGCATGTAGGTGTTTCTAGCTCATTTTTCGAATACGCAATATTAGAATGTACCGTATCTACTATTTTTGTTTTCATCTAAGGCGCTGAGTGATGTGCGGAATATAGGTTACATACCACAATTCTTATTTATTCGAGTTATTATTAATATATTTTGTATTCACCCCACTGCGAAATTTATATATCTGTATATATCATGTCAGGTCATGCTGTGAGATAATGAGAGTTCTTTCCGAGATTTAAAAAAAACTATTGAGTTTAAAATACATAAATATAATATTATGTTAACCGAAGTTAATTAAAACAAAGAAAAGTATATTGTTACAGGTAGGTATTATACATATTTTATGGTTCATGTAATAATTTCACAATAACTTTCTATAACGGTACCTACCTACTTAGAAAAATATTTTGGGTGTTCCTCTCAAATCAAGGTATATCTTGCGACAATGGAGTTTTATTGCAGTATTTCGACGTAATATCTTATTGTTTATTTGTCTAAATATTAAAACAGCCCTCCCAAAGTCCGCTTGGATCCAAGAATTCCATTGTATTACGCTCTACCACTACTACTGAATATCAATAAAGCCTCCTCTGATTCCAGGTTCCCAGATCTAAGGATCTCAGAATTAAGAGAAAAGGATACCTACTCTTTTCTCAATACAAACTTTACAAACGTAGTCGTTTCCTCTCTGAATAAAGACATTAGAGTAAATGTTTATGCCATAAACTAAAATCAGACATGACCATAATATATATTTTTTTTTAATTTTTTATTATTGTTCTAAATTTTACTTCTATTCAAATCAAAAAATTAAAAACCCCAAACGTAGAAGCATGGTCTTGCTTAGCAGATATAGATTTTATGGCATAAACATATTTGATCTTATGTCTTTATCCAGGGAGGAAACAGTCGACTACGTTGGATGGAGAAAGAGTAGGTAGACTGTCCTCTTAAGTTACACTCTACTACTGATAGAGAGGGTCCGGTCCCCCGCTAGTTTAATGGCCATACCATCGGCGGTGATTAACTGTGCATAGCATACAACTAAACTGGACAGTTGTAATTATTGGCTATGTTACGATGGTGTGGCTTTTAAATTCAAAACGTGAATTTGCAATAGGTGCCATGTCTGTTGTTGTTGCCGGCTTGATAAAAGTCAAGATTTACATGGTCGTTTTGCGTGGATTGGTGATTGTTATTCATCTGTGAGTAAAACGAAAAAGTACGTAGGTTTATTATGTATATGTACCTATATTTATATTATAGATTATTTTATAAGGATGGGTTTTAATCCAGGCAGCAAAATGGGCACTTTTGAACGTGATAGACCGACCGTGTGTTCTCGCGACCACGGCCGGTGTGACCCGTTTGCCGAAACGTCGAGAATTAATAATAATAATAATCTGTAACGCGATCTACACCCGTTTAATAATAATGGTGACAGACTGATCAAAATAAATTTTACTTTACATAAATTTATTGTGTTTACTTTTAATATATTTAATTTAGTTTTAAGTTTGATTTATTAATAGGTATGTATTTTGTTTTGTATTAAATGCCGAATAAGTTTATTATTATTTATTTATTTTTGGTACTGATCGTAGGTATACAAAGACTTTCCGATTTTAAGGATAGGTTAGGATAGGTTTTTCTTATTAGCCAGGGTATTTTACAAAAAAATTAATACTAACGAAATTATGGTATATTGCTACAGTAATACATTACACACATTGTACATTAGTATTTGGAAGCTGATAGTGCGTGGATAAAGTATAAAAACTTAGTAAGACAAGACATTTCTGTATTTATCCGTCTACAAGATAATATTTCTTTCCGAAAAATATTACGGGCCATAAAAAAAATAACAAAATAATTTAATTTGTCACCTGACTGTCTGGATGTAATATATTTGTAACTGAAACATTTCTTTTATGACAGGTGATAAGAAATTGGCATCCGTATCGTGGAATACAATAACTGGATACGACAAAAAATTTAACCTTAGCTTTTTAAATACAATACCATTTACTTTTTTTTCGCGATTTTGGACAGAAATTAGAGAAATTGTCTTGACTTGTAAAGGTCTAAGTCTTAATTAACTAAATAGACCCGTAAAGGTCTCGAAACATTGAGCATTGAAACTATGCTAAAAGTAATAAACACCACGCGATTAAAACCGATAAATGAGTTTAATTTCTTCAATACCTACATATGTATATACTTAGTTTTTTTTAATTTTTGACTTAGATTTGACACATTTTCCTGATGAAATACAAAGAACTTAAACGTCAGACTATAGTCTGAAATTAAAAAACATACTATATGTACCTAAGTCTAATATCAATTACCTCCCCTACTAAGTATTTTTATTTTATTTTTTACCAGTAACGGATAACGTTTTAATAAAACGAAAAGTAACAGTCCAATACCTACTTTAAAACATATTTCTTGATCTATTAAGAATTTATGTAGCAGGTATGTAATGTATCTATAGAAAAAATAAATAAGTGTCTATTATAAAAATAAATATCTCAATTACTTTACTATACATCTTCGAGTTCTACATCAAATCTCGATATAATCACGATAAAAATCTACCATCATCACTACTTCATATCCGAGACACTTTGAAAATTATATTTTAGCTACATCACTGGCTTAATAGCTACATAAATAAAACCATTTCAAATGGAAATATTTTCCACATCGTTACGTTTTTATTGTATTTATTATCGGTAAGTAAAGCCGTTCTAATATTTTATTTCTGTGACATAGCGTGGGCCTAAAACAGGCCAAACCAGAGTACATGTTTTATAGACAGCTCTCAAGTAGATAACCGATAAAATTCCGTAGAAAGCCATTCGCGCAGAATTTCTCGCGCTTATTTTCTGACAGCATTAAACGTATACTCTACAATTGCGGAGTTTTACGAGAAATTAATTTGAGTTGTTATCAAAAATATAGTACAATAGTAAAGTTCTTTTATCTTTTGTTTTTGGATACGGAACCCTCCGTAGCCAAATGGCCAAAAACAGAATCCTGTCTGTCCGTCCGTATGTCACAGACATTTTTTTCGTAAATTTCATTATTCGGGCACGAATTCTATAACTAAATCAACTCAGAGTCGTTGGATTTTTCTCGAAAATGGTTCAGCCATGTCATTATTGCTTCGGTAGGAGTTCATTTTCAAAGATTATGTTTTTCCTTAAAAATATTTCTTGTAGATTAGCCAAGAGCAAAAACATTAAAATATGGTTATATTTTTGTTAAATTTGCAGTAAACTACTAACTCTTCAAAAGCATACGAAAATTGGAGATTTTTCTAAAAAACGGTTTAACTAAGTATAACTCGTTAAACCATTAAACCCATTTTTAGAAAAAGCGCCAATTTAGAATACGTTCTCTGATCAACATAGGATTAAAACTTCTTCCACCTTAGTTGTCCTACGCGTAACACCTGGGTGGTACTAAAGTAACCTCTCAGTTCTAAGTCGTGTCGCCAAATAAACTCGTGCACTCGTAATCCCCGAGTCACGAGTCTCATGCTAGCTCGTGTGCGTGCTATATCTTGGAAACCATCGTCCCCGACCATAAGGGTAACTGGTGAAAAGTGACTTAAAATATAATACTAAAAAATAGCAATTAATTCGTTTTAATTATTCTATTTTGTTTTTCTTTCAACCATCTGTACCTATTTCTTTTCATTTGACCAATAAAAATATTTAAAAAAAAATGCATAAAAGATTAAAAAGAAAGTCGTCAGCAGGAATTTATTGAATAGTATAGCTCAGACTTACTTACCCTTACTTTTAAAGATGACTAAGTTTATGTAACGTTTTTCTGGTTCTGTTTTCTTTGAAACTTCATGTCACAGTAAAAGACAAACAATACATATGAAATGAAATAATTTATTTTCCAGACCGTAGGTCCACACACACATACAATACACAATAATACTCATCAACAAACAAACAAACACAAAGTTAAATTAAATATATGCTAAGGTAGGTAGGTAGTACAAGTTTAGTATTTCCTAAGTACTAATAGGAGTGTGATACGTCTGCCAGGTCCTATGAAGGTACATAGTTTATGCAGCTGTCTATATGAAAGGGGGTTAGCATATCTTTCTTACTTATAAACGATGATTAACAGATAACTAAGTTATGAAATGTTTGTCTCTATTTATCAACTTTGAAACGACATATGACAGTAAAAGACAAACGATACATAGTCTACGCAGCTCTTAATCATGGTTTATAAGTAAGGGGGTAAGTAAGCACCTATTCAAGTGTCCAACCCGCTCGCAAACAAGACAATTGTATCACAGTCGAAAGGATAATAAATAAAAACAATACGCGAATAAGAAACAGAAAAATGTAAATAAGTAACACCTATCACATAGCGAAAACGCCAGAATCAATTTAATTAAAGTTTTCATCAGATACAACACTACAGGAATAAGAAGTTTCGTACCAGTTACCTACGTTAATTCAGCTGAGAACACCGAGGGCAGTATTACGTGTCGGTATATTCTATTCATATCGCTGTCTAAGATCAGTGGTCTAGGCTTAACGTGTTCGCCGATGCTTTGAATGACCTGACAACGGGGACAATGTTCATAACGATATCTATAAGATTTACTGATATCTATGTCGTCTTTGGGTTTTAAATTTGTTTGTTTACATTGTTTTAATAATATTTTAAAAGAAGAAAACATCTACAAAAACTAAACGCAAGCCAAGACGGCACTCAAACCCACATCTCTCAGTTGCGCTTCCAAGGTCCACGTCCTTTTTATATATTTAAACTTTTTGTATAAACAAATCTTAAGTATAAATAAATATTCCACGACGTTATACACAGCGCAATCTAGCACCAAACTAAGCATTAGGCTTGTACTGTGGGTACTAGACTTTTTTCAGGAAGATGTGTTTTAATCATATTTTAGGTACAATTAAAAATGGAGTAAGTAGGTATATCTTTAAATTAGGTTGTACTGAAAATGGAACGTCACTTTCCTAAAAGCAAGCTGTAATTAGTACTAAGAGATAGGGCACGAGCATCATTTAGTATGAGTTTCGTTTTAATTAAGACTTAGAACTAATTTCTTCAGAAGAAAGTTACTGTATTCAATTAAAACTTAATTTATCCTTCTAATGTTATAAAGGAGAAAGTTTATGTTCAAGTAAGAATGTTAGTTACCCCTTTACGGAAAAAGTATACTAAACCGATTGCAGTAAAACTCTAATAAAATAGCTGAAGACCTGGAAGAACAGGCTATTTATGAAATGAAAATCCCAATCTCGCAATAGGTATTGGGACATTAGTGGGAAATATCAGCTTGTGTGTTAATCCAGATCTCGAGCTATCTACATACCAAGTTTCAAGCATAAAATTTAATTCGTAAACGATTAAATAAAATAAAACAACCTATATGCCTTGCTAAGTAAGGTTTTTATAATTGTACAAGTTTCATAATCATTAAGATTTGTAACAGTTCTGGTCAGTCATATCTCTTTAAACCAGATATGGACGACGTTTATGTAACTAATAATCTAATAAACAAGTCACAAAACTAAAAACAAACATTCAAACAAACTGGAAATTGTACTGTTTAAACATAAAATATTACATTATATAAATAAAAGTTATTAATTTTTGAGTCATAAAAGTGTTTTAAAAGGTAATATATTAAAAGGAAAACTAGAAACTTTAAGTGTTTTCTAAAGTTCTGTGGAAGGGTTTTGAACCCAAGATCACATGACCTGAGGGCAATCAAATAGGGAGATCATTTTAAATTACATATCCTGCTTATTGAAAATAACTCTAATACAGACACAAAGGTTAAATGTTGTTTCGTTTTTACCCTAGTTGTCCATTACATGAACTTTGGGTAGTGCTTATTAACTTGACAGTAGCACGGTTTCCACATGCTCTGTACCGGTAATTGAATATTTGACACTGTTTTTTAAGATCGTAATTTTGATTTTTTTTAAATTTAAACTACCGATAGCAGTCGTATTTCATGTTTGCTCATCCATGAAGTACTTAAGACATTTATCAAGAGAACATATTTAAAAAAAATGGTGTAGTACCTAGGTAGTCCAGAAATCTCATCACATCTATGCACTGCATTACCATTTTCAAATTGAATACACCAGGGAAGTTTACGAACTACACGTAGTCAACATCTATAACTCTACATTTACTTTAACTTCAAATTTTGATTTCACCAAAACGTTGCACCGCAGTACAGAGCCAACGGTGGCGCAGTAGTTCAACTGTCAACATTGCATTGCCGACACATGTAAACAAAACTTGGCAGAGTTAACCTCAGTGTACGCCTTTAAGAGGAAAGTCTACCTACTCTTTCTCCATACAAACGTAGTCGTATGTTCCCTCCCTGGATCATAATAAATAACATAAGAGCGAATATGTTTATGCTAAAAAACTTATATCTGCCTCATGGCAGAACATGTTTTTTTTTCATTTTCTAATTAAAATAAGAAATCAAATTTAAGTATTAAAATTAGGATATTAAAGAAATCAAAAAGTATGGGGCATGGTCATAGCTGATAAAGGTTTTATAGCATAAACCTCTATTCTATAAGTATATTCTCTAATGTCTTTATCCAGGGAGGAAACAGACTACTACGTTTGTAAATATGGAGAAAAGAGTAGGTAGACTTTCCCCTTAATCTAGAGTCCTAAACACGAAACTTTTCTTCTGCTAATCCAGTATGCATCTTTGTCCAATACAATATGGTCTTTGCAAGCATAAGTTTATGAGTTTTTCCATGTCTTAGAGCCCTTTCCAATACTTTCGTTGGCGTAGATGTATTTATTTGCATTCGTAGTCCTTTGGCTTCTCTATTTATTTGAGTGTGTATGTATTTGTCACATTAGAATAGTTTTATACCAAACCTCTTAAACTCCGCGACGACGCAACGGAGGGTTGTTTGATCATGTTTATTGACAGCAACTTCAACAGTCTGTAATCTGCTATAACCCTTCAACGTATATTGTTATTAGTAAGGACACGACTTTGTACTAAGCTAATTTCTGGTTGCGAAGTTTACTAGTCCCATCATAGGGGACGTAGGATCAGGATTGATGTTTTGAATTAAGCATAAAATAACATTGCAGAAAACACCATAATATGTTACGTTTTAGTTTGTTTTTTTTTAGATTATAAAAGACCCATCGCGACCTAGATCATTGTAACATGGTTGAAACGTTGAGGTAAAAATCACGCCTTTAGAACGCGGGAAAATATAAAATTAGGAGTTCCAATCGTGTTAGCTAAAAAGTTTATTATTAAAGACGTCTTTACGTAACGAAGCAACGAGATTATAACTGAACAAAAACACAAAGTAAAAAAATATTATTTTAAGAGATCGTAATTGATTTAATTGAAGAAATGTTTTTCAAAATTTGCACCCGACAGGACTTTCAAGTCCTAGTCCAAGTCCTAGTCCTAGTCCAAGTCCTAGTTCAAGTCCTAGTCTAAGTCCAGGACTTGAAAGTCCTGTCGGGTGCAATTTTTGAAAAACATTTCTTCAATTAAATCAATTATCCAAGTGTAGGAAACACTTTAAAAATAAAATCAAGGTTAAGAGAGCGTTTCACCAAATTGACTATTTCCAATGTCATCTTACAATTTATATACTAAAAAAAAATTCAACTACATTCCGTTATTAAAATAATGGACAATTTTCGGTGAACCCGACAGGGAATGTGAGTTTAGCTCATAAAATACCTTTATATGTACTTACATACCGTTCACGAATTAAGACAACAACTCCGAAATAAACCTCATCTTTATTAATTAAAGATCCAGCACCCACACCTGCTAAATGTTGATAACTGCCTTACCTGTAACAATGAGAAGAAAAACAATTAGTACCTATTCGTACCTAGTTAGATACCTACTAATCATATTACAAAAGTTAAGTCTGTTAGTTTGTACCACCATCACACTTCTTCTTTTCGTGTAGTGATTTGGCTCACCTAGTGCTAGAGTTTTCAGGTCGCCCTAAGGCCTCTAACTTGACCTAACGACAGCTATCAGAGATAACAGTCTTTAAATCGGGATTGACTGCTTAACATGACTTTTGAAAGGCATGATTAGCAGTTGGTACCAAGCTTCGGAAACTTGAGAAAGTGATTTTTTGACATACAAATTATCGGGCACCCATCCAAGTAATAAACATTCAAGATTTTTTACACTAAAAGTGCTGAACCGATTTTAATGAAATTTCACATGTAGGTGTAGACAGTTGGACATTTAAAATCCGCGCAGTTCAGAGAAATAAGGCAGAGTTTTGATCGACCCCATACGCAGGGCGGATGCTGGCTACCAAAACCTCGCCTTTTCCTTCTCCTTGGCGTTGATTTGATTTCCGAAAATAATTGCATTATCAATATACCTAGACAGCCGAAGGCGACGTCACATGTCTCTAACATAGACAAATTAACAACTTAACTGTGTTAAACGCGTAACATCATTGAACTAATTGTTGTTCTTGTCCAATGTTATACTAATAAATAGGGCAGTTTAGGTCCTGCTTTAGAAACACGTAGTATAAAAATAAAATAAATAAATAAATTCTGTAAACAACACACAGTGCTATCTAGCCCCGTGGTAAGCGACTAAGCTTGTGTTACGGTGACTAGACAACGGATATAATAGGTACATATATATTTTTTTATTTTTTTTTCGTATGGGCCCTGCATCGGAACTTGTTAGAAAGAAAGAAAGAAAATATGTTTATTCGGACGAACACACCACTGCACATCAAGAAACATAAAAGTAAAAAGATTACAAATAAATATGGGGTAAAACCAGGGCCGGGCTGAGTCGCTTTGCCTGTACCTCAGTTTTAACTAGTTCAGGTGAAACCATAGACCGAAGGTAGTAAAATAAAGTTACCTCATCCACATTGTTGCCCCCGCAGTATTGTAGCAAATATATCAAAGTGGGCGTTGAATAGAATAGGCGTGCTCACGAATTTATTATGACTCGAATTGTTTTATTGCTAAATAGAGATTTTTATTAGTTTGGTTAGGGACATCAAAATGTATTGCGTAGCTTGACATCATTCTGAGCAGTTACTATATATTCGTTTTTCAATGTTACGTTTTCGTTTCGTTTATTGATTGGCAACTTTATGGAGCATTTCTTTATCAAAAACTTTATTGAAACTAGAACATTGATATTTACATACATAGATTTATTCTAGACTATTAATTTTAATAGACACCATTCTCTTGGTTTCCTTGCAACTAATTTGTCGCGCGCAGTGCGACAAAAAAGTTGCCAGGAAACTAGGTAAGTTGCTCGTGGGCGTTATCCCTAAATCTTTGAACCACCTCGGAGTCGTTTAAGTCTTGATTATAGGCAGGCATTCTTATGGCTATCATAGTACATTGTCGACCTCGTAATTGCTTTCTATCTACCTATATATATAATATAAAAGAAAGTCGTGTTAGTTACATTATTTATAACTCAAGAACGGCTGAACCGATTTGGCTATAAGTTAGTGGAGAGGTAACTTAGAACCAGGAGAAGAGCATAGGGTACTCTTAATTCCGTAAATTCCGCCGGATCGGGATACACGAGTAAAACCGCGGGGCGCAGCTATAAAAAGGATAAAAAGGAAATCTAGAAAAATATCTCAGTACCTGCTAATTGTAATTTTATTTTTATACAATTACTGAAATCCTTAGCCGGCAAGCAGTAGACAGGTTTTTTGTCAGAAATGTTTTTGTTCTAAGTTCGTGTTACTTTTTCGGTAAAAGAATTTCGTCTTCAATAATGATTAATGACTGATCATGAGCGTCGTCTTTGTCGAAAGACATTGTAATAAAAAACTTTCATTACCAACTCACTGTTGACGGCTTTCATGTAAGTTATTTCAGCAAGTTTTTATAATGAGTTTAATTTCTTCGAAGGCCTCATTTTTTCGATTGAAAAATTTCTACGTCATTTTAAAGTTTCCTTTACGATATTTTATTACTATTTAGATTAAATATTTGGGTAATATATTAAATATTTAGGTATATAGTTTTAAATTTATTTAATACGTAAAAGGTACGTTTAGGTATATTATAAATTTGTCGCAAAGATTGCCACTCAGCATTTTTTGCTTGCTGCCAAGTGTTGACGACTTGGCTTTATTTTGATTAGTTCTATTTTTATTTCATACCCCTAAGTGATAAAGGTTGTCTACCCCTAACATTTTTTAGAGTAGTATTTGGGTAGGGTAGTAGTAGGGTAGGGTAGTAGTAGGGTAGGGTAGGGTAGTGTAGGGTAGGGTAGGGTAGGCTAGAAGTAGTGTAGGGCTGTACGTTTACAACGTCTGTCGGGTCAGCTAGTAATAATTACGAGGTAAAATTGTAAATAAAGACTTAAAGACTCATTTAGATTAAATAATTTAGAAATAATAACAAATATACAAAATACAGATCGGAAGAAAGAAAAAAACAAAAATATTCAAAAAATAAAAGTATCCAAAGATACTTACACTATTCACTTGTCATTTCGGTTGATAATTATATTCAGTTCTTAACACAGGCACATTAATTTGATAAACATTTACAGTATCCGGAAGTGTGTGGGATGGGGTCTCGAACAAAGCGATGGAATGTCATCCAAATCCTACCTGAGTGGCGCACGAGCCGATACCAAAACCAAACCCATTCAAATATAAACTATATTCTTTGAACACGAACGTCTAATTTCGAAGTACAAAAAACAAAGGCTCCAGCTACCGCATGTCGTTCAAAAATTAATTTTATAGCTCTATCGAGTTAGTTTATTTCTGATACAACACGACAATAGATATTTGTCCTCAGAAATAAACATAAAAGGTGTAGAAGAGGAATAAAAACGGCCCTCCCAATTCAACAAATAAAAGAGTTCAACGCGTTTTTTTTATTGTTTTTTTTTTTAATAAGTAGCTGTGTGGATTGATTGTCTAGACGAATAATGATGTGTTCGGAAATAAATCGATTTACTTTGTGTCTTACGTATTATTATACTTGATTGATTGGTGTCAGGTCACCAGGTTACGTATGAGATCTGTATGGAAATACACCTATAAAAATAGCCCTAAGAAATATTAGGCAAACGTTTGTAATATAAAAGGAACCCGCACTATGTACCTAAATTATATATGTCTTTACAAAAGAAAATGCTTACTAGCCCACCACGGCTAGATGGCGCTGTTTGTAACAACATTTATTTATTGACTATGGGGTAATTAATAAGGGGTAACACCCCTAATAAATGCGTGTCACGCCACAAATCAGTTTTCCGACGGCAGGCGAAGATTGAAATAAAAGATTTCTTTTAGATTAAAAACACAATACGTCGTAACCCACATAAAATGAGTACATACTTACTTACTATACGAGTAGGTAAATCCATAAAGTGACTGCATTTGAATATAATTCACTTATTCCACTTCCTCGAAATGGTTAGATGCTGAGTTTCAATTCAACTAAAGCCTTCTTGAGGGAGTCGGTTTATTTTTATGACCGACACACCCTGTGTAACATGGCTTTACGAGCACAACCCCTTTACGTTGTTTAAAAGTAAAATTGGTTAAAGAATATTGACTTACCTTTTTTAATTTAGGTGGCTGGAGTGTACTTACAAGAAAGCCGTAATGTTTAAATTAAGTACCGAGACGGTTTTTAATTTAGTTTTTTTTTATTCTACTTTAACGGTTAAATAAAAATTAGTATTTAAAAGTTAATCGTGGACTTAATTAAGGGTGTATCTATTTATTTTGAAATATATTTAGAGATATACGCCATAAATGTTTTAAAATTAGTGCCACCATTCATGACTGATGTCACTAACACTAAAGTATTTTTTGCCGCATGCAAAGAGCGGTGGGAGGGTGGTGTTCTTTGCAGGCTGCACACTGCACGCTGTGTTATAATAACACTAGTCAGATGACGGGACTAAAAACTAGATTTTATTATTTAAGAGGACAGTCTCCATTCTCTTTCTCCATACAAACGTAGTCGATGTTTTCCTCCCTGGATAAAGACATTAGCGCAAATATGTTTATGCCATAAAACCTATATCTGTCATGACTATGCATCTACCTTTGATTTTCTTCATTTTCTAATTAGAATAGTAATAAAAAATTAATAAATAAAACAAAAAAATTAAAAGGTAGATGCAAAGTAATGACAGATATAGGTTTAATGGCATAAACATATTTGCTCTAATGTCTTTATCCAGGGAGGAAAACGTCGACTACGTTTGTATGGAGAAAAAGAATGGAGACTGTCCTCTTAAAATTAGTAGTTATGGAGTTCCGAAAAGTAACGCCTAATTTGATCAATCAATTAGTTAGTTAGTTATAGCTTATCGGTTTTTCATTTTATTTTTTAAATAAGACAGATACTAAATTGAATATATTGAAAGAAAACATAATACATGTTAAAAAGTATTTCTATTGTCTAAGTGCATTGCGGCCACAAGTGGCCATTATGCTCGCTGCCTTTTTCCTCTGAATAGACAAATTGAGAACTTCCCTCTTTGGTTTTTTAAAGTCGGTTTAAAAATAAAGGCGAAAATCCACTCGAAACTGTATATCAAAAAAAAACTGACCAATTGAGAACCTCCTCCTTTTTTGGAAGTCGATTAAAAAGAAAACGTCGAATCTATATAATATGTCGCCTCGATCTTAGCTATGTCACAGATATCCTGTTTCTATAGTGGCTGTTCTGGCCTACGACTCGTCTCTAACAGCTTGAGGGCTTCAAAATTGTTATTGAATCTGATAATAATTTTAACATTAACGACTGATAGCTACTTGTGTTTATATTTGACACATGCTTCAGCCGCAATATGGATCGTAAAACTGCGTTATTGAGGCCATAAACCTTTGTTAAGAATTTCTCATTGCTATAACATCCTCGTAACGTCACAAATAAAGGGAATCTAAGCTAGATGTGTATTTACTTTTTCTTATCTAAGCGATGTTTCCGGTTGCATTCCTCTCGGGATCACGGGGTCCACTTACTCCGCAAATTATTTAAAATCCCCGTCACGATAGGATTTTTCATTACTTTTCTAAACTACGAAACTAAACTACATTATTTAATTTTGACAAATTTTTGTCGCCTCAAATTGTAGAAAACTTTTTAAAACACCCTTAAACATAATATGCTTAAAAGATGTGAATAAAACAGTGCAAGTTCTCCCTGCGGGCAAAATAAAAAACTTTTTAACACCTAAAAAGATCCAAAACACAGTTGGGCACCACCTCTATTAACATTTTTCAACACGTTAAGTGCCTGTTATACTGCCACAGAATGACAAATTAATAAGACACTCACTCTTTCAAGCCTAATTTAACTTATGTGGGAACTCACAAAACACACTTTCCTACCTGAAAAGGGGTTTCATAAAACTGAATTATAGTCATGGCCCTAACTCGGTCTTCTGGATCGTCGTAAAGTAACATCTCGGGTGCTCGCAGGACACGTGAACTCGAATGCTTAGCTGTAAAATTTTATGGAAACTCAGTTGGATACAATGGATAATATGTAAATTACATATTACATTACAATCTTTTGAATTTTATCCGGTTTCTGTTAGTAGGTACTATCAGCAACAAAGTGGCTACCCAGTTAGCTGAAAGATTCGTTTGAACCGAGCGCGGAGCGTGGAATAAGTATATTACATACACATTGATATAGGTATATCTATAAATATCAAATGTGTGACAATTATTGTGTATCTAAATTTGCATGCAAGCAGGCGATAGATAGTAGGTAAGTAATAATTAACAATAAAGTCGTAGGTATCTTTACTAAGTGAACCTAAATTTATTTTGCAAGCGAAATTAGACATTACGGTGGGTAGCCACTTTTGTTGTTGATAGTACCTACTGTAATGTACAAAACCATATAGAATTTTTATTTCTCTAGATTGTAGTTCTCCGCACACTCAGAACATCGTCCATCGTTAAATTGAAATTCATGTTCTGATGTTACCAATATTCTATTCAGCTAAAAGCGAGCGAATAGGGTCCTCAGGAGTGCTCTTTGTATATAGTTAGGTAATGTAAATTTTACAGCAATGTTGAACTCTCTTTGAGGTAACGTGTAAATAAAATATTTGAATCTTATCGCTCGATGATACCGATGAGCGGAGGAGCTCATTGACCTAGCTGTACCTGCCGATCATGAACGGTCGTGCCGGTTAAGCAATGCTTAACCGGCAAAGGTTAAGCAAAGCAATGCAAAAAATTATTTTCTCGAGCTCCTCCGTGCTTCGGAAGGCACGTTAAGCAGTTGGGCCCGGTTGTTATCTCAGATAGCAGTCGTTAGGTCAAGTTATGGAGACCTTAGGGCGACCCGAAAACACTAACACCAGGAGGGTTACTGCGGTTCGTTTCGATACGACATCGATACGATAATACGATGATTCTACTGTCACATTCTGATAGTAGGGTGACAGTAGAACCATCGTATTATCGTATCGTTGTCGTATCGAAACGAACCGAAGTAACCCTCCAGATGAGCCACACAACTATACGAAAAGAAGAAGACCGATGGGCGGTACATCTTACCTATCTATCTATCTATGAGTGGGTTATTGAATAATATTTGCCCTAAAATGAAAATTACTTCATATTATTATGAAACAGTCTGTGACTGAGTTCACCACAATCCTCTGTCAACCCACAGAGAAGCAGTGTGGTTCGTAAGCTTCGTAGCGTTTGTAGATTAATGCTGATGCCAGTGCATACCTAGTAGTGGAATGAATTATGAATTTGTTAACTTTGTCTGTGGTCAACTTATATGGATTCATTTAAAAGTTGAACTCAAAGTTTTTTGACGTTTGGTTTTTAAACCACTTTTACCACTGACTTAGGTGAGTTAGTGTTCAAACGGCGATGGTAAGTGATGATAAGATGTAGCAAGAAGGAAGATAGCAGTGGAACAAGATCCGACCCGTCTTAGTGGCTGCACCGGTTTACGTACCGGAACACGGCCGGTGGGTAGTACCTAATAAGCCGCGGCCGATGCCTTCCACCAAGAAACGCCTTTTGGACGCCTTTTACGCCCCTGCCATATTCCTTAAGGCCTAGGCTAAGTTCTAAAACGTTCCTAACTTTAGTAACTCGATTCTACATAGGAACGAGTAGAACTAGCAATTTAATTTAGCGTGGGTTAACTTTTAGATACCTACTTTTATATCTAATATATAAAATTTCCATGTCACAGTGTTAGTTACCGTAATCCTCCGAAACGGCTTCACCAATCTCCACCAAACTCCACATGCGTATTCAGTAGGTCTGAGAATCGGCTACTATCTATAATTTATAAGGCAAAACAACGTTTGCTGGGTCAGCTAGTATTACATA
Source organism: Idaea biselata (assembly GCA_958496205.1). Lineage (NCBI taxonomy): Eukaryota > Metazoa > Arthropoda > Insecta > Lepidoptera > Geometridae > Idaea > Idaea biselata. Next base: position 25,516,002 of record OY292396.1, on the reverse strand, counting down.
AAAGTATAGTTGGATAACTGGGCCAGCTATACATAAAATTTCAGTGGTTTTTCAAAATCTATTTAAAAAAAACTCTACAATTTGTAGCTAGACCGACAAAATAAATTGAAATAGTAACCAAAAACTAACCAGTAAACAGGGTTTGCTAACGCGGCACTATATGCATACAATATTATTTCAACATTTGGTCCAACTCTAGATTTAAAAACCAACTCTGTCTGGCGCAAATAGGACAAAGCTTTAGAAAAACATTTCTAGATAAGTACTAGAAACATCTCTCGTATTCTATTAAAACAAGTTATGTCACGCATTGGATGACACAAACGTTTTGTCCCAAAACAATGAGTCGGGAAAAAATATTCCCATTCTTATGTCACGTTCTATAAGAAGATTAGCCTCACTGATCTACCCCAATGTTAACAAAAAAACGGGGCAAGTGCGACACTCGCGCATAAAGGGTTCCGTACCACTATCACAATTGGGTACCGAACGCTAAAATCGTTTACCACTTTTAAAATTTGATAGGAAAATGAGACACATTTAGCTTCGATTCTTACTTCTATCATACGACCACACCACAAAAAAAAATGAAAAAAAAAAAACTTTGGCACAAAGACAATCTAAAACTCTTTGGTAAGTGAAGGCAGACCGGTATTTGACAGATAGGGCAGCCATTTTGAATTTCATGACCTACTAGATTCAATGTTTTTGAAACACGTTTGTTGTATGGGAGCCCCTCTTAAATATTTGTTTTAATTTGTTTTTAGTATTTGTTGTTGTAGCGGCAACCAAAATATATCTTCTGTGAAAATTTCAACCGTCTAGCTATTACGGTTCATGAGATACAGCCTGGTGACAGACGGACGGACGGACGGACGGACGGACAGACAGACAGACAGACAGACAGACAGACAGACAGACAGACAGACAGACAGACAGACAGACAGACAGCGAAGTCTCAGTAATAGGGTCCCGTTTTTACCTTTAGGTACGGAACCCTAAAAACAATGTGGTTCGGACGTGTCTGGAACCTCACAGGAATTTATAGTAAAAGTGGAGTCGCCACACAAGGTCTTTGTGACTTTTATTCAAGTGTACAAGAATGAAGAAAAGACTGTTAAGTTCTAAGGTTTAGTTTAGTTTTGTTTAGGTATACCTAGGCAAAGGACGGGTGTGGCTTTTAATGGTAATAACATGAAAGCTTTTAAAAAGGATTTGAAAAAATGTTTTTTGATTATTTAACTCGGCTGCGTAAGTTTCTGGTGTAAATACTTCTAATGTTGTTCATAAAACGGGAGCTCAAAACTATATATATATATATATATACTATATTTTGAGAAAAAAAAGGTTACCCCTATTTTTAAGTGAACGACAAACGACAGGGACAGTGAACGACAACGCGTAGCGATGCGGCGACGCGACGCGAAAATATTAAATAAATAGTCGTTGTATATGACTATGATATGACTGTGGCCTACTGGCGCGTTAATCTGTCTGTCAATCTGGAATTCAGAAGTATGAATGTCGTTCATTATGTCGCGTCTCTTTGCTTCGCTATTGTTGCGTTCTGTCGTTCACCTAAGACAAGGGGTAACCTTTTGTTTTTAGGTTAATTCGAAGTTGAATGCTAATTTTTGCAACGCATTGTCATCCATTTCCTTTTTTATTAGGTACCTTAATGAATACAATATAATTATAAAGAATATATTGATAATCTCTACATATGTTTACGACTGAATCCTTTGTAAAAGTTTATAATGTTGGGGTGATTTGCCAAAATATCAACGAAATGTAGCACATTTAAATGTTAATGCTTTTGTCGAGTAAAACTACATTATGCAGTGAATATTTGGTGGAAAATTGGATAAAAGCTAGTTTTAAAGCGTTTTATTCATAGTCTCTAATTATAATGGGCCATTACTATTTTTGATTTCAATTCGAGATAGGACAAGATAAGTATATATTACTTGTTTTAAAAATCTTTGTACCCACCTAGAAAACCGTTATGACGATAATAATGTTTATTTTATATCATATTGTGGCAGTGAAAGTTGCTTATCAATAGAACGGCTCATTTGTAAGCAAACATACAACATTTAAAACAAGCAATAAGTACCCACTTTCTACAGTTATCTGAAGGCGCTAAAAAGATAAACGTCTTCAAACGAAACTTTAGTTTTGGATTATATCAGTTTATGATCTTACTTGATAATAAATGTCACCTTCAAGGTAAGTAGATTAATTCTTGAACTACAAAATCTCATTAGTACGAATGTTTTATTCAAAAAACCGCGGAAAGCGTCAGGGCGGCGCCTCAGGCCGTTTGCGGCGCCGTGAATTTTCTATGCGCCCACGCTTCGTCGCTTTATCTACCTTGTTCTCACATAGAAATTTACACGTGCTTGCAACCAACGGCCCGTAATAACGCAGTCGTCGCATTTTATCTGCTAGCGTGGCAGCTGCGGCTCGGCCCCAGATATGCCGGCCGCCTCTTGAACATCCGACAACACCCGAGGGACGTGGGCGAGCTGCAACAGCCGCATTTTATAACCTTTTTATTCCATTGTCACTCCACCGATGCACCGTATCCGAGGGAAAAATAAATTTAACTTTTTATCTAAATGTCAAATCGTACCGTTTCGATCGAATCAGTTTCCAAATAGTTTTAATAAATCTCCTTTTACGGCGTTCGGCGGTCAATACTGAACGAATGTACGGGTTCACGCGGCGTGTTATCGTGTTTTATTCTGTTATGACTGTTTTGTAGCCAGCAACAATAGCTTTAATTGAAAGAGTGTCGATAAATTTGTAGAGAAGTTCAGTGGTCTCAAATCGTCGCCGGTGGTCCCAATAAAATCGATCGTTCCCGGGATGTTGTGACACATCCCGGAGGATCGGACCCATGTTTCGGAGCAGTCGTTTTTATCTGCCGCCGACCTTGTCGTCATTACAATATATCTTCCAAAGATTTTATCTGGATTATCAGAGTTCGATCTCCGAATTTGTAACAATTTTAAAGCCATTAATTTATTTTATTCGACGATCTGCGTTCAAACAATCACAGCTAAGACAATTAAATTACGCTTTAACTCTAAAACTCAATTACGGGCGTACGTGTTGTAAACAGAACGAGCCGAAAGGACGATTACGTACAATTTAACACGTCCAAAGCGACGAGACGGCCCTTAAAAAACAAAGTAAAGGATATAACTAATTTGGTTAAATAAAGCTGGGCAATATATCCATGGGTTTTGACACACAATGGTACAATTTTCGGTTGAATTTTCTCACGGTACAGCTCCGCCCACGTCGAACTTCTACGAATACATTTCAAGCCAAGGAGTGGAACTCTGTGTTTATAATTTAGCTATAACATGGATAAACGAATGGCTACAGTTTTTGATGTGTCATCATTTATCACTTTTAAATGTGTTCGATACCTACGCGTTATGCAACAATGGCGACTAAAGAAATGTTAAATAGCTTCGAAGATAGTAAACAAGTCATTTTATTTTAATAAAACGTTCTTCGTCCAAATGTTTGATGAGTGGATTTTTATTAGTTTTACAGCTGGTTATATGTATAATTTATGTAGGTACCTCTACCTAATATTTATATTAATAAATTTATTTTTTATCGCATATTAATTTATTTGATAGGTGCGCATGAATTTGGAATGAAATATTATCAATAACAATTCTTTATCAAACTTGTAAAGCTACTGTGTAAATTATTGAATTTGATGGTAAATAATAATAATGTGTTTAGTGTGACTAAACAAATGCGGCGAAATGATGAACTACAATTTGCATTAAATTCGCGAAGATACTAGCGCCAAATTCCAATGTGCAATTGCATTTGTTTGCATATAACTACACCGCGTATTTACTGCCATATTTATTTTCGCTTTTTTTATACAGAAACTACAATGCATGGACTATTTCAGTATTGATCCGTACCCAGGAAACCTCGCTGAAAAATTAGCGTTGCCGCGTTGACCTTAAAATTTACCTTGAATCAAGTAACTTGCAGAGGGATCTGGGGGCTGTCAGGAAATAGGCAGGGGATGAGAAGCGATGACAGACGAGAGGATAATAAACAGTGGAAACTCACTATACTTTTCTATCAAAGTACATAGCTAATCCCAAAAAAACATTACCATTATTTACTTCTCTTCATTTACGAGTTCCTTTATCTTTATGTAAATAACCATATCCATACATTAATATTCTTAGGAATCATTGATTTTATAGTCGCCTAGATAGTCGGCAATTCACACCAGATTATCACATCTGAGTTGAATATATACCTATAAGCGCCAGCGACCATCCGCCCACAAAATTATCATTTTCTAACTTTAAAGCTATATAAAAACAACTGTAGTTTTCACTTAGTTTGACAATGGCAGCGGGATATCTGCTTCCTAAAAAGCAAGCTTTTTAACTTGACTGAATAAGTGAATAACCACAAGTAAAGGCTTTTTATAGAAGATCTCCGAACTATGCTTTACTGTAGGTACTAAACAGAAACCCCCTTACTTAAATAACGAGGACTAAGTTTATGTAACGTTTGTCACTGTCTGTTAACTTTGAAACTTCATGTCACACTAAAAGACGAACGTTACATAAAGATAGTCACTATTTATAAGTAAGGGGGTAAATTATCTAAATTGAGATTCTTGGCCGCGCAAGTCAGGACTCCGTGAAAGTATCTGGATAAAATGTGATCCATGTTACTCCTACCTAACGATGCAATGCAATGCAAATTTCATCAAAATCGGTCCAGTGGTTTCGGAGATTACCCCCAACATATATTATACCCACATATAATATATATTGGGGGTCATATTAGTTCAGATTCGGAATTCTCTTTAATTCAATTTTAAGATTTAAAACTATAGTTAGATTTTCACTAGTAAACACTAACTAAGGAATCAAAAGTGAACACTTTTACTGAAGTAGCAAAATCCTTTTAGAATATCTCAGGGTTTTAAAAGAACTTAGGTTATGTTTGTGAAGTACCTGTATTTACAGTTGAAAACCGTTACACGAGCTCATTTTCTTTTTAATATTAGTTTAAAGTCAGGAAAATACTTTTTAATACTGCGAATTTTATATAGGTAATGCAGATAATAATTATATTTCTTTAATATAAAATCATAGCATGTAATAATACAAGAAGGAAGGTTTGCGGTAAACTGGGCTAACGTTCAACATTTTGACACAATTGTGTCAAAATTTTGTCTTGACCGTCTGGCGCTAGTAAAGCTTATATGTGGTTTCATAAAGTTACCTTTTAATAATGCCTTGACCCGTCGGACACTATTTAAGTTCATGGGAAGAGGATTGCTCAATAACTTCAAAATTGCAGAGGATTCTTCTCCACTGAAAAAAAGAGCTGCAGAGCCTTGTCGGCTCCAACAACTCCGCTTCCATCCTCTTCCTTCGACAATAACAAAAGCACGACTCGTCGAATTAAAAGCCCTACTTTTAAAATTCGATGCGTCACTCAAATCACTAAAATCTCCCTTGAGAACTCTTCTCACTAACACTTTTAACAATTTTCTCTTCACGCCTCTTCGCTTATTCACTTCACTAGATATTTTTCCAGTGAAAATGTATTTGGACGCGAACACAATCCGCCGCAACGTATCATTGTTCCTAAATACGGAATTGTTCACATAACATCTCGTTGGCGAACTCTCGTTTATTTTTATTACAGTGTTCCGCTTTTTAACTTTTCCCTTTATGACAAAGTCTGCGGACGTCGTGAAAATTAACAGCAGCACTACAATCGAAATTTGTTTTATCATTTTGTTACATTTTTCGTGGACACGTTTCGGACTTCTGCAATAGCTTCATCTACAACAACTACATTGATATTTTTTGTGTGATCGAAGTGTCGTATTGAGCTGTCACCGCGAACGTGGGAAGTGCAGTGTGAAATGCGCGCGCGCCGCCTGCCGTGCCAACCTCGACTGGAGGCTTTATCGGATCCACTGCAACTTGCAACCTGTTGTATGTTAATCCTAGCAGAGTGCTACAGCATTTGTAAACACTAACTACAAATACGTTTACAATATTTACAAACCACTTTTGCTTGAAAGCTAAAAATATTTTGTTTAAAATGGTACAAGCAACATTATGAGAATGTTTAAGCTAATTTTACACATGAAGTAGGTATTTTTTTTATTACTTGTTATTTTTCCCTTCATAATATCTAGAATTTAGCTAGTATCTAACTCTAGATTTCATATCTTCTTTATCAACCTTGTAGGATATCTATTAAAAGCAATCATAAAATAATTTACATCGCATTTCATATGAACGTAAAGTTTAATTATACAAAAATTAACATGTTGATAACCGTCCCTTAATAAAAACAGTCTGTTGCGATACGGAAAATGACAGTCTCTCAAATAGACTCAACTCTTTATGGTTGTGCGAATGTCGTTTTCTCATGCAAGTGAAAATACGCATATGAATTGATAGTAGGTATCTATTAGATAAAAGTAGGTATATAGTATATAGTTACCTGAGATGTTTTATGGAAATTAAGCGGTAGATATGCCAATACTCGACGCATTTTGGAATTTTAATTACGCCATCAGGAGAGAAGTAGCAAAATAATATTACCCATACTTAATTGAAGTACCTGATGAAGGCAACTGTATGAAGTTGAAGGTTGAAGTAATTTGACTGGATTCAACCAGTCAGACATTTTAACGACTTAAAAATGAAGAAGGTTATTTTTCAACCAACTTTAGAATAAATGCAACAAATAAAAAAAAACTTAATTATTCATTTTAGAAAAGTTTTTAAGCCATTTACCATTTTACCATTTCGCGTAAAAATAGTGATTTGTCAAGAAACTCGTTAGGTAGAGAGAGATAGATAGAAACTTATTACTACAAGTAAAGTACTAAGAAGTATTTGTAGTAACAAAGCTTTGTACAAAAAGTTGTCTCGACATCTTTCCGGAATCGGGTCTTTCGCGGGTGGAACTGAAAACACTGAGGAAGAACGAAAGAAAAGAAATATGTCATCCGTCGTCCGTTCGTAGAGGCCCAGGTGTGATCGTTGTTAAACGCTCAGCTATCATTTATAAAAAAAACGTAGTTAAAAACTATAGACTCAAATACCTAGGTAAGTAATGAGACGTAAGTCTATGTATGTAGTTAGGTAATAAGTAATTCTCTATGGTCAGTAATTCTACAGTGCAATGCTAAGTGGTCACATATAAGTTAGCACTATCATAAACATTTGAACGATTCCCATTTATGAGAATAATATCTTTACTATTTCGACCTAAATATCTAAAGAGTTTATGCAAACATTACTGTTACGTAAGATTAAAAATTGAGATGGCCTTCTGTCCATTGAGTTGCATGCTTACATCGTTTGGCGATAGCTTGAAAATGTTATGTCGATTGAAAATTTACTAATAAACAGCTGCATAAACTATGTATCGTTTGTCTTTTACTGTGACATGAAGTTTCAAAGTTAACAGAGAGAGACAAACGTTACACATATGTACGTACTCATTGTTTATAAGTAAGGGGGTTAATGATAAAAAATGTCGATAGTATTTTCTACACACTAATCATCGTAACATTCTTTGATCAAATCTCTCGATATCACGACATAAAAGTGTAATTCTTTCTCAGAGTATGTCTGTATAAAATTAATATTAATACTTCAAACCAGTCTAAACTCAAGCAAGATTTTAAAAACTTTTAATGTATTGATCAAAAAATTCGACCTTTGAATATAGAATGGACAATAAGACATTTTACAAAACTTCAAAAAATGGAAAGTCTATTTTGGTTGTATCTTTTTATGTGTATTTTACATGACATAATTATCTCTGCGGTTTGAGCTCCGATCACTATAATTAGTAGTTCATAACTAACACACAAATCACATCTCAGTCAATCCTAGAAGGGACCTGGAAAGGTCTCGAAACGTTGAGCGTTGAAACAATGCTAAAAGTAATAAACACCATTCGTGCATTCATTAAAACCGAAAAATGTCTATAATTTCAGTTCATAACTAGTTGGTCCCAAAATCATGTAAAAAAGTTTGATCTCGTCAATGATCCCGACCTCAACGTTAATCATAATTTATTTTTTCTGCGCTAAGGTGTAAGAACACAAACATCACACACGCCAAGCGGATTCCTGCTAGTTAGCACAAAATCGTAGAGCCCACGACTTGTCTCGTAGTCTGGTTTATCTTCATCAATATTCAATACTCTTTGGTATTTATACTTGTCTCTTATAATAGGTACTACTAGTGTAACGAAGGCACACGAAGGCAAAGAGCCCAACGAAGGTTCAGTGCATCGAGCACGTGGCGTCGCGTGGGCGAACAAGTAAACCGTAGTACGATCAACTCTTAACCATGACGAAATCAATAACCAACCCTAACTCCGTATAATAAGATACAAATTGCAAATTCAATAGGGGATAAGAAAGGTTTTACTACATCGATATAAGTGTAATTTGCGTACGCCGCGTCCTCGGTTTGCACCTTTCTGTTTCATCTAGTTTTTTGTGCGCTGAATTTATTAATATTTTACCTACGCTAACAAGACGTTTTTATTACACTATTGCCATCAATAAAGAGTTAAAAATATAGTTTTAATGCATGGCGCCTCATAACTTGTAAGTTGACTAACAACCGTACCTATTCACAAACGGCCCTATGCTATTCACAAACGGCTCAGCTTTTGTCACATTTTCGCTGACGTTGTTTATCATATCACTCACAATAGCAAGATAAAGCATTAAAGCACGCATAGGGTTTGTGAATACGGCTGTTAGTCACCTCACAAGGACGCCCTAAAATGCCACGGGAACCTACTTCAAATTGGCGTTAGCTTCGACGTCATCGAATATTGGAAATATTTCTGTCAGATTCATAGGCTATACGTGCGTTGATAAGTCGCGGCGGAGTCGCGTCGTCGTAGCGTCGCTCATTTCTTTGACATCACCACAGAATAGGTAAATAAATAAATAAATAAATAAATAAATTCTGTGAACAACACACAGCGCCATCTAGCCCCGTGGTAAGCGACTAAGCTTGTGTTACGGTGACTAGACCACGGATATAATACTTATATTTATTTTTCTTTTGTAAATACATACATATTATACATTTTTTTAACATAAACGAAATATTTGTATTTTGTATTTTTATACTATTAAACTTTCCACTTAAAATATGAAAATATCTCAAACAATGTCTGTCGTAAAACAGTAAAGTCAGCCTTCAAACAAATGATTCAAATACGATACTATTATCCCAGTTATAAATATAAAAAAGCTTGATTTATTACAAATATCAGACTCGTGTCGTTAACTCTATCGTAAATTTTATTCATGTGTTAAACCTCACCCGAAATGTTACATTTCGGATTTACATACAACTTATCTTTATAGAAATGTACTTTTACAACTTTTACAAAGTAAAATTACCAATGAAAATTATACGTTTTGACCTTTTCTCAAATTTAAACAAAATAAACGACGTTGAATTTTCGTCATTGTACTTATGGTTACGAATATAATTTAATTGTGTTTTAATAAGAACTTAAAATCATTAAAAAACGGGGCAAGTGCGACACTCGCGCATAAAGGGTTCCGTACCACTATCACAATTGGATACGGAACCCTAAAATGGTTTACAACAACCAATTTTTAAATTTTATAGGAAAATATGAAATATTTATCTTCGATTCTTACTCCCATCAAACGACCGAATCACTCAAAAAAAAAAAAAACCTTGGCACAAAGAAAATCTGAAACATAAAAGAAACTCTTTGGTAAGTGAAGGCAGACTGGTATATTTGACAGATAGGGCAGCCATTTTGAATTCCATGACCAACTCGATTTGTCCTCCTGTCCCTCTTCCTGTCCTGACTCCTTGTTATGTTTGAAACACGTTTGTTGTATGGGAGCCCCTTTTAAATAATTGTTTTATTTTGTTTTTAGTATTTGTTGTTGTAGCGGCAACCGAAATACATCTTCTGTGAAAATTTCAACCTTCTAGCTATTACGGTTCATGAGATACAGCCTGGTGACAGACGGACGGACGGACGGACAGACAGACAGACAGACAGACAGCGAAGTCTCAGTAATAGGGTCCCGTTTTTACCTTTAGGTACGGAACCCTAAAAAACGATTAAAGACATTTTTTTAAAGAAATTAAATTTAAATCTATTTCATGTGAAGCCATTTTATGCCAATTCAATATAATTATTCAAAAAGAAACCATGTTAAAGTCAACTACAACAAGGTTTTATAGAAAAAAAAACACAAGAAAAGTTTTTAAATTATTAACAATTCTAATTTCAAAGAAAACAAAAGACAAAATACGATAGTAACAACAACAAAAGACCATCGAATCTGGAACAAAACAAAAGATGATGGAAACTAAAACAAAGACGCTCGTATCCAGATAATTTAGTCCAGAAGACTACCGCCACTGACCTTCATGGTACAAGTCGCTGGACAGGTCATAGCGCACTGAATTTTGTGCCTATTTGATCTGTGTCGCGCATTTTCTATTAAAAGTGATGGTGACCGTCCACGGAACTATTAGTCCCACGGAACTAATAGTTCCGTGGAACTATTAGTCTAATCTAACTATTATAATCTAATCGGCACAAAGATCTAATGTTATTTTGTATAATATACCTACCAATTCCAGCGTACTTATATGGTTTTCATTTCAGTGCGGTAGGCACACAGTCAAGAATTGATTGCTTACCGAAAATAGAACGCTAACTCCAACTAAAATAGAATTGAATGAAAGCCTTTAGATAAATTTATACCGCTATCAGTAGAGAAAGTTACGTAGGTATCTACGTAATTTAAACTAGATTGCCAGTAATGTATCGAGAGTTATTTGACAAATATACAAGTTACTAATAGTTGTAATATGACTGCTTTAACGCAGTATAAAAGCAAATTTATAACAGCTTTGAAAATTTGTAGAATTCGACTTAAATTTCATGATACTTTAGTACCAATACTATCCTAAACCGGAACGACGATAAATATGTGAAATTTATAGACTAACGAATATTATAATTGGATTTCTTTATCGTATATTTAGCTCACCTTGTGTTAACTTTCAGGTCTCCCTAAATTCTCTAACTGACCTTACACTATCAGAGATAACCACCGAGATCATTTGCTTAACGCGCCCTCCAAAACAGAGTCGCTCGAGAAAATGCACTTTGTCACACTTATTAATCGGTCACCCATCTAAGTAATGACCGTGCCAGGCGTTACTTACCTTGGACGACTAAACAAGATAGGTGAGCGCCTCTACGTCATGAGCCTCTCATTGTTGGACTTGACAATTGATAAAGAAATATTTTACACGCATTATTCAATCGACATGAGCTAAGGATAGTATCGACGTAGCTAAGGACATATATTTTTTAGGGTTTCTTACCCAATAATTGTGCTAGTAATACCGAATCCCTCGTATGCGAGTCCGACTCGAAATTAGCCGTTTTTTTTACAATAGCACTGCAACCTCAGACTGCAACACAAAGATCCTAAAATCGGTCGAAAATGATGATACGAATTATTTGGGCTAAGAATTTATCTCTCCCGTACTCTATGGCTGGATTGCACAGCTACACCGAACTAACTTATAAGGATTAGCTAAAAAACGGGGCAAGTGCGACACTCGCGCATAAAGGGTTCCGTACCACTATCACAATTGGATACGGAACCCTAAAATGGTTTACAACAACCAATTTTTAAATTTTATAGGAAAATATGAAATATTTATCTTCGATTCTTACTCCCATCAAACGACCGAATCACTCAAAAAAAAAAAAACCTTGGCACAAAGAAAATCTGAAACATAAAAGAAACTCTTTGGTAAGTGAAGGCAGACTGGTATATTTGACAGATAGGGCAGCCATTTTGAATTCCATGACCAACTCGATTTGTCCTCCTGTCCCTCTTCCTGTCCTGACTCCTTGTTATGTTTGAAACACGTTTGTTGTATGGGAGCCCCTTTTAAATAATTGTTTTATTTTGTTTTTAGTATTTGTTGTTGTAGCGGCAACCGAAATACATCTTCTGTGAAAATTTCAACCTTCTAGCTATTACGGTTCATGAGATACAGCCTGGTGACAGACGGACAGACGGACGGACGGACGGACGGACGGACGGACGGACGGACGGACGGACGGACGGACGGACGGACGGATGGACGGACGGACGGACAGACAGACAGACAGACAGACAGCGAAGTCTCAGTAATAGGGTCCCGTTTTTACCTTTAGGTACGGAACCCTAAAAAGGAACAGCAAATGATAATTAAATGTCGGACTATCCACTAAATACAACATTTATTGGCGTAGTACTATACCTATTACAAAAAATACTTGCGAACTTTATACAGATGTAATTTTTTAACATACTAGCTGCGTCCCGCGGTTTCATCCGCTTAAGTCCCGATCCCGTGGGAATATCGGGATTATAAGTCGTAATTATAAGTACCTAGCCTTCCTCAATAAATGGACTATCCAACACTGAAATAATTTTGCAAATCGGACCAGCGGTTCCAGAGATTAGCGCGTTCAAACAAACAAACAAACAACCAAAAAATCTCTTCCGCTTTATAATAATAGAAGATAATAGATTCACTTATAATTCGTAAATATTTTTAAAAATTACGTATCACTGATGAATGTCGTACTTAATAAGACAAGTGTTCAAGACCAGCTATTCCGGACCAGTTAGTTAATTCGATCAGTACCTATGCAAGTGAGCCTAAAGGGTGTACGGGACGTCATGGTTTAGGCTTCAACGCTGGTATGCAATCCAGGCATAGCTGTGGCAGACATCATTCGATAATTGCATTTTGCGGTCAGCCTCCAGTTAAAGCAGATTGAACGAAACATAAACATACTCCAGTTCTTTTCTATTAGATAAACAAGATCTGAGATGCGATGGTCCAGAACCAATTGAAAAATGATCTTTATTCTTCACTGGTACGGTCCATTGCCGATATAGATTTTTATGAATAAATTATGTGAAAGTGTTTTCTAAAGATACTCCCTAAGGTAACACCGCCGGCGGTAGAAGCTATTTTTGCAACATTGTTTTTTTAATCTTAATAAACTATTTTTATAATCTGGTTAACCAAGGTTCTTTTCATGAGATACAAAAATCAGATATGTTATGTAATAGTTGCGCCCCGTGGTTTCACCTGCGTAAGTCCCGATCCCGCGGAAATATCCGGATAAAACCTATGAGTTAATCCGGATCTCCATCTAAAGATCTGTACACCAACTTTCATCGCAATCGGTTCAGTAGTTTTAAATAAGCAAACGTACTTTCGCATTTATAACATTAGTCGATTACATGGTTCTGGGAAATAATTACCAACTTCAATACTTACTTCTGATTGGTTTTAAATAAAATGTTTATTTACAGTATAAAACTGAAGTAAATTAATCATGTAACATTAAAAAAATCTAAAATAACGAAGAACTAAAACAAAAATAAATTGTCGGCAACGTCCACCCGAGTCATAGTGCCCAAGATGCTGGCGGCATTCCCGCGCTGAATAGCAAGGCTTATCTCCTTGGACAAGAAACCGCCAGCTCTTGTATCACCAGATACCTCGACAACACTTGCCGATCACTCCCTTAGAAAGACCTTAGTACAGGCCCCCCAAGACCCAATGGTCTCAAACCTTACTTGGGATTTCTATGTACCTACCTACTTTCATGGCCTCCGCCCTCGCTGCCCCCCCATCGTTCATTTGAAATAAATTCTCAAAGGTAAACAAGAACAAAGTACCTACAACAAGTACGTAGGTACCTACATAACTACATTCCTACTAAATCGGAACTAACGAGAGCTCGCCAGTTACCGCTCTTTCAAGATACGAGTGTGTATTGAAATAGTGAAGAGACAATAAGAACAAAAGTACTAATTCAGCACAGTATCGATAGTTTTGCGTCAGCTCGAATCGTAGCTTCGTAACTACGGCACACAAGAGAAATGTCCGACAAATTGCGCTGCGCAACTGTCTGCACACCTCGGACAATACACGGCCGCAGGCCGTATCAATGATTGCATATTTTATAATCACAAATATGAGCTTTAATAAAGGGAATTCGGTCTTAGAAAAGTTTGCACTAAATACATCATAATACTTATGTATACTTATGTATTTGCTAAACCCTCGCTTAAAACTGTTATAAGAACAACAATCAGTAAATTCAATTTGTTGTATTAAGAACTATGAAAATAGACATTTTGACTAGGAAGATTCTCTTATAAATATTGCACGACGTTACCCATAGCGCAATCTAGTCCCAAACTAAGCATTAGGCTTGTACTATGGTTACTATACAACGGATATACTAAATATTATACTTTTTTTTGTAAATTCATACATATGATACATAGAAAACACCCAGACCAGAAACAAATATTTCTTTTTAATCATAATGGGAATCAAACTCGCAACCTCTATATTGGAGTCGGGCCTTCGCCCGCCGCACCACAGAGGCCGTCAACAATAATAAAAACAAATGAAAAACTAGCGATCGAGCAGTAGTTTTACCAAGTTTTTTTAGTTTTTGCCTTGAATAATCTAATTTAAGAGTTGCAAGGTAGCAGTTCCATTTTCAATAGTTATCGGAATGTAAATTACAATAGTAAATTGCAGAGTCGTTATATAAAGTTCACCAGTTTACCTGTCACGGTAAACGTAAACTGCATGAAGTTATGAGTAATTTTTGTATCATGAATGGAACTTGACGTAGCATTGAATTTAAAATTGAAATAGTCGTTGCGCTTTAGCTCGGAGAACCGGCCTCGGACAATAAAATGTTCATGGCACGTCCACATTAGGCTTTCGTTGTAATCCGCAGAAGTGTCGCGAGGCATGCAAGAGAAATGGACTACAAATTGTGTTCGCCTGACTGCGGCGCCTGCGCTCCACAACCGGACTTAAATGGACCACCGGACCACTAATTCTAAAATACTAGCACAACTAAACTAAATATGATTTGTGCTCGACGATTTAAAATATTTGTGTTGAACATTTGAATGTGAGTACGGGTGAACATAGGACTAGGTGTTTTAAGATAAATTTTATTACAAATAAAGCTTCAAAAATTTATTTTTTCGTTTTCGCGATACTGTTTGAAATAAAACTCATTTTTCGGGTTTAATCGCGTGGTGCTTATTATTTTTAGCATTCTCACCACCACGCGATTAAAACCGAAAAATTTAAGACTCTTTTTAGATTTGTTAAGATACGGTTTTTTTACATCTCCTTGTTCATTGTTTTAATCTTGTAAGTATTGTGACTAATTGAATAAATCTTAAATATTTATTGCGAACCTTTTACAATAAAACAAAGGCAAGAAATTAACATTTTAACATCAATCAATAAATAAACAAACCACTTGAGGGTTCAAAAATGGTTTTAAACATCTCCTCTCAGAGTTTCATATCTAAAGTCACATTTTTATACAGCCACTAAACAGCAGAATTGCCGGAGTCCAAAAATACGACGCCATAAAAACGTGAATTTTCTTTTAATTCGCAATTTTGTGTTAAGGAATTGCTACTCACAATAAAACATGGGATGCTGTTCACTCGCTCTACGTTTCCCATCCTTTGAGGACTGTTAAAGTTTCTTTTAATGTGTTTGCAGAAAATTAACGTCACACCTCGAAACGAAAAAAAAAAATAATGGCTAATAAAAAATATTACGACTAGGTACTCCAATTTTAGTGTTAAAAATGTAGGAAATGAAGAGAATTTTATTTTACATCAGATTGTAACTAAACAACTATTCATCAAACTTTTCAATTTTACAAACACAAGGCTTTAAAGTATTTGAAAAACTTTACAAAACTATTTCTATCATCTATAACGTTACGAATTTATAAACTGTGCTTGTCTTAAATGAAAATCTGGAAAGCTCTAACCTTTCTTCCTTTCCAAACACCCTTTTCACTTCTAAACACCTTTTATCTTTCTTCGCTTCTTGTCCATTCACAGGTTGCCTGCAGGAGATAACTTTAAGCGATAAGGCCGCGCATTGTGCCACCTATATTTTAGTTGTTTATGTTTTGACCTTTGTATTGTGACGTTTTTATTTTATGGTGTTACAATATATTGGACAGATATATTTATTTTGTCTAGAGATAGAAAAAATCAATCCTTAGTTGAATTTGCAATAAAGCTGCCTTTCAAGCAGCTTAGAATTTGCTATTCTACTAAAACTATCTGCATATATTCCCACAGCTTAATTTTATGACCTTACCCAGTAATTTGGTACTAAACTTCAATAACATATAGATAAAATAAGCACTAAATAGGAAACTAGTTTGATAGGAACTAATAAGGTTTCTACTATTCGTAGGTAAATCTGCAACTTCTAGTTAATTAAAATGCACACCGATGAAAATTATAATCTTACTACGGTCGACCTTTCGCACCCTTGTGACGAATTTTATTACCTGAAGCCCATAACATTAACAAACCAGCCAGACTGTTTGCGTACTCCTGTGCGATATTTGTTGATTTAGGATCGTATCTCTGCAAACCTGAAAGTTCAACTTACATTATGGATTTTATCAATTTTATTAAGGGCCGGGTTCATCCTCATAAATTACTACCATCTACCCACAACGCTCCCTTGCGTACATATTGGTAAACCAGGTAATTAATCTGATAAAAGAAAAAATAATTATCAAAATTTTCTTTGTTACAAAGCTTTGTTTCAAAGAGTAAGAAGCCCTTTGTTTGTAAAATAAAACCCTACATTGAAAAGGCTTGCGAGTAGTTGTAAGGTGTCGTGTCTGTTTTGTGTAAAATGTCAAAGTGAGGGAAAGATCAAGCGTCGACGGACGCAAATTGTGTTGACGCAGCGCAGTGACCGCAGCAGGGAACAAGCTTCACAAAAACGCCCCCGCACGTGCCATATTTCTTCACGAAGTGTGACAAGGTGGCGAAACGAGCGCGGTGTGGCCTCGTAGCATCGTTCGGGTGGTCCACCAGGCCCACTCGAAAACAATTCTAGTGAAGCCGTCATCCGGTGGGATAAGCGGCCTCATTATTCACTAAAAGCCCACGGCGTGCCCGCTTAGGTAATTGGAGGCTTTGTTCCTTTGCGCTCAGCTTTACCGCACTCGTGGACTGCGAGACGCTCGCTTAGCCGATTATTATTCGCACAATCAACGATGTGTACGAGGCCTTAGAATAATCTGACATTTGAGGTATGAATTGTTTAGACGGAGGAATAAACGTCGCATTACTTTTTGCAGCGTCATTATTTTTATTTTATCTCAAAGTTGTGCGGTGCAAAAATAAAACAATGTACCGGATTCCCTTTGCATAAATGTTTGAAAGTTAAAAACATTTTATGGTTGAAACTGGGGCCAGTTCTGCTGTACTCGTATTAATATTCTGTTTGTCTGACACTGGACAGTGGACATAGCTGTGCTACCATTTGTTTTTGAAATGGAATAGTTTGGAATTGTTTCTTTAAAAAAATATGGAGAAAATATTTATTATTACTACCGTGTTGAAATGACTTATTTTCGTTATTTTGACTTGTTGACATGCACACATGTTTCGTATAATATACTAGGTAATACTCTTATTTCAGAAACTTAGATAGGTACCTATATAAAGTAAACGGGTAAATATTAGACGTATACAATAGGGTGTCCCAGGCTATAAGGGGTAAATTTTTTTTTGCAATTTTCGATACGCATACCCTCTATATTTTTTCGATATGATCCTAATTACCTCAATATGAAATATTATTACGATCAAACAAGGATAAGCCGTGCCGACTTGACTTTGAAGTTTATCTGAACAAATTAGTACTGCAGAATAGAGAGATTAAATTTAGAAATCCAAAAAACTAGTTAAAATGAAACCAGAATCTGCTTTTCTTAATTATATTATTTAAATGACCTATTCATAGGTTTTTTTTTCATATTTTATCATCATCATCATTATCTGAGCGATGTTTCCGGTTACATTACTTTCGGGATCCGCTTTCCTGCTTTTGCGTCTCCGCTTCGCATGATTTTTTGCATTTCTCTTCTCTGTTCCTGTAGGAAATAACAAAAGTTAAACGTTCTTTTGATTTTCCTGCATCTAGAGCAGGCAACAGCTTTCCATGCTAAGAACCATCACGACATCAGGCACCTCATCTTAAAAATCAAGATTTTCCGCTTCTGGACGTTCTTTTCGTTTGCCATTAGTAAGTTTTCTTTGAATTGAAAACTTACTAATAGCAAATTCGTCAACGTTATGGCCCAGAGCTTCGATAGTGACTTCAATAATATATACTGAATCCCTCATGCTCAATTGACATCTATCTAAAGCGACTACTAATTTTGGGGTAATGAAGTCTTTTCTCATTGATATTTTGACAGATTTGAGCTGCTCGAATGAGACTATAGTCGTCAAATATTCTTCGGCTACCAAGCTCGTACTAGAATAATATCACTCATGTTCCGTTAAAGGTTCTGTCGATGACTTAGACGATAGAGAATAATTTTAGTCGCCGAGTCTTGTTCGTTTCTCCTAATCCTTCAATATTTTATCAACTTTAGCAAAATTGTGGAAATCTAAAAGAAAATCATATCTTCTTCAATACTTGAGTAGTTGAGTAGTTCAATAGTTGAGTTGCAATTCATCGGCGTGTGCAATACCAAATAAGTTGTTAAAATTACTTTACAAATTACTCCCAACGCCGCTTAAAACTATCTTTACTTTTCTTAGCATTTTTGTCTTGCCACAGAATTTTTTTTACGCAGTTCAGTAATGATTTAGTAGATATTCTTGCCTTCTCCTAGAATAAAATGCACTCACGAATAGTAAGTTTCGCACGATAAGTTTAGTTTAGTTTACAAATAAGTTTCGATATAATATGAACCTCACGGATATTATAGGTAAGTACAACAAAACTGCTAAAACTTGTCTATTTGAAGGGTGTTTGGAACCCGTTATCTGGATGTTTTGAGATTTCTAATAAAAATATATGTATTTTTGGAGCTACGGAATCATACTCACATGTTGGACGATAAAAAATAATGAGTCTAACAAAATCAAAGAGCTATTTTTAACTTTTCGATACGAAGAGCGCGATCAACTTGGTAACTTCAGAACAATTTAGTACTGAAACATTGCGATGCAAGTCGGCACGGGCTACCGTTGATCAAATTGCATGAAATTTAACCTACACTAGTTTTGACATGATACAAATAAATTAAGAGGGTATGCGTTAAAAAAAAACGACTTTTAATTTTTTGGGACACCCTAGTATACAATGTTATAAGAGTGCAACAAACAGTTTTATAATATATTTTAAGATTTAAGATCGTGTTATAATATTTTGCCGATAAATTTTCTTGGCAAAGCTACGATCTGCCTTGCTTTACTGTTGTCTAGGGATGTTGGCTTTTATAGTGAATTGAATTTTTAAAACAGAACTTGAAAACAGAAACTCGCTGACAATTTCAAAATTAAAGTTCAATAGATATGGTACATTTTTTTAAATTTCAAACTATATTCCGACGATTTTTTTCTTCAAGAAGATGTGTCAAATCAAAGTCTACAATTAAAAAACGAAGTATAGTTTAAATTGATAATGATGGGTTGATGATGGGTTAGGTTTTTAGTTATGATGACTGCTGAAATTAGAAATCATTAAGATGTATTGTGCATCTTGAAGGACTGTATTATAAATCTAAATAAAAAAATATTGCACGACGATACAGATAAAGATATTTATCTTTGCGAATAAATATCTTTATCTTTATCTGTATCGTCTGTATACAGATAAAGATAAAGATATTTATCTTTGCGAATAAATATCTTTATCTTTATCTGTATCGTCGTGCAATATTTATTTATTTAGATTTATAATACAGTCCTTCAAGATGCACAATACATCTTAATGATTTCTAATTTCAGCAGTCATCATAACTAAAAACCTAACCCATCCCATGATCTTTATTTTATTTTATTTTAAGTCTAAAAGTATATCTGTGTATCGTAAAGTTGATGAAAGATTTATTACTCGTATTAAATAGGTATTTATAACCTTTTTCAAAGGGAAATAAAGTGGCAATATTTAAAAGATAAAGTCAAGAAGCCTCTTATAATCCCGTATACCCTCATCTACACTTTAATTTAAGGGGAAAACAGACTACAGATTGAATATCGACCAATAACTTTCCGACCGTTTGTCATATACTTCAATAAGTATAAATATAAACAAAGCCACAAACTAAGCAACTAGGCTTGTACTGTGGGTACTAAAATTTACTCTAGACACCGAATACATTACATAAAAATACCTTTTTTTTCTAAATACATAACATATTGATTACACAAAGAAACACCCAGCTCAGACACAAAAAAAATAGTCTTCATAAATATTGGTCATTGGCGGGATTCGAACACGGAACCTTCTAGTTCGCCCAGGCGAACACCAGACGCGCCATAGAGGTCGTCACGAATGAGAAAGCTGAGTCTGATTGAACAGGTTGCCTATAGTCTATTTTATGTTCAAGGATATCAGGTAAGATCTTCTTGCTCTGCCCTCTTCTTTCTTTTAGTTGAGCGTGCTACATATTAGACCATATCATCACTTACCATCAGGTGAGAGTGAGGTGAGGTGACCAAAGTATGACCTAATGGTCATACATTGGCCAAATTTGCGTCAACAAAACATAATTAAGTATAAAATAAAATAAATGTGTAAATAAATTCCGTGAACAACACACAGCGCCATCTAGCTAGCAGCTAGGTAAGCTACTAAGCTAGCTAGCTAGCTAGCAGCTAGCTATTGTTTGTTGTGCAAATTAAGCGAATTTGCATTTTGCAATTATGCAAATTTATTTAATTAAATTATTAATTAAATTCTATCTATCTATCTAAGCTTGTGTTACGATGACTAGACATTGGATATTCTATATCTTATATATCTATATATATAAAAGAAAGTCGTGTTAGTTACTCCACTTATAACTCAAGAACGGCTGAACCGATTTAGCTGAAAATTGGCAGGGAGGTAGTTTAGAGCCAGGAGAAGGACATAGGATACTTTTTATCCCGTTCGAATAAAAAAAAATGCTTATTTATTGCCTTTAAGGCGGAACAAAGTTCGCCGGGTCAGCTAGTAATACTTATTTTAACGGCAGCGGACAGCGAGGACTTTTAGTGAGTATACCTACTACCTATTTTATTCATTCATATTATATTCCTTTAAAACAAAAAACTCCCTTGTCTATTTTCTTTTACCATTTTACAGTTTCATTAATCATCCGCCTCTTCAGTTAAATGTCAATATAAATTTCTAATCCAAGTTGCATAGCGTTACGCTCCTAACTCATCACTCGTTCCTTGTTATTGCGCGCAGTTACGGGCTAATTAATTGTAACTCGGGAAAACATCGGCAGTTTCATTATAAGTTTGAGACGCGACTATGGATGAGTCTGGAAAAGCTGACTTTACGCTGCGTTGAAAATGTTATGACAAAAAACTAGTTAAGAATTTGTTCTTCTTATAATTTTACTAATATTAATATTATAAAGCGGAAAGTGTAACGAATAGACTTCGAAACTACTGAACCGATGTCGAAAATTCTTTCACCAATAGTAAGCTACATTATCGAAGAGTAACAGGGGCTACTTTTGATCACGATATTCCCACGGGATTGGGACTTATACGGGTGCAACCGCGGGATGAAGCTATTTTTAATAATTTTGTAAAATTAAATTTACTGATCTTTGTGGCGGGTCAGCAAAATACCTGTTGCAATCAATAATTATACACCTAAACATTGATGGTCTTGTAATACAGAATTTCACCAGTTTTATGTTCGTCGTTTTCTTTCTAACTTTTGAATAATTTAGGTACTATCTGGGAAGCTATGTCTTATCACCATAATTCGTTTGTTTTTTCAACTGAGTCTAGTCGGCAGTAACAAGCCACGGTCGCCTCTTCTTCACCAAAAAAGCAATCTATTGTCTAACATATTTATATTTTTCTATTATAACTTTTAAGTTCTAATGATGGTATGAAAATAATAATATATCAAAAGACAAGAATTTCAAAAGGGCTTTACAAAGGTGACCGGTGCCGGTGGCGTCTCCGTCAGCATATCGCTCGTTATCCCACTTCCCGCGGCGACTCAAAACAAACTTACATGCATAACTGCCACTTGCAATTTACAAGCGATTAACAACCTTATCTTATCAATACCAAAGTTGATTTAAGTTTAGCACATGTAATGATAAAACCATATTCATTACATCAGTCGACTTTATGGCCGTCACTAAGCGCCGACAACTTCAGAAAAATATTTACATACATACATCGTTCTCGTAAATGTTTAAAAGAAATAATGAAGAACGTAGAATGGTCAAATATATTATTATGTGATATTGAAAAGATGATAGATGAGCCATTGACCACACCTTAGATGTAGCAAAAAATCAAAAATCAAAAATCAAAGTACGTTTATTCATTCGGATATTAGCAAGATATCTCTTTGACATGTCATTTTTTTTTATTTAATTTACTCTACTGTGTCTTCGGATCGCGACCTCCATGACATGAGAAGAAGACACAAGAAACTCATGGGGTTTTTTTTTTTGTATATTTTTTTTTTGCAGTAATCATGTGATTTACATTGTCGCATATATAATATTATTGAAGAAAAGTGGAACTGGAGCAATAATCTATACTTACTATAATAATCCTTACTAGCATTACAAGAGCGAAAGTAACTCTGTCTGTCTGTCTATCTGTTCTAATAAGTTATAATATACAAAATAATAAACAGTAAAAAAAAATAAAAATACTTAAACACTATCTCATCCACAAACACACAACCCGCCCAACACCGCCCAAACCGCCCCGGGACCCACCACCAGAGTTCTGTGGTGCCAGCCTTGCATTCCTTTCCTACACTCTAGAATTTTATTATAAAATTCGTAGGTAGAACCATCTATTTACTCCTTTCCATAACTTATCCTGCTACTTTACCACAGAACTCCATGAATACACCCCAGGACGAACCGAACCGAGCCGAACGAACCAAGCATTCGCGAACGCGACCGTGCCCCTGTCTGTCCCCGTCTTTCAATAAAGTATTCATTTCCATGGATTTTTATCGTTAATATAATCCGATGTATTATAGTATGCCATCCTGTACAGTTTGCTTTTAATATATGTTTTAAATTTATTAATGGACATGTCACACACATTCTTGGGTAACTTATTATAGTAGAGCATAGATGAGCTAGAGAAGGACCTGTTTATTTTCTGGAGCCTACTCCAGGGCACAGTTAGATCATCTTTATTTCTTAAATTAAATAAATGTATGTCCCGATTTTTAACAAGCTTGTCCTTATTTTTATGGACGTATAAAAGATTTTCGTAAATATATTGTGAATATACTGTTAAAATATTTATTTCTTTAAATTTTTCTCTAAGTGATTCTCTAGGGCCCAACCCGTAGATAGCTCGTACCGCTCTCTTCTGTAAAATGAAGATATCCTTAATATCTGCAGCACACCCCCACAGCAGGATGCCATATGACATAATGCTGTGGAAGTAGCCGAAATAGACCAGGCGGGCAGTCTTAATATCTGTGAATTCACGAATTTTCTTAACAGCGTAAGCTGCAGAACTTAGTCTAGCGGACAAAGCTTTCACATGTGGGCCCCATTGAAGCTTAGAGTCTAGAGTTATACCTAGAAAGACAGCCTTCTCAACCTTTTCGACTTCCTCGTTATTAATTTTCACTACAGTTTTAACATGTTTAACATTAGGAAGTGTGAATTTAATACATTTTGTTTTGGATCCATTCAGTAAAAGATTATTGGTATTGAACCAAGATACTATTTTAGAGAGAGCATTGTTCACGTCGTCTATATTTGATTGGCGTCTTTTAACTTTAAATACCAATGAGGTATCATCTGCAAACAATACTATCTCATGTTTGTCCCTTACTAGGTAAGGTAGGTCATTAATATAAACTAAAAACAGGAATGGTCCTAATATGGATCCTTGAGGAACCCCCATTGTTACAGGAGAGCCGGGGGATCGTTTTCCGTTGACATCGACACACTGAACCCTATTGCTCAAATAGGAGGAAATAAGATCCAGAGCGCTATCTTTAATACCATAGTGATGTAGTTTCATGATCAATGTATCATGTTTAACGCAATCAAATGCCTTGGATAAGTCACAGAACACCCCATAGGCATCGTGTGACTCCTCCCAGGCTTTATATATACTTTGAAGTAATGCAATACCTGCATCAGTAGTTGAACGTCCCTTACTGAAACCGAACTGTTTATTGTGGAGAATATTATTATCATGAAAATGTTTTAAAAGTTGGTTTAAAATAATTTTTTCAAAGATTTTACTAAGTGATGGTAGTACAGAAATTGGTCTAAAATTAGTGGGATCTGACGTACTACCCGATTTAAATAAGGGAGTAATTTTACTTAATTTCATTAGATCAGGAAATACACCACAGTCAATACACCTATTGAAAATCATGACTAAATCTGGCACAATATGTTCAATAATAGACTTTACAATAGGCACGGAGATCCCCCATAGATCTTTAGTCTTCTTCAGATTTATTTGCTTAAGGCTTACCATAATATCATGATTTCTTACATGTTGAAATTTAAATTTTGTGTTGCATTCGAGTACATGACTTTTTAACAAAGATTCTGCAATGGGGGTTGAGGAGTTCAAAGTTTTTGTCAAAGTAATAGGTATACTTGTGAAAAAGGATTCAAATTCGCTTGCAACATCTACATCATTAATGATTATCTTATTATCTATCTTTAATTTAAATGTACTATTTTTAGCTGTGGTTCTCCCTGTTTCAGCATTTATAATTTTCCAAGAGTCTTTAATTATATTATTGCTATTTTTGATTTTTGTTTGAATTGAAAAACATTTAGCAAGCACACATACTCTGTGAAATATTTTGGAATAATTTTTAACATAAACCTTAAACTCCTCTGAAAAATTGAACTGTCTTTCCGCATATAGCTCATATAGTTTTTGTCTACTTCGATGGATTCCAACTGTTGCCCAGTCACTAAATTCGCGTTTGTTAGAAACTACCATTGTTCGAGGAGTGAAAATTGATTTAAATTGGTCATTGAGTACCGAGAAGAAATTATTATACAATACATTTGGATCCATTTCACACGGAAGAAATGGTATAATGTTAGTTAAATTTATTTTTAATTTCTCAAGACGAGCTAAAGTTACTGGTACATAGGTTATCTTCCTCTTAGGTATAGGTTTTATAACGATGGCGAAATT
Organism: Idaea biselata; assembly: GCA_958496205.1. Taxonomy (NCBI): domain Eukaryota; kingdom Metazoa; phylum Arthropoda; class Insecta; order Lepidoptera; family Geometridae; genus Idaea; species Idaea biselata. The sequence goes on along the minus strand of OY292396.1, from coordinate 25,490,615 downwards.
TATTAACTGACCATAGTGATCAGATTTAATTTTTTTAAAAACACATTTACTGTTTACATTTACACTTTCAGAAACATAGATATTATCAATACATGTTGCCGAAGTATCCGTTACTCTAGTAGGCTCCAGGAAGACATTGGACAGGTTGTATGTGTTGTATAAATTTAGGAGTTTATTTGAAAAAGAATAAACTCTAAAGAGATTTACATTAAAATCACCACACACAACCAGTTGTTTCTTAGAATTAGATAACTTTCCTAGCAAAGCATCAAGTACTTCAATAAATACGTTAAAATTATCATCAACAGGCCTTCTGTATACACTAGCCACTATTAATTGCTCCAATTCCACACAAGCTATTTCTATGACACTCTCTACAGAGAGAGACACAACATCTTTTCTTTCTTTAAATACTAAATTTTTATTTAATAAGACAAGAGATCCCCCCTTTGCCATGCTCTTTCTGCAGAATGCGCTACCGACCTGGTGATTGCTGAAATTAAACATGAGCTCGTGTGCCCGCAGGTGATGCTCAGTTAAACATACAATATCAATATTATCCGAGTTCATGAATAATTCCAGTGTTAGTATCTTGCCCTTTGTCAAACGATCAATGTTTAGATGCACCAGGTTTATATTACAATTAATTTTAGTATTATTTTTAATTTTATTTGATTGAGGGCATTTATTTAGGTAACCATTATTATTTGACTTTTTGGACAATGCTATTAAAAATTGAGCAATGTCCTTATTATTTTCTACCACTAATGAGCTAGAGGATACCTCTATTGTCTCAGATTGTAATTTAAATTATTCGATGAAAGGTTTTCATCAGAAATGTCACTATTCAAAATGTCATACTGCTCAATAGAGACAGCCTGGTTATTAGCCAAGTTCTTGGCTGAAATATTTAAAAAATAGGATAGCGAACAAGCTATCTGTCGTTTACTCCTATTATTAAGGTAGTATTTACCTTTTGTCATATAATAATAATTACTAACTATAGAGTTAGAATCAATGAGGTCAAATTTATTGTTATTACATGCTATGGTATGTAACATACAATTTAGCATGTACCTTTTGTGGTTTTCTGCTTCTGGCATGTTTTTTATGTAGGGGAATGTGAACATTACAATTTTGTTTACATTTAAATTGTTAAGGGAGTCACAGTAAGATATCAGTTCTTTTCTGTCCACATTGCCACTATCTCCCACTAAAATAATTAATTTTGAGGCATTATTAAAAGAATTTTTTGAATTAATTACTTTTCTTATTATATTTTTAAAACAAGTATTAGGAAAACAGTTATTTATTATTATTTGTTCCTTTAATAACAAATTTAATTTTGAGCCCATATGTTGGCCGATTTCGTCGGAGTACATTAAAATTGATGGCTGGTTTAGAAGGAGGTTGCTTTGGCTTACATTATTTAATTTATTTTGTGTATTTATATTACTTTTACTTAAATGTGCTGTCTTATGGAAACTGTCACACTCAACCGATGAGGGATTATTATTAGTACAACTGCTTGTTGGAGTCGGGTCAACGTGTGGGCATGGACATGTTTGAGAAGCCATTAGGGAATCATATCGATCTGCGTTGTATTTAAGATCTTTAACAAGGGCATCCATGGCCAGTGAATACTCACTGATAACACTTTGTGATGATTCATATTTCTTGAGCGCTGAGTTCAATGACTCCCTAAGACCTTTAACCTCAAACTCCCAAGTCTGTGTGTCAGTTTCATACTTCAGCTGCTTATTTTTTAATTGTGTACAGTACATTTTTAGACTTTCAATAGTTTGTAATCGTTTAGTATTTAGTTTTACACTTTTATAAAATCTTTTATGGATTTTAATTAATTTAACTTTCTTTTTAATAAATTTACTGATTTTAATATATTTTTTAAGTTTGTTTCTACTGCAACCGATTAGACGTACCGGGCCGTCTGTTTCACTAGGTATGCTTTGATTTTGAGTGAGATTTATAACCACAGGACAGTTTTCATCGATTCCATTAGAAACAAACTTCGGGTCCGCACTAACTAATTCATCGAATAGACTTTGATTTTGGGTGACTGTGTAGTTGTGGCATTGTTCTTCTAGAGAGGCAATGTACCGGTGTGCCTCAACCAACTCTTGCTCCAACGTACAGATTCTGTCCAGGGTGCGGTCATATTCAGAGCTACATTTTTCAAAACTGCCTACCAACTGTTTAAATGTGTCCCGCTCACTTATAGTTTCGAGATATTTCGTATGTAACGAAGACATCTCACTTTTTAACATTTTGTTTTTCTCTAAGGCCTCAAGCAACAACCTTTCGTTGTCTTCCCTTTCACTTTGAAGCTGGGCAGACAGCTCCTTGGTAGCCTGTAGTTCTTTTAATGCTAATTGTAGCTTCATGTTCTCCTGTTCACGAGATAAGGCTCTGCGAGTCATCATGTTTACAAGCAAACCTTGTAGAAAGTCTACGACGTAAACACAATTCTATGGAACTGTCAGACCGGCCGGCGAGTGAGGTTAGGTGAATTTTTATTATTAAATCGCAACAAAATACACGTAAATTACAATGTACTTACGTGGTTACGCTTAGAATTTATATTTTAAACCAAATTCAGGCACAAATAATCCACAAACACGGAAAAACAACGATATATTTTGAAAAAAAACTTTGATTTTACAACGAATTTCTTGGTTAGTTATTTACTATTTTAAACACTTAACAAAACATCCACACACGTAATACTTAATATTAAAACCCTATTTTGACCTTAGAAATCGGCGAAGGGCTATTTTTTATTAATTTAAAACAATAATTAATCGGAACAATTTAGATCAGCTGTCAATCGCGGTGTTGCCAGAAGCAGATCTCGTCTTATAGAACTTATTCCTGTCTTATAGAAAGCACGCTTTACTATAAGACAGGAAAACGGCAGTGGAACGATTCGCATGTATTCCTCAGTGACTTCTGCGGTCGGTGGGTGATCGTCCACCGTGAACTAAGCCAAGTTGGTTCAGCTTAAATTCGCATAGTTTTTTTGACGCAGAGCCAGTTCTTTATACATATGCATCCACTGCAAATTGTGCCAGCTATGCACACCTGTGTGAAAAAATTGGAGAGCTAAGCTTAACTAACTAACTAGACATACCTTTCCTTTCCTTTTCTTTACCTATAGTTTTTAATAAGTTTCAATTTGTTTGTAATTATTATAATTGATAATAATTCTAGTCTAGGATTTTCCTAGTTCAGGCATATGAGTAATTTAGATTTAAATCAAAATTTAACTTTAAGTAATTTTGTACACATAAATATGTATTTTGTTTAATGAAATAACTAAGTTTTGATCAGTTTGATTGTAACATCTATACTAATATTATAGAGAAGTAACGTTGGTAACAATAATGTATGTATGTATGCATCTATTTTCCGAGTAATCTCTAAAACTACTGAACCGATTTCAAAAAATCTTTCACCAATAGAAATCTACATTATCGAGGAGTAACGTAGGCATACTTTTGGTCCTTATATTCCCACGGGATCGGGACTTACGCGAGTGAAACGCGGGACCCTGCTTGTAGTTGAATAAATTCACGTGCAATATGCACTACCTTAAAACCGTTCTATCTCTCACTGATCCCGAGGCAAGTGGTAAAAAGGCTACGTAATTACGCATACCTACCCAGGTCCTATATTAATAAAACAGCTACAGACGTTTGCGAGAAGCTTATTGCAACGGCATCGCGGGAGCCACTTGGCAAACGACTCCTATTTACTTTGCTTCCATGAACGTAACCTTCTAAGTCAAAGTGCCTCGTTGAAGACATATTTTCCTACTTTGTTTATGTTATTTTAACCGACTTTAAAGTCTGGAGTCTTAAGGGGAAAAGATAACTACTCTTTTCTCCATATAAAGTTTACAAACGTAGGCGACTGTTTCCTGTCGCCTACGTTAGTCCTGTCGACTGGATAAAGACATTAGAGAAAATATGTTTATGTCATAAAACCTATACAGCCATGACCCTCGGTTTTGATTTTTCTCATATTCTAATTTATCTACATTTAAATAATTCTTATTAGAAAAAAATAAAATAAAAACAACCGTTGATTTTATCCAGGGAGGAAACAGTCTACTACGTTTGTATGGAGACAGAGTGGGTAGACTTTCCTCTTAAAACGGTTGGAAGCTTAGTTTAAACAGCTCGTGTAAATGTCGGATTTAATCCTTAGTCGTCCCACACTTGACCCCTAGATGTGTGGTAAATTCACTTGGTGGTAACTTTCATAAAAAACCGGCCAAGTGCGAGAGGCACTCGCGCACGTGGGGTTCCATACCATGATCGCATAAAAATCACGTTTATTGAACGGCCCCACTTGAATTTTTACTTATTCTGTTATAGCGGCAACAGAAATACATAACTGTAAAAAAAAACAACTGTCTAGCCATCACGGTTCATGAGATACAGCCTGGTAATAGACGACAGATAGACGGACAGGGAAGTTTTTACCCATACCCACGGAACCCTGAAAGATAAAAAATAGGTTATTCCTTCTCCATAGGTATGTTTATTATCAAACCAAAATGTACAAAATGAAACGAGTAACAGACTCGCCGAACTATCGAATTTATTTGACGTCTTTAGTACCTATATTCACAGTACGGATTTTAGGTCCTAGAGTGGAAGCCTGATAGGTACACCAGAATTTCCTGCATGACTACTGTCATTCCTTCATCCTGTCAACATTTTTCTGAACTTCGTTCTTTAATTTCAGACTACGATATGACGTTTTGGTTCTTTGTATTTGACGTTTTTTCTTCAGGAAGATGTGTCAAATCAGTCTGTAATGAAAAAACGATTTTGAACGAAAAAGAAAAAAATATAGTATAGACATCAGTCTCTTACAAAAGTCTTATGTAAATTTATTTTATTTATAGTGATATCAACCTATTGTAATGAGAATAACCTTTGTGAACAGAAAAATAAACTATTTAATTATTTTTTAAGCACAGCCATTTTAATCTAGGTACCTACCTTATATATAATAGGTCAAAATAAAGTACTAGATGTATACATAATTGCAGTAAACTCGTCTACATGCACTTCACTGTCTATCTGCAACGAAAAACTCGCTGTTTTTATTATTACCTGTATAAGCTACATATAACCTATGATATAGCCAAGCGCGTATAATCTGATGTCATTCATGGCCTTCTGTGGGCGAATACTATGAATATAATAACAACGTAATGGGCTTTAAAGCGGTTCATTCTGCAGAAATTGTTTGTAAAACGATAGTATAAAATATCGGATAGAATATCATGGGATTGAAATGAAATCTTACCAAAAACTAGGTAAATATTCATAATGTGGAAGTTATTTCTGTTAGGGGGAAAAAGCATTAAAGCAATTCAGTTTAACAAGTTTAACTGAACTCAATTCTGTTCAGTGCTTTAGAGTTTGGTGTAAATAACATTATGGTATGGTGAACCATTTGCTGCATAGTAGAATATACCAAAATACTCAGTATTCGTCTATTGTTGTGGGGCTGTAGGTACTTAAAGTTTAAAGTTTTACAAACGACTAGCTGCGTCCCGCTGTTTCACCCGCATAAGTCCCGATTCCGTGGGAATATCGAGATCGAAAGTAGTCTATGTTACTCAAGGTGAATGTAGCTTTCTAATGGTGAAAGAATTTTTGAAATTGGCATAGTACTTTTTTAGTTTATTCGTTACAAACATACAGACACACACACAGACACAAATTTTTTCTCTTTATAATATGAGTGTAGATCAATGAGCGTTTGACCACTATCTCACCTGATGGTAAGTGGCGATAGTCTAAGATGGAGCACGCTCATCTAGAAGACAGTGAGAGGGCAGTGGAACAAGATTCGACTCATTTTCCAAGTGGCTGCACTTGTCTACGTATCGAAATAAGACAAGTCGGCTTAGTGCTACGAATAAGAACGGTGTTTGGTAAAAAACTGTGGCCTAAGCCTCATACAAAAAAAACCCTTTTGATCGGTGTTTACAACATACCTTAGCCATATTATTTCAGACCCAGGCGACAGGGTTCAAAACTTAACAAAAGTGCTTGCAAATATAAGGAAACAGAGTAAATATAAATCTCGAATATATCCTTCAAAAATATTAAACCTAAAAACTCCAAGAAAAGTCAAGAATATCTTCGCAAGGTGACGGAGTTAACATTTTGTTATAGCTCTAAACTTCACTACAGAATACTTAAAAACCTTTTAGAGAAGTAAAGTGCGTCTAACAGCTATTAGTCAACGTTAGTTTCGCTGGAAACTGTTATTAGCCATTTAGAACAGCGACTGAATCATTAGTTCTGTCTTAAGAGATAATTAAATGAGTCGGGGAGACTCTTAAATAGCTCGTAACTATTCAGTATTACCGGTGCTCGTTCAATAGATTGTGCTGTGACTAGAAATTAAGTTAAAACAATAGCCGAGGACGACGACTTAGTTAAGGCCGCGGGTTCACGATGGATGCAGGCCACTTATGACCGAAGCATCTGGAAATCTATGAGGGAGGCTTATGTCCAGCAGTGGACTTCTTACAGCTGAAATGATGATGATGATGAATAGCCGAGAGTAGCTTCTGTTTTCTAAACTAACTTTTTTATCAGCATGAAGATTTATTGAAACCAAATACTTATAAAACATAATTATTATTAAAAACTAATTTAAAACCAAAACCGATTAAAATAAATGTAACTAACTAAACTAAACTAACTATCAGCATGGATAGTTGTATTTAGATGAGCTCATTGGTCTCACTAACTAAACTAAACTAACTATCAGCATGGATTTAGTTATATTTAGAGGAGCTCATTGGTATAGGTTCACCTGTCGATCTTGAATGGTCCTGCGGGTTAAGCAACGCTTGGCGTGGTCATTACTTAGACGGGTTACCAATATTTGTGGCAGAAATTCACTTTCTCCTCTGTGCTTCGGAGACACGCTAAGCAATTGGACCCGGTTGTTATCTCTGATAGCATTCGTTGGGTCAAGCCTTATAAGGGCGACCTGAAAACTCTAAACACTTGGTGAGCCCCACCACTACATGAAAAGAAGTTGTATACGAGGAGTTGTGTTGCTCGCGTCCGTTTTATTTAGCCGTTACGGGAACAGACCACAGGGGGGTGCTAATCGAGTCTACATCAGATTTGAAGCTTGAGCTACAGCCAATGTTTTTAAGCATTACTTTTCGGATCTCCATAATATTTTTTCTTGAAAATATTTTGCAATTATAGAATCAAGTAATAAAAACTAGCTAAGGATTGTTCATTTCAAATAAGTAATAACTCTAGTAGGTATCTAAGCTAAATTAGAAACCTTTACAAAGTACTAAGTGCCAATTAAGTACGTTTTGATCGACACCAGTGAGAGTTTCTAATAAATTATCAATCAAAGTGTTCTCTACTCGATTAATCAGAGGCTTACAATGATTTAATTGATAGTGTTGAGGCCAAGTTCTGAAATTCACTTAACTCATTGCTTTGGTTGAAAGAAAATAAGTTAATCACAGATAACAGAGGATTTCTTCGAAATAAACTGCGTGGGCTTTACGAAGAATGGATAATTATATTGGAAAATTCATGGAAAATCTTTGCCATTGATTTTTATGATACGAGCTGATTACTGACATCGTAATCGGTGGTTATATTCATAATTCTGCCGATCTTGTGATCAAAACTCCTCCTAACTTGCGTGTACTTGGAAGGTTTTATTAAGTTTTAAACTTTTAATATAAGGATAGATTATTAACTACGCTTCGCAGCTCCGCTTTAGCATAAACAGCGTTCAACAAGACAACATCTAAATGAGCAGAGCCGTTCCTAACAATTTTGTCGCCTACCTACATGGCACGGTCGGCGAAGGTTTTTCTTTTGTGTGGAATTATCAAAGGTGTGTGCACAAAGTCACTACCACCCCTATTCAAAGAGCAGTGGGAGGAAAGAGGTCTAGATTTATAATAATGTATAGGGACTTACAACTAAATATTGAAAATTATGACGCTGTAAATGACCAAAAAATCAATACAATATGTAAATTTGTGTTTCCTTTTTTTACATGGGGAAATCCAGCCTCATAGATAGGACGATCTACCGCTCTAGATAAAGCTGCATGGATGCGTCTCAAGACCAGCTATGCGAATGATAAGTCTCTCTCGAGAGGCGACCTTGATATAGGTATATTATTTTATCTGTAGGTATCTTCTAACTTACCATATCTTTTTATTTCTTTAATACCTATCTTTCCATTTTTTATTTATGCATCATTTTGTTCTTTACAAGTTCTAAAACGGGCACAAATTCTTATAAAAGATCATGTTTTGATCACGATATGTCGTAAACCAACAGATATATCTAGTTGTCACTTACAACGTCCAGGACGTGCCGGTTTAGATATAAAGACTGTGTCCATTACGGGAGCGACAGAACGGATGATAAAAGCTTCCAATAATACCTACACAAGATTTGTTGTTCAGAGTAGATAATATGGTTGCCTACAAGCAATGTAGTTGGTTATTTGAAACCCTAATTTTCAGGGTTGGAGCCGAATGTATATGGACATAATTACAGGCATGGTGGCACATTTTGGAGAGAATGAGCACCATTAACACTCTCCAATGAGTAATATTACAAAATCTTTTAGCTTAGGTAAGTCTACTTTTTACAATTGGCGATATAATTTTCTATTCCATAGTTATGGACATGGAAGAATACTGTTGTAGGTAGTCTAGGTAGGTACTAAGTTGCGATTTGTACTTGAAAGCCTTGTTTTCTTCAAATCATGAACTGTCTATAAATAAAATTAGGTAGATAATTTAGTACCTTTTTTAATTTCAGACTACGACCCTACGTTTTGGTTATCTGTATTTTTTGATATTTTTCCTAAGAAGATATGTCAAATCGTAGTCTACAATTTAAAAAGGAAGTATATGAATACACTTTTGCATAATCTTAGATCAAAAATGTTAACAAAAAACTCATACATTTATTTGAAAGTGACAGCTCTTTATTACTTTTTCCTTTGATATTGACAGTTCTTTGTTTACATTTTTGACCTAAGATTCTACAATAGAGTAAATACAACTTTTCCATATTTAAAAAAATCTTATTCGAAATCATCGTTTGGTCTCAACGAGTAAGTATGTAACTATTTATAGCTTGTGTCTACGACTGGATCACAGGACTTCCGGCGTATAAACCGGTCCCGGAACGTGACCTAACTTATCATTAGGTACTAATGGATTAAACAATGATTTCTTTTATAAACAACTAAACACCTCATTAATTTTGATCAAAAAGACTCGGGGTATTGTTTTGGTTTAAAACCAAACTGGTTAGTAATACATTTACCATAAATCATTCTAGGGTGTGTTAACTGAAACATATAGATCTATGATAGATAGATAGATTAATTATTTTTCTACAGTTTAATACGATTACAATAAAAAGAAAAACATAAACAACTTAAATCTAATACCTACTTCGTTTTTTAAAAAAGTGTCTATGAAAAAATACAAACAACGAAAACGGCAGATTCAAGCCAGAAATTAAAAAAAACGTACCACAGGTGTGGCACAATGGGTGGCCTTTACAGCTTAAATCGATATCTTTCAAGCAACCTTTGGATGGACAAGATGGAAGATGAAAGGTAAGGTGGTTAAAAATAAGAAAGCTCACCTGATGAGAATAATAATTAATAATAATAATAATTTGTGACACATACAAATAAAACGAAAAATTAAAATTTTACAAAAGCTAAAGAAATATTTACGATGTTTTTTCACAACGTTAGAAACTCATGAATAATGGACTAATTTTTGACTGTTAAAGGTTTTTATCGTCAGTAATCTATTACTATTATAAAGCGGAAGAGTTTGTTTGTTTGTTTTTTTGTTTGTTTGAACGCGCTAATCTCAGGAACCACTGGTCCGATTTGATAAAATATATAAATCAAAATAATTTTAATTTTGTACACAATAATTTGAGTATTGTTTTTAATAATTACTTCTAATGGTACTTAATACAGTCTGAAAATGGCCCCGGTTTTATATACCGAGTAATTCAAACTGTTAATTGTTTTACTTGGAAAGTGAATAAAACCAAATACTTTTTTATAAAGTGATATTTGAAATTAAATGAGAACAATTACGTGTGTTTATCTTTATAAGTAGAAATATTTCGTAATTTACATTAATCGGCTAAGTTAAATTAAGTTTATTAATCACACTCATGCTAGATAAACAAACCTGTTGTAAAAATCTAAGTACACCCTTGTTTAGGTAATAGGGTAGCAAATCGTAAAATAGGTATACTAGGTATATTTTTCTGTAAATAAATATATTTTTATTTGATTTTTTTTGTTACTCCGTCACCTAAGCAGAACAGAGCTTGAAAACACTCGGTGTGGACCTGAATATGAAGATATTTCCCGAACTTTAGCACGTACAATCGTGAAGTGCAGTATCTTTGCAGCATTACATTCAATATATTTTAGTTCATCGATTGAAACATAAAACAGAACATTATAATAATATTTTCATTGCCTCCATGAAGCAAGTTTTATTACCGTGCGTCTGCGCATAATACATTGACTACAATGATATTCTGTTTGTTATTTCACTTGACTTTTTTCATATAAGATTTTTGTTTTATTTTAAGTAGATATTGATTGAAAACACATTGACGCGGTTTTTGTTTGATGTTGGTGCACATATGAAATGCAATCTTATTCTCTTTTATAATCTTTTATTATTTACATGTTTTTAAGCACGTGACGCATTAACTACCTATTTGTTAATGTGTACCAATATTTTTCGTTTAAGTGTCCTAATGATCAAGCAGTTTATCCGCCACCGTGCGGGGAGAACATAATTTTGCTAGTCTCCCTCAGATCCCTTAGTCGCCTTTTACGACACTCACGGGAAGAGATGGGGTAAGCCATTTTATTCAAAAATCTGTTTATGTACTTTTATATTTGGTTTATTTCCTTTTGCTATCAGTATGCCATTCAGATGCAGTTACACTCTTTGTGTAGTTAATATGACAGACACCCACTGGAAGATATCACCCACGGAAAGGTAACCCTATTCTATGCTGGGGATACACGGCAGTACTGTCATGTAACTGACCACATATAAATCAGCAAATAGACGTGGAAATATCAATTTTAAATCACGTCACTCGTTATAGTCCTAAAGAATGCGGCCTTCAGTAGGTAGTAGGTGTTCCTGTAGGCGTAGAGGAGTGTCACAAGGCAAGTTAACGGTACAAAGAAAGGAGAAACAACAACTATTTGTTTACTTCCAATGATAAATGAATGGAAAATACTTCGAAATAGAATAAAAAAATATTGTTTTTATGGCAACAAAACAAACAAACATTTCTTTTTTTATTGTTAAAGTAGGACACCGAACATAATTTATATTTTACCGGGTCAATATTATTTATTTTCTTATCTTGACGTTTCGACTATTCTACAAAAGTTTTGGTCAGGATGCCAAATACGTGGATACGCGATTTTAAAAGCCGATTAAATTTAATTTAAAAACTTTAGGAGACGGTTAACTTTTACAATAGGTATGTATAAAGTCCTTAAACAAAGTAATCATACTTCTCTTTTAAAAAAAACTAATTTAAACAAAATTTAGATCTAATTTAAATGCACATATTGTGTCGGTTTTATTACGAAAACTGAATCCGAAACCTTTTGCGCCCCAGGCGAGTACTTACCTACAACGCCACAGAGGATGCACTCGATAACACATTTACACTAACCACAAATAACCGTAAAAGACGTTATTATCACTAAAGCAATCTCTGTAGGTATTCAAAATATTAGCTGTAAAATGCTTGTAGAAACATATTCGTGCAGTGTAAAGCTTTTCAATAAAAGCTGTGGCGTGAAACTAGGCTATTGGTTTTCTTTACGCCAACACCGCTATGTAATTTCGAGCGATATGCCCTGTGTGGCAAACTACGAACTAACATGCAAGTATGAAGTGACAACTTTTATTTTTCAACACCGACAAATTGCACTTTTAAAAATAAACTTTACAAACGATTCTGAACGTAAATTATTACGTGCAATAGGATTTTTCTTGAATACTGTTTTGTTATGGGAATTCAACCTTTTTTTAAGGGTATCTGCTACATATCAGAGCTTCACTCAAATTTCATGTCGGGTTCATCGAAAATGTTGATTAGGTATTTAATAATAATAATAACTTTCAAAGTTGACAGACATGACATTACTCTGACCTTACTCCACGTTTATTAATAAGGCTAATAGGGTTAAGACTTAGGTACCTTAGTGTTAATTTATATGATGTATTTTATTTATCGTGTTTCTGGGGTACTGAATTGAATAAATAAATAATTTTAAAAACTATTTTTTTTTAAATAAATACAGCGAATATCGAGTAAAATTTTAATTTAGCTAATCTTTATCAACGTTGTCACAAATTCAATCTCCTTTCTCGGCCCAACATCAAACTGTCAACAAGCCGATGAGATTTCTATTCAATGCCAGTTTAATGCCCATAAAAGATGGTAATTAATTGTTATTTTATAACCGAAAAATTGTTATAACTATCGATGATAACAGTCAGAAGACAGACAATGAATTGACTATTAAATGTTAATTACACGATTTTACAAAATACCTTTTTAGTTTACGTAACTTAAGATGCGGTATAATAACAACTTAAGAAGCTGGTTATTAGTTATTAGTTTTACTAAAACAAATAGATAAATAGTTGCGGGCTTTTGTGACAATCGCCTATTTTGTGGTTAGGTATGTCCAAGGAATCCGCGACAACGACGCGCAATTTACGAGTCTTATCACAGCATGTTAAGCCTTAAAAAATCGGTTACACTGAAGAATCCTAACGTACCTAATAGAATTTCCTCATGCATTATTTAAGAAGACGTTAATGAATGGCTAAAGCAATAAAGAAATTGAACACAAAAGATACGAAATATGACTTAAGTTTGACGCCCACGGTGTTTGAAATATCAAGATGGTGGGATTTGATGTCCAAGATACGAGCTTATGTAGTTTTATATTTTTAGAAAAGCAACCCAGATAAAATAGCTTAATAAATTGTGAAATATACTCGTAATCTTCTTCTATCTATCGCTAATTTATAAAATTTCCATGTCACAATGTTAGTGTGACTCCGTACTCCTCCGAAACGGCGCGACCGATTTTTACCAAATTTTATATGCGTATTCAGTAGGTCTGAGAATCGGCTACTATCTATAATTTATAAGGCAAAACAACGTTTGCCGGGTCAGCTAGTCTTCTAATATAAAAAAATTCCATGTCACAATGTTAGTTACCGTACCCTCCGAAACGGCGCGACCGATTTTTACCAAATTTTATATGCGTATTCAGTAGGTCTGAGAATCGGCTACTATCTATAATTTATAAGGCAAAAACAACGTTTGCCGGGTCAGCTAGTCTTCTAATATAAAAAAATTCCATGTCACAATGTTAGTTACCGTACTCCTCCGAAACGGCGCGACCGATTTTTACCAAATTTTATATGCGTATTCAGTAGGTCTGAGAATCGGCTACTATCTATAATTTATAAGGCAAAACAACGTTTGACGGGTCAGCTAGTCTTCTAATATAAAAAAAATCCATGTCACAATGTTAGTTACCGTACCTACTCCTCCGAAACGGCGCGACCGATTTTTACCAAATTTTATATGCGTATTCAGTAGGTCTGAGAATCGGCTACTATCTATAATTTATAAGGCAAAACAACGTTTGCCGGGTCAGCTAGTTTGAAAATAAAAACAGCGGGGTTAGTCTCTAGTGGTAGAACCCTCCGACCTTTATTCCGTGGGTTGCGGGTTCAAATACCGGCAGAATGCCCACCATTTTCCTGGAATCGACATGTCTTAGAACTCACCAGACACGGGCTGAAATATTGACCAAGTACTCTTCCGTGGCGTCTTACTGCCTAACCCCTCTAACGTTGAGGCCCTTGCCCTACCGTGAGGCAAGTTAGCGGACTAATACAAAAAAATGTATACTGTAAATATTTTTTGTTTAGGATCTATCTTCTTGTACCAAACCCTACAAGAAGGTAGATTTTCTCGCTACATCACGCACCACGTCTTCACACACCGGTTACGTACGCCAAACCACCAACACCATGACTCTTCAAATTCTGCTCCATTTATGTACCAAATTATCATAATCATCCACATTGTAAGACGTGGAATAAATGCTTTACATTATCACCCCTAATTATTCTTTGTGTTTAAATTGGGACTTTTTATATTCAAATTGAGTCACGTATGCGTCGGTTGAGTACTTACTAAGGCAATATTGAGTTGTTAAGGAATTTATCGTTCAGTGAAAGTAGTTTTAAGAGTTAATTTCGGGGTAATTTTTGGTGAAAAATATTTTAAGCAAGATGCTTATTTTGTTATCTTTTGGTCTTATCTTTCTTGATAAGTTGATTTTTCTGATAGCCTTTTATTGAGCTTTATAAAATAAATCACAAGTTCCTTACGATTAAGTTATTATGCTGTACAAACATACATACGTGGGGTGTTATCTTCTTCTATCTTTTTCTTCTTATATATAAAATTTCCATGTCACAATGTTAGTTACCGTACTCCTCCAAAACGGCTTCACCGATCTCCACCAAACTCCACATGCGCATTCAGTAGGTCTGAGAATCGGCTACTATCTATAATTTATAAGGCAAAACAACGTTTGCCGGGTCAGCTAGTTATAAGTATAAGGCCAGACACACTTTGGATGCGTTTTCGTCAAAACTCATTCGTGCGCAAACGTGTGATGACGTACGAATAATCCCACTTTCCAAATACTATGAAAGGGCGCAGACTGCATACGAACTAGTCGTACGTATTAATGATTCGCGTGCATGAGTGCCAGGCCTTATTGAACAAAAAGCTACGTTTCCAAAGTTTGATACAAGACGTGTTAAATATTTGAAAGTCTGTCGGTATGAAGACAATTGACTATTTGTAAGCCGAAATCGTAAACCAACAGTAGTAAGCAAAAGATACACAACAAAACAGTAAAAATAAATCTAATAAAACGAAAAGCTTATTTTTCCAATACTTTCCTTTCTATTTACCTATGAATATATGGCAAAGACGTCACATAAACTTGATTTATCTTATGTTACGTAAGTCAACTCAAACATAACCCCACCTAGATTTAAGCGCTGCATTTCGCTACTTTTACCGAAAATCTATCGGCGCCAACAGCGCGGAATGAATCAGATTTACAATACCTACTGACATTTTGTTTAGGTTTCGCTGGGTGTTTTCCGCACGTAGCCTCATAGTTGGGCCATTGTACGCGATTTTAAGACGCAGGTTTTCTTTCACCGTAAGATCGTTAAAACCGAACATTTCCAAGAATTAGTAGATTGTATAACAAGGGAGCAAAATAGTATTTTTACGGCGAGGGCGTTACTTTGAATCACGAGCAAAGCGAAGAATTCTAGAATAGTATTCTAACGTAGAATTCTGAGCGCAGCGAGGGATTCAAAGTATACATCGCCCGAGGCAAAAATAATTTGCTCTCGAGTCATATACTCTACTTTTCATCCCCTTTCTATGAGAAAATAAATAAGATATGGTGTTACGTAATTCGTGAATATACCTATTTACTTAAACAAAACTGTTGGGTATAACATTTTAATATCACGTTTATTATACAGAAGCCCTCTATAAATAGTTGTTGGTTGTTATAGCGGCTACAGAAATACATCATCTGTGAAAATTTCATATAAATACTAAAAAAAATAAGCTAAATAAATAAAAAAAATGAAACAAATGAAACTAATGAAACTAATGAAACTAATGAAACTAATGAAACTAATGAAACTAATAAAACTAATGAAACAAATAAAACTAATGAAACAAATGAAACTAATAATATAAATAAATTCTGTGAACAACACACAGCCCCGTGGTAAGCGACTAAGCTTGTGTTACGGTGACTCAACACATATCAGCCAGTAATTGATATAATTTACGTTTGATTTCTATGAATGATACATATGTTCCAAATTCAAACTTACTTTGCTCCCGGCTGTTTTATTTTGCTCCCGGCTGTTTTACTTTGCTCCCGGCTGTTTATCTTAACAGAAAAGAGCTACTTTGATCCAACTTATACAGGACCAAAGCGACACTTTTTGAATAGAAGGGATGAAAAAGACATTGGTGCGCTGTGGGCCGGGATTTAAAACCACGAACTTCGAAAAAAAAAAAACGGGGTTTCTTACCATTAAACACACTAGACCTAGACCACTAGTTACTAGCAATACCACCAAGGTCTACTTTGAACAAGCACTAATTTAATTACGCTGCCACGTGTAATAGCTTTGCGTAAACACAGCAAATTGGTTCCCATTTCCAAACGCCACAATAACCCAAAAAACTCTTTTACATTCCGTCCGCTTCACAAACAGAATAATTAGCTACCTATCTCAAAAACAGTCGGTACACTGCTTCTTAACACGATTATCCTGGCACACAATACCAACTCCGGCGGTAACTGGGTACCTACTCCGTAGACACAAGTATGCGTTAATTGACATTGATTAGTTTGTGCTTAGACACAATCCTACTTAGGGCTGTACAGTACATTAATTTAAGAATACTCAGTCCAGACTATTAATAAACGCGTCCTAAGGCCTATTAGATGGAAAATATTTTGTTTCTGACTATCAACTAAGAAAGTTCTCATCACAAAGAAAGACAAAACATCCAGAAAGGACGACTAAATTAGCCTACCCATGCACATTTATTAATAGCCCCGCTCCGTATCAGAAGGTCTATCAAGGAAAATGACGTAGTTTGCGGAACGACGGCATATTAAAACGTCTATATGGTGGCAATGTCTTGAGTGGCAAAATTACTTACTAGTAAAACGTCAAAAATGTAAATTGTCGCGATTATGAAGTACAGGTATCAACATTATGCATTAGCTCTTTTCCGAAAAGTACTTAATATGGGGCGGGAATAATATTTTATACGTTTGAGGTTTTAAGTACTACTTGAGATTAATACTCCTTTGTTATACTGGCTGGCCACTTCAAATTTTACAGTATGAAGTACAGGGGCGTCTCTAGCGGGTGTGCAGGGTGTGCACAGCACACGGGCGCAGCGGTCCCAGGGGCGCCGCGGCGCCCCTGAGACGAAGCTCGGACGGAGTCGGAGTCGGGCGAAGCTCCTGTCCGCCGTATGACGGCGCACAGGAGCTTCGCCCGACTCCTGTGGTAAGTGGACGAGGGCTACCGAGCGGGTACGGCCAAAGACGCGAGCCCCGAAATACAAGGTGAAACTCGGCTTCGCAGCGTGGAACATTCTCACGCTAACCGGACGCGCGAGAGAGCTGGCCGACGTACTCTTCAGGCGGAAGGCAACAAACTGATCTACACGGGTGAACCTGGTGGAGAGAACGGGGTGGCTGTGGTGCTCGCTGAGGGATTGCATGGCGATATCTTGGAGGTGAATCGCTTTAGCGATCGATTTATGTGCGTGAAGATGCTTATTGGGGGGGTTCCTACTTACGTCGCGCATCGTAAGTACTTACGCGCCACAAGTCGGTTGTAGCGACGCTGATAAGAGGTGGTTTTGGGATAAACTCGGCGAGGTCCTTGGGGCTATCTCGTTGTCACAGGGAATCGTTTTGGGTGGTGATCTGAACGGTCATGTGGGTGAAATGGGGATGGAATTTGAACGTGTTCATGGAGGCTACGGATATGGCGGTCGGAATGGGGAAGGGGAAAAAACCCTACGTACGTGTGCCACTGCCGACCTGGAACTCGTGAACATGCCGTCGCTTTAATAACCTTTTATTTTGTACCTTGGTATTAATTAATGGTAAAATAACATATTCAAGACAAGTTCAATACCTTTCTAGGACCTTTTGAATTATTCAATTCGGACATTTCATTCAAAAGATATCGGTGTATGTAGGTACCTATTGTTTTCCGACATATTTTTTCAACTTCACAATAAAATAATATTAGGGGTACCTACGTCAAGTTAGTACCTACTGCTGTTTGTACCTTTATTATTCCATATTGGAATCACTCTTAACTCTTACTAGAGGGCGCCAAGGAGATATTTGCACACGGGCGCTACATGACCTAGAGACGCCCCTGATGAAGTATGAACGAAATGTTGTTATACTATGACATATTAATGGCAACTGCGTCAACACCATAATTATTGAAGATTTCTTCTATATAACGCTTGTGTGTCTCTCATATAAAACTGATTATTTTGTGGAGACTAATTTGTTTAAAAAAAACCTATAAATAATGTAATGATATAGGAATCGAAATTCTATGTTATTGACAAAAATGTTTTTTTGTTAATAAATATTTAAAATTATTTTCTGTTTTTGTTATTGAGTATCCTTGACGTTTTATATCGTTGACAATTTCACATTTTAGACGTTTTACTAGTAAGTCGTTTTGCCACTCAAGACATTGCCACCATATAGACGTTTTAATATGCCGTCGTTCTGCAAACTACGTCATTTTCCTTGATAGACCTTCTGATACGGAGCGCCTTCTGGATAGAAATTGGATATCAATCAGCCTTTGGGAAACTCTTTAACACCAGCAGAAAAAGACCGTTTAGAAAAAAAAATAGGTCAACTAGATAACTGTAGCTTTGTGATAGCCTAAAAAAACAAACTTACAGTTTCACAATAGTTTACGAGTAAAGTCGTAATTTTGGAAACAAAAGCGGTATCTCTGTGAACATTCTTTTTGCTGTCTGGTAGCCCAGGATGAGGATGAATATTCATGGTATGTCCCGACAGCGCCCAGCGGCGATCCCCATTCACAACATGTTGTATATTTATGTATTTGTTTCCGATTTATCTTCATCACAATGTATCACATTCAGTCTTTTGAATGAAGTGATTAGTCTCTTGGTCAATTGTTGTACTTACCTACCTAATTTAAACTAATATTATAAAGAGGTAAAATTTGGATGTATGTTGGTTGGAGGTAATCTCTGGAATTACTATTATAGGTATATCTATGTAAAAGCAATTTAAAATGAGATTGCATTACATCTTTAGGGGTTAAATCCCGATATTTTTACGGAATCCGGACTTGCGCGTGTCCACCACAAACGCGTGGTGCAACAGAATTGCCGCGTAACATCTTATGACTATCGAATATTTAATAAACATTTATAAATTAACCCCCTTACTTATAAACGATGACCAAGTTAATGTAACGTTTGTCACTGTCTGTTAACTTTGGAACCTCATGTCACAGTAAAAGACAAACATTATATAAAGTTAGTCATCGTTTATCAGTAAAGATGAAAATAAGAAAATGTTTTATGAATTATAATCTTTGCGTGACCCAACAAAAAAAAACAAATAACATTCGAGCTTGTTGTTCAAGGGTCCGTTATTAACAAATAATTTTCCTTTATTTAAACATTAAAGACCTTTTAAATTAAAAAACCCCGCACAACCAAATATTCAAAACAGAAATATAAATTTAATAAAGCTTTTTTCAAAACAGCGTAGGTACCTTAAAGCTCATATTTGAATTTCCGAACAAATCCGCTGACAGACCCGGATACCTACATCCGGTTTGCATCCGGAGGGCAGACGGTACGGATCGACGTATTTACACAATTTTGTAAATGTTTGGCAAATAATAACATATTCGGAACTGCTTGCCACCGAAAGATAATAATTACTTGATTCTCATTTCGAAATTGAGAGGACTAATAATATTTGACGGTCATGCCGCGCCGTTGCGTTATTTACGTAAGAGCGTAAGTAGTACATAATCAGAAAAATATTTCACACTAGCAGATTCCCGCAGTTTCACCCGCGTACGTCCCGACCCCGTGGGAATATCGGGATCAAAAGTAGCTTATGTTACTCAGGGTGAATGTAGCTTTCTAATGGTGAAAGAATTTTCGGTCTAGTACTTTCGGAGATTACCCCCAATATACATACATACATACATATACATACATACATGTTAAGGGTGTGTATGGGGCCCACTGGGTGTGTATGGGGCCCACTAAGATCGTTGGGCCCAAGCCAACCTCACCTGCTAGCCGGTGCACCTGCTGAAAAACGGACGAGGCTCTGGCGCAGACTTTCCCTACGGGGTTGGGAGGTCAGACGGCAGTTGCTCCCGTAAAAGTCAAAATTTAGCCAAATCTAGTATGGAAAGTCGAGAAAGATATGGCCACAGGGATAGGGCGCCGCCGCATAACGGCGCGCATTAGTTTCGCTTGACTCCTGTGGCAAGTGGACTAGGGCTACCGTGCCACGGGCGGGCACGGTTAAAAACGCGAGCCCCGAAACTCCGCTTCGCAACATGGAACATTGGCACGCTAACCGGACGCGCGAGGGAGCTAGCCGACGTACTTTCCAGGCGGAAGGTGGCCGTGGCGTTCCGGCAGGAGACTCGATGGAAAGGCAGCAGATCCCGGCTCATTGGGAATGGCTACAAGCTGATCTACACGGGTGCACCTGGTGGAGAGAACGGGGTGGCTGTGGTGCTCGCTGGGGGGTTGCATGACGATATCTTGGAGGTGAATCGCTTTAGCGACCTACTTATGTGCGTGAAGGTGCTTATTGGAGGGGTTCCTACTCACTTAGTAAGTGCTTACGCGCCGCAGATCGGTTGTAGCGACGCTGATAAGAGGTCGTTTTGGGATAAACTCGGCGAGGTCCTTGGGGCCATCCCGTTGTCACAGGGAATCGTTTTGGGTGGTGATCTGAACGGTCATGTGGGTGAGATGGGGGTGGAATTTGAACGTGTTCATGGAGGCTACGGGTACGGCAGTCGGAATGCGGAAGGGCTCTTCGCTGCATGAAGAATCGGAAAGCTGTCGGCGCCGATGGAGTCCCCATCGAAGTATGGAAGGCTATGGGTTCTCGTGGTGTGGGCATCTTAACCAACCTTTTTAACCGTATACTCGAGACTGCAACTCAACATAGCGAAGACCGAATACTTGGCTAGCAATACCACAGATCCCACACCTGTCTGCGTAGACGGTCACATGGTCGAGCGGACAGACCAGTTCAAGTACTTGGGATCTGTGCTTCACGAGTCTGGCGACATCGATTGTGACGTCAAGTCCCGCATTTCGGCAGCTTGGGCCAAGTGGCGAGAGGTAACTGGTGTCATATGTGACCCGAAAATGCCGGTTAAACTGAAGGGACAGGTCTATAAAACGATCATTAGACCTGTCCTTTTGTATGGTAGTGAGGCGTGGCCATTGCTTGAGCGACATAAGCAGGAGCTGCGTGTCACGGAGATGAAGATGCTGCGCTGGATGTGTGATCCAGTGAGTGACGCGAAAAGACCGCGTCAGAAACTCCCGCATCAGGGGCAGCCTTCATGTCCGAGACATTGCAGACAAACTGCAAGAATGCCGCTTACGGTGGTACGGCCACGTTCTACGAAAACCGGCTAGTTACGTGGGAAACAAATGTCTTGCCATGGCGCCTCCGCCCGGCCGCGGCAGATTGGGAAGACCCAAGAAGTGCTGGCTTGACGTTGTAAGATCGGATATGCGTGCAAATGGCCTCACTACACGGGATGCCGAAGATCGTGCGAAGTGGAGACGTAAAAGTAGGAAAGCGGACCCCGGGCTCTCGAGAGAGATGCAACCGGGAACCACGCTCGGATGATGATGATGACATACATACATGTTACCAACGTTACCTCTTTATAATATTAAGTATAGATTATGTTATTTTATTAACAAACCTACTACATAGTCGGTATCGAGTTCAGAATTAAATTTCATTTTATTAAAACCAACTTTTAATCTGTTCTGTTCTTGTGATTTTGGATTGAAATTAAACTCATTTTTTGGTTTTAGTCGTTAAATTCTTTTTAAGCATTGTTTTAATGCACTGGCGAAATATCAAGCTCCGTCAAAAACAAATTAAAACATGGTTATTAACATTATAACATTAAAACAAATTAATATCGTATACTTGACTGCTTTGTACTTACTTAGCACACATTTCTTTAGAAACAATTAATTAAATTTAATTTAAAAAAAAAGAGTTAAAAATGTATGCAAATAGTACTGTGTTAGCAAACCCTGGAAGTAACAAGTCCACCTAAATTTGAACTCCTACTCAAGTTTTCTTATAAACTAAAATGAGCACTTAATCTAAGTATTGCCAAAGAACACTAGCTGATATCAAGCCGTTACTGAAGTTTGTAGCTACTGAACACATGCCGGATGAAGCTAATTACCTACTATCTACATTTCCCTCACACACAGGTGTGAGGTGCTAGCTTCTGAAAACCGATTCGTACCTAGAATATTCAAGCATCTTAAAGCAATTGAAATACACAGGCTTCCGGAAAGATTTAATAGTCATCTCAAGACCATAGGCACAGTAACTGTAGACTATAGTCTACAGTCTACTGTAGACTATAGAGTCTACCCAAAGTTTACGTTATAGTTAATGCGCCTCGGTGCTGTTTGTAGACTCTTCGACCGAAACGCGGAGACGCAAGTTCGAGCCTCGCCGCGAGTGAATTTTTGAACATTTGATGTGAAGACTTTATCTGTAAGAACTAACCTAAGCTAGGATGTCTATCAACTACTCAGTGTTTTCATTAGAAATAGGTTGTAGCCAATCATGGCAGAGACACGTAACGTTTACCTAATAGTTGGTGAGACTGCAGAGCTGCAATAGCTCTCGAAACAAAACGAAACAGAAAGCTGAATGACGCTGTATGTAATAACCGGCATTATTTCAAAGAACCTTGGTGGTATAATTCACGTCAAAATGACATACCCCTTTACTTATAAACGATGAATAACAGTAGTAAATAAACAGAAGTAACGTAACGTTAGTCTCTGTCCATCAACTTTGAAACTTCTAGTCACAGTGAAAGACAAACGATAAATTGTTTATGCATCTATTAATCACATTTTATAAGTATGAGGAATAGGTACCTACCTATTTGTTTTAAAACCGCCATAATCAGAAAGAGAATAGATAGATAGATGGATAGATTCTGACTTCGGCTGCTACATTTTTTATGTTACAATTCATTTTATTTTATCCCTACGTCCTAAAAATAATGACCCACCATTATCTTGTCAATCATTTATTCAGTTGGTTTTTTACCAGCCAAGAAATGACACACGAAATCAATGCAAATACCATCTTACGGCTTTGTTATAAGGTTTATTATTAAACGAAACTAATAAATGCTTTCTTATGAAGACAGGTAAAAGAAATTTTAATTTTAAGGCGCTAATGTGTTGACATGTGAGGTAAAAATTAGAGCTTTCAAAGTGTATACATGACGGGCGTTAAGGATAACGTTAATATTCGAAGGGTGTAATTTTATTTTCACTACATTGTCTTTCAACCAATGAAGTACAGACAGGTTCCATACAAAATTACTTGGAATAATTTTCTATCAATAGGGTAACCGCACTGACCTCCATGGTACAAGTCGCTGGACAGGTCATAGCGCACTAAATTTTGTGCCTATTTGATCTGCGCCATGTTGCGCTGTTGTCGCGCATTTTCTATTAAAAGTGATGGTGACCGCAACATAGCGCAAATAAAATCGGCACAAAGATCTAATGTCATTTCGTATGGTATAGCAATTCCAGCATACTTGTATAGTTTCATTTCAGTGGGTAACCGCCACAAAACAATTTGAAAACGAAAAAAATAATAGATAGAAATCATTTTATTGTCATAAAAAAACACGGCATAATTGGCATATTATGCTCGACGCTTGATAGTCATCATAATAATAAGCAAAGTGGCTTAAAATGACTTAATGAAGACTGACAGACTTTTTAAATTATATTTAAAGGTCTTCACTCTATACGATAATATAATTCACTTTACTTACACAACTTAACTTAGCAGATCATGGCACTGAACACCAATGCACAAGCCGCGTAGAAGATCCCCCATGTCGGGTCAATTGAAACCGAAGACCTCGTCCAGGGTATGAGAAAGTAGATCGAATTGCTGCAGACCGGAATAATAAAAATGATGATAAAAATGGTAGATACTATTTTTTGGAAACAAGGATCAACCAGAGAGACTCAGAAAAAAGAATAGATACTTTACTTGTATTACAATTCTCAAGTCATGTAAATACAAGATGTGTGTAAACATTCCTGTGCACTGGTTGTGCAAATAAAGATTTCCTGACAATTTTCTCTATATCACAGATCGGGTTGCAATTTATTTTCTGTACAATTCGCTTGCAACATAAAACAGGATCTGCATTGCAATATGATCTAGATCACCGAACACTTATACTCCTAGCGGAGAAGAATGTCGACACCATACGAAATGGATGTATACAAAATTATATTGCTTTTTTTTATTACAGCGCCATCTCGTGGCCTCGCAAAGCATTTTGGCAACAAGCATTTTTGGCGGGAACCTTCGAAAGTTCAGTTCAATTAATAATCTCTAGAAATAGGTATTTCGATCTGGTTTAAAATCAAGATTTTTTCTAATGGAAATTCAGAAAGAAATTACATTTCAATAGAATAATTATTGTTCTATTGATATGTAATTTCTATTAGAAAAAATCTTGATTTTAAACCGGATCGAAATACCTATTTCTAGAAGGGAATGTAAAGAGTTAAAATAGATTTGTTTGCGAATTCATTTATTCCTAATAGTAAGATAACATTTTTAACTCAAATAACAGAAATGCAATATCATAACATTAATTTTAGATTTTAAGATCTGCTACCTGTATAAATATTGACCTATTCAAATAAATATTGAAATAAATCATTTAAAAAACCGGTTCAGCGGTTTTGTGTGAGACTTACACAGACAGTTTCACCTTTAGGTATTAAATTAATAGGACTAGCAGTTCCTATCACAAATAAATCGTTATCTCCTGATGGTCCAGAACTTCAACTGCAGCGGACGACCCTGGTTGAGATGTCTTAACATTTAGTTGATCCTGTAAAATATTTCACATAAAATTATTGTTTCATAGGTGTAATATGACCAATTTGTTACTTTATCCTATTAATATAATAAATGCGAAAGTCCGTAATCCTGTGTGTGAATATGGTTATGTTTGTTACCTCGCCTATGTATACGAACCAATTGTGCTGATGTATTATTGTTAATTCTTCTCATCCGAGCGATGTTCCCGATTGCATCCCTCTCGGGACCCCGGGGTCCGCTAAACCCTTCATTGTTTTTTTTTTATTTGGGGTCGGCGCGGTCGGTAAGTCATCATTGACCATACCTACCTTCTGCAATTAGATTTAGCAATGTTTTTACGGCCGGCCGCTTGTCTGACACCAACCCTTTTAGGGATCAAGCAGTTTATCCGTCACCGCGCGGGGAGAACTTAAGGTTTGCTTTTCTCCCTCCGATCCCTCAGTCGCCTTTTACGATACCCACGGGATGAGATGGGGTAACCCTATTCTATTCCGGGGCTACACGGCTAATTGTTAATAACCGATCATAAATACTTAGATGAAAACAAACAAGAGTAGATACGGCATATTATTCTAACATTGCGTATTTGAAAAATGAGTTAGAAACACCTATATGCACTTTCACATAATTATTGTATTTAAAAACATTTGTCTTTAAATATAGGTATTTTTACTATACATTTTATTTTATTATTTGAGTAAAATTATGTGTAAAATGTTTTTTTTGTGTTTCCCTGAATGATTCAGGCATTTGTAAAACGAGCAAGAAGGCATTCTGATGTATTTCAAAAACATAATCGCAGTAAGACAGCACTTGCTCACGCGGCAACGGTTCGACATACAACTGAGGCTAGTGCGTCAGCTAGATGCAGTTTAATCGTCTCATTTGCCGTGACTAGGTACCGTATCTTTAGTTTTTGGAACGAAGTTCCTTATCGCGCGTTGCGAAAGGGGGCTAGACGGAAAAAATTAAGACCAAAAGTTGTAACAACACTTTTTGCTATAGTTATAAGGAATTTCGTTCCATCCGTGTCCCTTGACACCTCTCAAGTTTTTGTTTTAATCTAAGCATAAATATAGGTAGTTTGCTTACTTGATGGTCCTGCAGCGAACGGCCCTGGTTGAGATGTCTACACATTTAGTAGATCCTGTAAAATATTTCATATAATAATTATTATTTCATAGGTGTTATGACCAGTTTTGTTAGTTTATCCTATTAATATGATAAATGTGAAAATCCGTAATACTGTGTATGAATATGTTTATGTTTGTTACATCTCCACGTATACCTATGTAATACTACTGAACCAATTGTGATGAAACTTAGTATTATAGGTTGATAGCTAGGGATGACAAACTCACTACTTGAGGCAGATTTCCCAAGATGACCTATTATTATTATTATTGAGTAATAGTAACAACAAACATTAATTGCCTATACTTTTAATAACAACGGTTTTCAGTCTTTACAAAAAAACCTTTATGTATACTTATAAATTTAAAAAAAGTCTGAATTTCAAAAAGTCGTAAAACATAAGTGTTCAAGTACGAAGGGTGAATAAGTTTACCTACCTGGTATATCGAGAGAAGGAAATCATTTTTTTTTTTCAATGTAGTACAAACTTACCTTATGGTTTAGCAATGCGGTAGGTAGTTGTAAATTTCCCAAAGATGGACGGTCCCGGCTGGGAATTAACGTGAACCGTCGAATGAGATGAACTTGTGCCCATTATATTCATTAAATGCTGATCCTGGAAAATAAAAATAACTTTTCTTACAAACTTAGGGATAAAAATTAAGGTATAGATACAACAATACGGCTACTTTACAACAACTTTGGTTGGAAATCCGGAGATGACAAAGGGGGATTGGGAAAGCAACATTTTGTCCACATTTCACAGCTGAAAAACGAAATACGTACCTATCTATGTTTAAATTTGCAATAATTTACAATACATGGGTAAGGGTATGTACGTTATATAGTTATTTTCTATTTCTAGGGTTCGTAGGAGGTGCAAAGATATCGTGATTCTGACTTTTTAGGTTAGTAGGTATAAACAGAACTTACCGCAAAGCATTTCTTCTTCCAGGTTTAGGAAACCGAGATAATTTAATGCCCGGCACTTTGCCAGGCATTAAATTATCTTTGCTTTTCACATTTTCTATAAACGTAAGCCATATTGAAATAAGTTCACAACACAAACAATATATTCACTTAAAAATAAACAACACAAAGAGTCAATTTTTCGCTTCCAAAATACACCAACACTAATGCGGAGCAACAAAATTCACGCAACTCAACGTAATAACGGAGAAAACATAAGTTTTTCCAAGATAATTGAAGATAATTCTTCAACACAAACTATTCAACCAACATGCCATGATATAGTCCGGGCGGCGGCTGCAAAATATCAACCTCATCGAATAACTGAAAAATATCACTTTCCACGAAAAGAAGACCTAAAATAAATAAGAAAAAAATTGGTCTGCCGGGGTACTGCTTGGGGGGTCCTTCGCAGTGAATTAAAATATGGTCCACTTCGGATCATCATTTTATTTCATGTGGTTACTGAACGAAACATTATTCTTGGCTTTAGAATTAATTAATAGAGTCTAAAAAATCAAGACCGGTGACCAATTTTACGAGTCCGGTCGGGAGGTCCATTTTACCTCATCGATTTATCCTATTATAATATCAACTGTTCCAATTAAGCCTATTTCTTCGCATATGGCAAAGCAGCCTCAAATTGGCAGTGCCGATAGTTTCATGTCTTATCGGTGATGACAACATCAATCTATCTAGAGTTAATGACATTCCTTAATCAATGGCCAGAACAGATACAATCGTTCAAAAGGATAACCTGCCGGTTCGGGCCAAGTCCATATGAGATCGTAATACGTGAGAACCATCAGTCGCCTTCTACGACACCCTAGTATGAAGAGTTGGGGTTGGCCTATTCTCGTCCGGAACCAACCCGGACAAGACACGTACTCACAGAAGACCAGCCTCGGGGTTTGCCAGCGAGCGATGGAGCGCAGTATTTTGAGTGTCAAATTAATGGACAAAATCCGAAACACAGAACTGCGCTCTCGCACAAAGATCGTGGATGTCGGTCAACTACCAGGTTGCGAGATGGCAGACCAACTTATATTTAAAGAGCATAATTTTAGCCACTAGAAAAACTTAGTTTCATCCGGTAACTCGGTTACTGAGGTAAAATGGACCTCCCGACCGGACTCGTAAAATTGGTTGGTCTGCGGAACCCTCCAACACCGGTCTCGGACGACATGATTTTTTAGACTCTATTAATTAATTCTAAAGCCAAGAAGAAGGTTTCGTTCGCCACATGAGATAAAATGATGGTCCGAGGTGGACCATATTTTAATTCACTGCGAAGGACCCCCAAGCTGTACCCCGGCAGACCAATTTTTTTCTTATTTTGTTTAGGTCTTTTTTTCGTGGAAAGTGATATTTTTCAGTTATTCGATGAGGTTGATATTTTGCAGCCGCCGCCCGGACTATTATGACTTTCCCGTGTTGCCATTAACATAAACTTCATATTTCACAGTAAATTTAAATTGGTCCAGATAGTCCGCTGTTTTTTCTTCTTTTCAAATATCAAATATTATATTTACTTGCAGCTATTGTATAATATAACGGTTAATTTCTTAAATTATACATATTTTATATAGTCAATTAACAAATCATTAAATTTATTACAAAATCAATAGGAAATAAACTCCAATGTTCGGAGACTTTGGATAACATGGCAATCTACATAAATTAGTCGGTGTGTTTATGGTTTTTCCACGCCATCTACACAATACACCAAAGGAACTACTGTGTACTGTGCCATCTACATCGATTTTAAGGTATTATATCGTTCTGCGATGCCAACTTAGTACCAATATATGGGTATAGATAGAGCTTCCATCAGTGTTGCCTAGGTTCAATACATTTGTTAACAGCGCCTGATCTAGATGCATCGTAAGTTATTTATTGTCGACTCAGGGTACATGCTGTAAACAATCTTGAACACAATGATATTAGAACTTGATCGAGAGCTACGTTAGACCGATTTAATCACGTTATTATTTTCTGCATAAACCTTGATGTCTTCTGAACCCGAAGAAAATTATTACACCCATCTTTCTCTTCATAGTTTATGTGATTTGTATTTTTTTAAGCATTCATTAGTTAGACTTACCCCCTTACTTATAAACGATGGCTACCTTTACATGTAACGTTTGTTACTGTGACATGAAGTTTCAAAGTTAACAGACAATGCCAAACGTTACATGAACTTAGTCATCGTTTATAAGTAAGGAGGATAGTCTTAAAACAAATACCTCAGGTGTTAAATGAATGATTGCTTTATTTTTAAATAAGGATGAGATTTATATCGACATCATCTACCTACCAGTTAAAGTTACCTACGTTTTTCGATGGGTAAATTTCAGTGGCATTATCCTTCGAAACACCCTATAGCATAACCTCAAAACCACTATCTGCAGGATCTCGATTTCACAAACCGGGAACATGCTCGTAAACATCTTATTCCGCATTTAACCGATCATAAAACATGATTTAAACTCATTGTTACGCCATAAATAATTATGCTTGTCAGCGGGAAGTTAGCCGTCGCATCGGGATGCAGAATAAAAAATCGGTTGCAATAATCTCGAATCGCTTTTGTTTGACGAACGCCGCGATGCTATGCTGGTATGCGATGACTTATAACAGGAGCTCGAGTCCTGGTTTGGAAAAAATGTTTGATGAATTGCTTAGGTACATATAAAATATACTGTAAGTACTGTAACTCTACCATATCACCATTAACCAACCTAAGGCGGTTGAAAGTGCCAAACTCCAATTTAAAACTCTTGAAGCTTCTTTTTAAGCGCTTAAATTTTGGTTAGGAACTAATTAGTAGCTCTATATATTGAGAACAATTGGCAGAAGTTTGTATACATTAGGTACCTACCTATTTTCATGTTAATTTTATCGAACAAAATGATTTGTTTCAATTATGAAATTATGAACAAAAACGAATAGCAAGTAATTTCTGCGTGCTCACTGCTCGTACACCTATTTGATCATCGCTTTTCGGACCAGATGTCGGTAGTTCACTTGCTCTTGCTAATAAATTCAAGTTACCTATTACAATTTGGTCAAAAATACGATTTACCATGGCACCGGTTTAATTTGTAACTAATAAATACTATGATCTTGTTATTGACTCAATAATACCATCTTCGAAAGCCACGAACGTACGATATACCTATGAAATCCGATCATTAAGCTCTTGATGCCAGCTTAGGATACCACTCCCATAGCCAACTAACTCAATTAATACAGAACGTGTAATTACTTACAACCCTTGTGACTGTACCTGTAAATAAACTTTAGTCTTTACCTGTTTCATTTTAGAGCATCTTTTCGATTGTAGAAAATCGTATTGAAGTATTATTAAATTGAATATTTAAACGCAACAGTAAAGGTATTTTGATAAGGTACTTCGCGTGATGCTATTCCTTGTAATTAAATATAAACTTTTGCTTCCAAACTATAATGTGAGGGTTGGTTTTCTTCAACAAGTAGAAGTAGCTCTGTGGATACTACTTCGTACAAATAAAAGGGGACAACAATAACAACAACATTTATATGGTTGATATAACTTTTGTTTTAATTGTTTTGTGTTTCGTTTATTTATAGAACGAAGTTTAAGGCGGTATTGAGTGGCTTTGTTGTGACCCTATACCTATAATCTCATCTGGACTAACTCGCGGCTGACCGAGTTCTAGTCTTAACTTAACTTGGAAAGCGAAAGAGTTAACAATAATGGAGCTAGAAGTAGGTACCCGAAATTATGATTTAAAACTTTTTTAGTTTTCGAATCGCTTAAGACTACTGTATAGAACAGAGCTTTCATAAGAGGTTTAGTAAGGCTACCTGCTGAATACATATCCAACGTATTCAGCAGTAGAATTACTAAATCTTACTATCGCATACTTATTATAGCCTTTATAAAACAAAGTATGGCTCACGATATTAACTTCATGTGTCTATCCTGTAAATAAAATCTTAATGCTCTTTCATTCAAGATACATACATTAAAAATTATAAATTAATATAATAAACTTAATCTACAAGATCAGAATATGCGCGTTGTAGAATGCAGTTTCGCGACAGGAATTGTGAAGTACTATTTTCATTCGATCTCTTTTTACAAGTTATCGATAGTCGATACATAAAATTATAAAGGCCGGTATGTAAATATGTTATTACAAGTGCATTTACACCTCAACACGCTGTGAATGTTCTGGATTTAACAGCGATTTAACTACTGAGAAAAAGAGGTAAGTTTAGAATTATCATGTTGATAAGGCTATTGAGATAGTTCTTCCCCACAAAAGGTAGCTAGTTTATTTTATACTCTAGTTTTAATAATTTTTATCTAGTGTTTTACTTTAAAAAAAAGCCTTAAGTAGTAGGTACCAAAATGTTGAATTTCTAAAATGTTGATAAACACTTGGGAATATCGTGTTAAAAAAACTAAAAAAAATTTGGCGTAGAACCACTTAATCCACCTATGGTTCGTTTTGTAATTTTAGACTATAGTCTGACGTATAGGCTTTTTGTATTTGACATTTTTTCTTCAGGAACATGTGTCAAATCGTGGTCTACGATTAAAAAACAAAGGTATATATTTTATAATAGGTATATTTATCTATCTTCAATGGGTTGAGACCTTTATACTCGTAGAGCGTTATCACACAAACGATTTCCTATCTACCTGCCTACCAGTTTCTTGTTCCGGTTTAATCTTTATACGTCGATATCTATGTCCTACAATAGATAGTGGAGGCGTCTTAACGAAGCTTTATGCGAATAAGTATAATTGCGTCCCGTCGTATCGTTTTCGAATTAATAGTTTAAGCTGTTAGTGATTATAAACATTGACTTATGAGGTTTCTAAGACAGTCCTGCACCAGATTTCAACAAAAAATAAAGTCAATATTGTTTGCGAACTTCTTTTAAAGAAATTAAAAGTATAGAGAATAAGAAAAAGAATTTTGAAATATCCCAGGCTGGCGAAAGCTTACCTAAATGTCATAAAATATATAGTATACCTATTCCTTACTCTACTACTCTCTACTCCATATTTTTTTATTACATAAAACAAAATAATAGTAAGGGTTTAAAATTGATCCCAAAGAGCCAATCTAGCCAGCCTTTACGTTACTCTTGCCTACCTAGGGATACATATTTGGATAGGTCTTATTATAATTTATTTACTTAGGTCTTAATTTCATTAAGTTATACCTATAGAATAAGCTAGTATACTCGTAATTGGTGCTGGGTGTTCGTTTTCCATTTTCAGAATTTATCCAATTAAATGGTTTTTTTTTTAAATTTGTATAATGGTAATTGTTTATAGTAATTTTATTTTGTAATTCTTTCTTAATTGTTAGACTTACTATACTTATATATTACTCTTAATTGTGACTTAAGTATGAACTTAAGTCATAATTTTAAGGGCTTCATTTTCAAAATATTGACTTTAAAAGTTATGTATATACCCCCCTCTAAAATCCAAATGTCTGTAGTAGTCTGTACTTGGATACGGCATATGTATTCACGATAGTAGTAACACGTTAAATGTTAACAATTTAAATTAAAAGTAAAAAGTTCATTCAACAAACGGAGCTCTTTCAGAAAATCGTTAAGATTGACGATTAACAAAATATTTCAATTAAAAACTTATCTCGTCGGACGTCGCCGAAGCAATGTTCAGGCTTACGGAACAGGTAACCTGATCCACCTCGTTACAAGACAAATGGACTTTGGATTCGATTAATTTATATAATGTGCTTTGAAGATAGGCCACCATCAACGTCGGATTGGACCGGGCCTCATTTACACGGGTGATTTACGAGTTCACACATCGGGCTCGATCTCACTTAGCAATGATTTATGCGCAACATCTCCCCTGCCGAGTTAAACGCATTATTGGACCACATGCCCTATCAACTTTGTAAAACGTTTAAACATTGGCTTTGCTCCCGGTTGCCCCGGATGTGACGGTGTGATAGCGCGTCGGGTGTATTCCCGGTTTGTGATTGCTTTAATTTTTTGGATTAGTGAATGTAACGAACGATGCACACTTTTACTGTAGACTTTGATATATTGATGGAACTCTGACAACAATGGCTTCTCTTTAGGTCACGACAGACACGATTCTGCTCATTACTTGCAATCATGTTACACTCGTGTTACACTACAAAACATCCCCACATCAACGTCCCCAAAAAACTGGCGATATTTACAACAAATAGCGATCAAAAGTGGTTTTGTTGGCGGGAGACCTAAGTCGTAGCTCCAAACGGACTCTTCTGTGTTCCGCCGATGCAGCTACAAAGGAAGTCGGGTCGAATCTTGTTTTACTGCCATCTTCTTTTTTCTAGATAAGCGTGCTTCATCTTAGACTAGATCATCACTAACCATCAGTTAGATGGTGGTCATCTATCTATAACAGCCTTTAGTCCATGGGCCAGCTAGCCAAATTTAACAAAATGGTATTATTTGGGGGTACTTACAAAGTTTCCTTCTTACAGTAGTCAGACAAGTTTATTACGATGTTTAAAAACCATAATTGCCATCTCAAAATGGTAGATAACATTGAGTTTTCCATAACACGAAAAGTTTTGGTCCGATTTCAATAAAAAAAAATTAAACCGAAGCTCTTTAGGTGTGTTTCAAAATTTATTTTTAAAAATAAAATTTGAAATAAAAACAAAACAAGAAAATTTTCTTGTTTTTTAATTTATTTATTTATTAAGGACAATCCACAGCTATAATACAAGATACATACAGGAAAATATTTTATCTTATTGTGGTTTTACAAAACCCTCGAGTTTTTTTGTAGGCTGTTTTGGAAAAATTCACTCGAGCTGAATCTAGAAACATTGAACTTGAACAATGAGCGTACGAGCGTATTAGTGTAACTTTTCGTCGAACCTTTACGCGAGCGGGACATTTCAAGAAAGAACGAACCTAAGGTACAACGAAATGTTACGAGCAAATGCACAGTCGCCATGAGCATTACGCCGAACAGAGCATTCGCAGGAACGTTCCATTCCATGGAAATGCTGTGGGAACTGGGAACTAACCTTTTACCTGTATTGTATTCTAAAGAACGTTATATTACACAGAAATGCTCGAGAAAATGCTCCAGTCTGTACTCACTCTTACAACTAACTCCTTTTACAGATTTCCATTCTAGTATACTACATTATATTAAGATCACAGTGTCAACTATATTAAGGCCATGATGGAATGACACATTCACTAAATGAATGCGAACAAGCATTTCTTCACAGCACATAATAAGCTGAAATACGAATCTCACTCGACCCTTAATATTACGGTCATTAATCTCCGTGGCGATAAATAGACGCGTAATCACAGACACATTTACTTTTGCACACGAGCAAATGAAATCTGTCACGGAACACAACCGACACCGACAAGTAATATTTCATAAAAGTTTTATGATAATAATTATTCTGGGAAGGAGTTGAGAATGAATCTATTCTATAGCACGTTATGTTAACAAGTCGACGGAGGTACCTACGGCGTGGATTCTTTTTTATTAAAACGTACCGGATAAATAAGGTTTATTGGCAAAAATAAATTATTCTTATGGAGGGTTTATATTATAGACTTGAACTGTGAACAGAACCACGAGTTGATCGTGATAGTAATGAATGAATGAGCAGTTTTACCTGTAACTTCATACAAGCCCACGGCGGTAGGTAGGTACTCCACTACATACGCAGCAATGTGCGCGTGACTTCTTTCCGCTTTCCGCTCGGGTTTGCCGAGGCTGCCCGAAGCGCCTACTCGGCTCACGTACATGAACCCGTCGGCACAATGTCGGTGAGAGAGGTCACGCACACATACATAGCTGCGCCGCCACGGGCTTGTATGAAGCTGATGTTCTGTAGTGTTCTGTGCTTGTGCCTTTGCTCTCTAAAATGTTTACAAAAACGCTCGTTGTTTATTAAAATCAAGTTTTAACAAAATACCGAACACTCATGTCCGAAACACAAGTAAATTTAAAAACAGGGAATATGCTTGGCTCAAATCTTTCCCATCGGCACCGGGAAATTTGGAGTGAGCGTTCTTTGTGGTGTGTATGGAGCCACTAATAAAGGGATTTTGAAAAATCTCGCCGGATCGGGACGGACGGGATGAAACCGCGTGATCCTGCTAGTTTTATTATAAATGTTATAAATATTTTGTTAGTGAGTATGTTGATAATAGTTTACAAACGTAATAAAGAACATCTTTAATTATCTAAAACAGCGAAGATGACGATACTTAAACTGAACGTCTACAACGGCGATTCTTGTAATCTAATTAAAAATTCTATTTAAGGCAAGGACACCAAGTAAGTTCGTAATTAAGAGGGATAATGTTAGGATAAAGTCCGTGCGGTGAGTCGTCGGTGACTCTGTTAGTTAGGGTCAAGCTGTCTGTCACCTTTGCTTTTCGTGTTCATTTTCCTTTCATAGTTTGTTCATATACTACTAGTACTACTGTTTAGGCCTTTACTTATTTATTATGCCGATGCTCACAGATTTACAGCACACGCCAAATTGCCTGAGGAGCTGGAAACATAATAATAATACAATGTTAACTATAACTACCAACATAAGACACACTCCTTTTAATCTAGATAATTTACCTTTAAGATTTTACTTTAGCTTTTTTGCTAAGTAACTTTTTATTCTTACTTTATATGCCGCTAATATTATAGGCACTAGCCTATAATATTATGTTCATACTTTAAACAAAAAAAAAACAATTTAGATCGTCTTTTGTTTCTATCAAGTTTGAATTAAATTAACAGTTATCTATCCACTAGCAGTGCCCGCGACTTCGTCCGCGTAGAAAAGTGACTTTCAGGATTTGTTTATTTATTTCTTCTCATCTGAGCGATGTTCCCGGTTGCATCCCTCTCGGGAGCCCGGGGTCCGATAAACCCCAAATTGTTTTTTTTTATTTGGGGTCGGCGCAGACGGTTAGTCATCATTGACCATACCTGCTGCAATTAGATTTGGCAATGTTTTTACGGCCGGCCGCCTGCCTGACACCAACCCTCTTAGGGAGTACTTAAGGTTAGCTAATCTCCCTCAGATCCCTTAGTCGCCTTTACGACACCCACGGGATGAGATGTGGTAACCCTATTCTATGCCGGGGCTACACAGCTAATGTCGGGGCTACACAGCTAGATTTGTTTGTTTATTATTTTGTTGTTATAAGTACAAAATAACTGTACAAAAATTATATAATACAAAATCCAATTAGATACGGAAATTGACAACAATAACTAAAAAAGACGTTTGTTGTATGGGAGCCCCTCTTAAATTTTTGTTTCATTTTGTTTTTCGTATTTGTTGTTGTAGCGGCTACCGAAATACATCTTCTGTGAAAATGTCAACCGTCTAGCTATAACGGTTCATGAGATACAGCCTGGTGACAGACGGACAGACGGACAGACAGACAGCGAAGACTCAGTAATAGGGTTTCGTTTTTACCCTTTGGGTACGGAACCCTAAAAAAGAAGTATTAAAAAGTATCGCTGAGCACAACCGCTTTGCAAGGAGCCGACCGCGCTCATACGTGTGCGCGCGCAATACTTAATACTTATTTGGTTGCAACATACTTACATTTTTAATATCGCGATATCTTTTGAATGAAATGTCCGAATTAAATAATTCAAAAGGTCCTAGAAAGGTATTGAATTCGTCTTGAATATAAAGTAATTTATTTTGATAAGGATTAATACCAAGGTACAAAATAAAAGGTTATTAAAGCGACGGCATTTTAATTATTTACAAAAATTACAAAAACACTTATTGTGAGATAACTACAACAGTTAGACATATGGTGTCGCGATGTATTTTGTAGACAATTACATGCTCTACAAAGTTGTAGTACATAGTTTTGTTCTATATCCAATAGTTTTCGCAGCGCACGCGCCGTAAGGAATTTTTTGGTCATTTTTTTCACACCTTGTGTTACATTATTGAACATTTAGTAAGGATCCCTATTTTTTTTGAAAATATAATATAACCTATAGCCATCCTCAATAAATGGACTATCTAACACCGAAAGAATTTTATAAATCGGACCAGTGGTTCCTGAGATTAGCGCGTTCAAACAAACAAACAAACAAACAAAAAAACAAACAAACTCTTCCGCTTTATAATATTAGTATAGATATAGACATAGATTTTAAACTATATAATAAATCTGTATATTTGACGGTATCAATTAAAAACTATCTGAGTCCTAATAAATCCGTATCAGATCACATTATGGTACATTTTATTTATTAAGCAACTTCAAAAAGGAGAAGGTTCTCAATTGGGTTGTAGCTATATTATTTTAATCTCCACCGACCAGTGTTAACAAACTTAGTGGGGAAAACGCCACCTTGTGTTTTGAAAGTGGCAAAATCCCCACTAGTAAGGACCTTAAGTATGCACACTTTTTAAACTTACACGATTTCCGTCCATCATTATTATAAGACACGGGTCTCGAAACGTCGAGGTAATTAAAAACAAAGATTATTATCTAAAACGCGATTTAGATAGACACGGGTCTGAATCGCGTTTTAGATAATGATAATAATAATGATGGACCTGAAGTAGGTATAGTTTTATTATGTACAATATTTGTTATTGGTAGGAAGGTAGGTAGGTACATATAACGTGAATCTATTATTTTATACAATAAAATGCCTATATTGTCTATCTTTCCGGACCAAATTTAATGAGAATTCCGACACTTAATCAAAAAACAATAACGTCGACGACGGTCATTTTAAATTGGTGGACGTAAATCCTCGTGGTGTTAATTGCTTCATTTATACCGCTATAAACCGCAGAGATTTCACACTATAAACTAGTGATAGTGTTCACAGTGAGATTAATATGGCGCTGTAAAAACATTACCGGGTACAATGTTGTCCATCTTTATAGCTCTTGATTATTTTATGTGAGTTTCGGAGCTACTGTTTGAAATTGACTCCGATTCATTAAGGATTGAAATATTTGGTTGCTTCTCTGTTATTGTAGGTGGGTAACTAAAAGTAAAATATTGGTGTTATGTGTATACTCCATGCATGTATGCATGTATATGCATGCTAACGACAAGTAGCGGCGACATGTTTTCGCTACTTGCTGGGGTGTCCTGTCACAACGACATGTCATGGTCGTAGCTACGCAAACTTATTTAGAGTATTTTTGAAATACTACAAAGTAATTTATAGTATTTAAATGCAAGTACATACGTATTTTGGTAGGATAGTTTGGTAGTATTTAGGTTCGACGGATATTTCAGACAGACTGAACTGCTAGGACTTCAGTTGGTTTCTAATTCGGTTCACAACTAAGAATTATTTTACAATTGTGACAGGATATACTCGTACCACATAGAAACAGCAAATCCTTTGAGTTTGAGATCAAATACAAAGCTGAATCTTCCCACTCGATCCGAATAAAGCCGTTTGGTAGCCGCAGTTCACGATTTCCAAGAATAAAGAAACCCTTGAACAACATTATAGAAAACAGAAACTATGTTATTTTACGTATTTTACTTTACCTACGATTAATTTGTTATAGCCCTAACAGACGATCGAACCCGCACCGCACTGTACCATCAAATTATGTACGGACTATTATTAAAGCCGTGACATACGTTCGAACCCGCACCGCACTTTACTGTCGAATTTATGTACCGACTATTATTATGTCTGAATACGTCTTAAAAGTTGAACATTATTATTATTAACTAGCTGCGTCTCGCGGTTTCACCAGCATAAGTCCCGATCCCGCGGGATTTACGGGATCAAAATTATCCTATATCCCTTTCCCCGTTCTAAGCTACCTCCCCACCAATTTTTAACCAAATCGGTTAACCCGTTGGTGTAACTGGTGTAACTAACATGACTTTCTTTTATATATATTATATAGATATATATGTCAATAGTGCGGCGGTGCGGTCTATTACGGCTATTAGTTTGGTATGAATGGTTTTAGATAATACACAACACTTAACACTTTAAAATTGGCATCAATTTTAATGCGCTTTACTATTTAAAACGACGAATATGAAAACCCACCTCAACAATCCACAAAGCTTTAATATTGCAATTATCATAAAGTTGCATATGAACTACAGTTAAAGTTAAACTTAAGTTCAAGATGGACTAGAAATATATACCATATCATAAAAGAAGAAACAATATGCACTTTTGTTCTTTGACTCTACTATCGCGTATATGTGGATGCCGAGCGTATAAATTGTCCATATTTATCCGTTTGTTGTGTTTTTAACGACACGCAGAAATTTTAAATTCAATTAGTTGCAGGAGTTTAAATTTGAACCATTATACTTTAAACTTCTGGGCCTCTTATTATTTCTATGAACGAAATACGAAACGAAAATTCCAGTAGAAAATCTGTCATCCATCCGTTTCCACCGCCATAGAGAAATGTCTCTTTTGGCTCTTTAAAACATACATTGGTTGTATTCTTTAGCGCCATGAAAATGAACTTAATTTTCGGGGTTTTTTTTTCGCGCTTTTAAGAGACATCACTGACGATCGAAACGTGGCTGAAAAGTACAATCGTGTTATAAACTTTTTATTAAGTCGGTAGGTATCATATGTTAAGCCCTATAGTTTCAATTAAACCGGTCCAAGCAATAATCGTAAGCACTCGACACATATCGGTATTTATCTGTAGATACGGGTTAATTTTCCGGGTCAGACGCGGATACTCGAGCGAATTCAATCAGAAGCAACAACTAAGCAATCTCGACGGCCGTTCCGAACGTTTGTGCTGTATTGAGATGAAGTTACGAGAGCTTTCGAGAACTCTCGAACGGTTCGCGGTAAAACTGTTTATTTCGTACCAATTTTATATAGAAAATAAAGGAGTTTTACTAGTAGAGTCACGAGAGTCTTAAGTATCGATTCAATTAAGTCGCTTTCGGGTTCGTTAAGAGGAAGTTATTGGTAAATGTTCATTAATAGATACCTATTGATTGCGAGATTTGATTGAGAATTACTGTTTTAGCTTTTGAAGATGCTACAAGCTACATCCGAAAAACGATTTATTTTAATTAATGAATGACGAACAATCGAAATATTTAAGAGGATAGTCTCCATTCTCTTTCTCCATACAAACGTAGTTTAAATTTTCCTCCCTGGATAAAGACATTAGAGCAAATATGTTTATGCCATAAAACCTATACTTGCCATGACCATGCCCCTACCCCTACGTTTTGATTTTTTTCATTTTCTAATTAGAATAGAAATAAAATTCAGAAAAAATTGAAAATGAAAATAATCAAAACGTAGGGGCATGGGTCATAGCTGATATATGACTTATGGCATAAACATATTGTTTCCAATATCTTTATCCAGGGAGGAAACAGTCGACTACGTTTTTAGGGTTCCGTAGCCAAATGGCTTATATCTGTCATGACACTCATGACTATGCTTCTACCTTTTTATTTTTTTCATTTTATTATTTTTTATTATTATTTTAATTAGAAAATAAAAAAAATTAAAAAGGTAGATGCATTGTCATGACTCATGACAGATATAGGTTTTATGGCATAAACATATTTGCTCTAATGTCTTTATCCAGGGAGGAAAATGTAAACTACGTTTGTATGGAGAAAGAGAATGGATACTATCCTCTTAATAGTGCAGTATATAATGTTAATAAAGAGTTGTCGAAAATCTGGAACCGTACCGCGGTTCTTCCGTCGGCATCGGAATCGGATTCATTTGACAGTTGACAGCCGAATTTTGCACCGCGAAAATTAATAATCGACGCGTCGATTACTCATATGATTCCGACGACAAATTGAGTGAATGAAAATGGGATTTTGACAGAAAATCTTAAAATCGACAGTTGACTGTCATCGATTCGAAGTCGACGAGTAACTGTCAAATAAAAACAAGGGTTATTGTTTTCGCGCGTTTAGGCCGCTCGCCCACGGCGACTTTTTGAAGCGATGCGTCGCGCGTTTAGCATACGCGCGACTGCATTGCTACTAACGCGTGGTAGTCGCGTTTGCAATGCGCTACAGCATCGCTACTGAATCGAATGCAAACGCGCGACCGTGTCGGACGACATCGGGAAGAAAACGGAGGGAGGCGACTGAATTGCACTTGCTTCGCGACTGAAGCGCGATAGTATCGCGTTTGCATCGCTTCTAAATCTGAGTGTAAAATAAAAAAAGTAAATATCGAACGCCGAAGGATTACGTTCCGTTACCTACACACGCATTATTTATGAATATAATGAAATAATTATATTTACGTTCAAATGTAGGTAATTTACATTTTTTAAGAAAACTATATTAACTTTTATCTTGTTTAGATCTTTTAATATACAAATTGTAATAAATTATAACAACTTTTTTTCCCCGTAATGTTTAACATTGTAATGTTTGTTGCGTAAATCGGACCGGATTCCGACGCTCTTATTCCATTCATTCATGTTCATTCGGTATTGTGACGGCTGTCAAATGGATGTCAAACACGCTTGCGCGGTGTCAAAATTGAAAACCTCGCTGTCAAATATGTCAAACTACCGCGTCGGAATCGAATTGCTGTCATCGGAAGATCCGCGGTAGCTTTCCTGTCCTATATGAAAAGAGGAAAAGTTTGCGTTTGTTTGGATAATTGTATATTTGTTGGAGATAAAAGCATGGACATAATTTTTCTTCACTAAATTCCCGCGGGATCGGAACTTGGTGATACCGCAGGGCGCTACTAGTACATAATAAAACCAGAACAAAAGTTTTCTTTAAAAATAAATCTGTTAAAATCTTTGTCCATTCTTCATCCCTGTATAAACGATGGTTCCTGTCATGATAATGTAGGTTATATTGTGAATTCAAGTGGCCACCGTTTACCCGGAGGGGTACAACGGTCTAAGTGAAACAGACAGAGGCGTACTTAACCTTCATCTTGTATTAAAAGAAAGCAAAACACTGAACCCACTTTGCGGGGAAACAAAATATGTGCCACCAAAATAAACGAAGATTTTCAAGTGTGAATAAATATGCAAATATGACAGCACAAAAGCATTGTTAAAAATACATGTTCGATATCGTGTTGATGCAATTATTATGGTAATTGCAATGATGAAATTAATATTGATGTGGACGTTGTAGGGAACATGGATATTAATATTTTTGGGTCTTAATTTTCGGGTAATTTAAATATATTCTACAGTTTGAATGTAGGTAGGTACATTCAAACTTTGTATGTAAAAGTTTTGTGTTCCTCATTTTTTAATTTCAGATACGATCTGATGTTTTAGTGCTCTGTATTTGACATTTTTTTCTGCAGGAAGATGTGTCAAATAATAGTCCACAATTAAAAAACGAAGCATAGGTACGTGCGTTTGACAAAAAAAACAACAGTCGATATGGTTCTTGCGTTATAATCC
Source organism: Idaea biselata (assembly GCA_958496205.1). NCBI lineage: Eukaryota > Metazoa > Arthropoda > Insecta > Lepidoptera > Geometridae > Idaea > Idaea biselata. Next base: position 25,448,052 of record OY292396.1, on the reverse strand, counting down.
GATATTCCCACGGGGTTGGGACTTACGATAGTTACTTACTTACGACTTACTTACTTACTAAGGCACAGCTGCGATGTATCTCTCTCACATCTAAGCAACGTTCCCAGTTGCGTTCCTCTCAGGAGCACAGGGTCACATGGGGCACACTTGTACGGCATCGCGACTGACGCGGATAATTTTTTTGGTTGTACCATGGGGAAAAAGTTACCCGTGGTACAACCGGTTGTATCGGAAAGTCGGCACCGGTAACTCTTATTTCCGACTTAATGATAGTCGGTACTCGTAGACTTATTGGTAATTATCTCTATAATATAAATCAGTAAAATCTTTCATCTATATCCTTGTTACGAATGACTAATGATGAGTGTAGCCGTAATCAATGCACTTACGTCCCGCCGACAAGATGTTCGTTCACAATAAATTGACTCAATTATTTTACTTTAGAAAGTGTCCTCTGTCTGTGCCCTCAATATAAGTTCCATTCACGTCAATTGTTGCACAATATTATGACTAACCATTTATCTGTATTCATAGATACATTTATAGGAATACTTTTTGTAGGATTTATTTTAATAATAAAAAGGAAATTGTGAAAAATCGTAATAATTTAGCGCAAACATTTCTCTTACCTTTAAAATGGCGCGTCGCGTCGGCAAGCGGCAACTTTTTTGCGGTTTTGGGTGGGAATACCAATTCTCATATATAAACTGTTTTCTAGATAGGTACTGCAATCGCAAACTTACCCACTGCGTACACTTACCCCACATGACTTTACCCTTCCTTTTGGCTCCCCCATAGATGGATAAATAAGAGTCACTTAGACAAAAGCAAGTAAAACAAGAATTTACTTAGAGTTTTTAGGGTTCCGTACCCAAAGGGTAAAAACGGGACCCTATTACTGAGACTTCGCTGTCTGTCTGTCCGTCTGTCCGTCCGTCTGTCACCAGGCTGTATCTCATGAACCGTAATAGCTAGACGGTTGAAATTTTCACAGCAGATGTATTTCGGTAGCCGCTACAACAACAAATACTAAAAACAAATATTTAAGAGGGGCTCCCATACAACAAACGTGTTTCAAAAACATCGAATCGAGAAGGTCATAAAATTCAAAATGGCTGCCCTATCTGTCAAATATACCAGTCTGCCTTCACTTACCAAAGAGTTTCTTAATTATAAGTTTCAGATTGTCTTTGTGCCAAAGTTTTTTTTTTTCATTTTTTTAGTGGTGTGGGCGTATGATGGAACTAAATATGTCACATTTACCTATCAAATTTTAAAATTGGAAAACGATTTCAGGGTTCGATACCCAATTGTGATAGTGGTACGGAACTCTTCGTGCGCGAGTTTCGCACTTGGCCGGGTTTTTAAAGTTCATTTCTATCGGTCTGCTTCTCTGTTAAAGATTTATTCTAAAGCTACTGACCAGATTAAAATTTGGTTTTTCATTGTAATTAAATAAAACTATTGAACCGATTAAAATTCGGAATTTAAATAAATACGGTTAGTATTGGAAGCCTATACTAGTTAGTTACCTAGCTATATAGGTAGGTAGGTATATCACGTTAGAGGTGTGTTAGGAAAAACCGCAAATGGGTTCCGCACGTGGTAGTCAGGTTGAAGTGCGAAACCTAATTAGCAATTAATCTATAAGTACCTACCTTGCCTCTATTAGAGGTTAGAGGTTTTTGTTGTTAAAAACTGTTAAATTTTACTTATTACCTACCTATGGTTTATTTGATAATTATTTTCTAAAATAACATAAATAAAATGTTTTATATAGCTAACGAATATTATTTTACCACGTCAATTTATTCAAATAAAACGATAATAATAAATATTTCGTTAACATTTCTGCATTACAAAAAGTTTTAAACGCATTATTAGTTATATATTAGGTTATATAGAAAAGGAACACAAACTTATCAAATGATTGTGACATAAGTAAAAATTATAAAAGATACAATAAAGTTTATCTTATGCATTATGAGAGTGGTATGTTGGTCTAGTGGTAGATAAGATATCCCGACTTTCATTCCGAGAGTCGTGGGTTCGAATCCAGGCCGACCGCGCACCAATGTCTTTTTCTTTAAGAAAAAGGCATGTGCGCTAATAACATCGCTCTTACGGTGAAGGAAAACATCTTGAGGAAACCAACATGTCCTAGGACTCACTACGGTCCGAAAACATGGGATATTTAGTGTTCAGTGTTTCAGTGACAAGCAATACGTACATAAGTGAAAAAAGAATATATTTTTATTTAACGATGACTCATCCAAGTAAACAATCAGAAAAATCAACAAAAGTCAACATATAATTTACGAACCCAACCTCCACGTCAACCATCAACACGACCTAAAATAAATCTAAAAAAGTTACACAATTGATTACGTAGTGTTTTCGAGAAGTCATGTTTAGCACCATAAATATTGGATGTTGCCATAAAGTCCAACATTTCAATAAAAATATGTCAGTGCGACCACCAACGATATAAGTTTTATGTTCGTGACGGGTGGCGATGCGATAATAAGATGGAATAGATCGTCGCTGCGGTAGTGATGCAATTCCTATTTGTTAGATACGTTGCTGCTGGAGTTTACAGTTCTATGTCGATCTGTAACTTTGCTCCACATTAGAACCAGAACTACATCTATTCCAAGAACTTCACAAACGTCTGATGTGTATACCATCACCGGTATACGCTCGCACGAGCGTATAAAACCGGCCAACCAACACGTAGAAGAACTCCTTATTTATTTTCCAAAAAAATTACCATTTCGGTATTGATAGATCAACAATTCAACTGTGTTGAATTGTTGTTGTTGATAGATCAATAATTCAACCGTGTTGAATTGTTGATCTATCTCAGCCTAGGCAGCCATTCCCAAAGGAAAGTACAGGTCAATACGTCTGGAGTTAACTAAGCCGTTTGATTTTCTCATGATGTTTTCGTTCTCGTAAGAGCGATGTTAATAACGCACATAACCTTTCCTTAAGAAAAAGACATTGGTGCGTGGTCGGCCAGGATTCTACCACTTGACCTTCGGAATAAAAGTCGAGGTATCTACGAGTAGACCAACACCGCTCACACATAAAGAAATTGACAATGTGTGTATTAATTTATTTATACCTAAGTATGTGTGCTCTAGCTCTAAGTGTCGTCGTGTATTTTGTTTGAGCTTAGGTAGGCGCGGGTCGGCGACACTATCAGCCAAATACTGAAACGCCACTAAAAATTTATTTGGCCGTATAGTAGTCACTTCGATCGTTTGAGTCCATTCAAGATTTCACTTCTTATCTGAAATGTTTATGAACTTGTTAAACCTAGTTAAACTTGGTGCTTTTGAAAAAATGCGCTAAAAAATAGAACCATTATCAAAATAAAAAAATAACTTTACAATATTGCCTAACTAATAACATGACAGTAAAAAATCGACGATCAAATTATAGAATTCAAAAACCTGCCTGAAATCTGAAACGCGTTAAGATAATCCGCATAGGTTATAGAAAATAGGGTATTCTATACGCTTCTGGCAATATGTTAGGATCGTTTACATAATGCCATGGATTCGGCTAGTTCACGGGATGGCTTTAAGCTAACTAATTTGGTTAATGTAAGTGATGGAAATTAGTGCCAGGAACGTTTTGCCGGCACTAATATATGGGACTGACTGGCCGGATTTCAGTTGGAAATGGGTTTAAACGTTTTGCACGTTACGCTCATTAATCTTGTCCAGACTATCTTGAAGGGAAAGCAATTTAGTGACACAATGTTATAGGTGTTTAATGGACTCATTAGACACCGTAATCACAGGATATTAGGTTTTGTGTGTAGACGTTAGTTTATCTCCAAGACATTGCGTTAAATTGCAAAGTCTGAATGGAGTTATGATGCCTGGAATATTATCTGAGACGTGATTGGTTTTAAGCGGAACTCCGGACAAATGAAGTGAATCTGCAGGTACTACCAACAACAAAAGTGAGGTGAACAAAAGTACCCATCGTAAGGTCTAATTTCGCTTGCATGGTTAATTTATATTCACTTAGTAAATATACCTGTGACTTTATTGTTAATTGTTACCTACCTACTAACTATCGTCAGCTTTCATGCGAACCACCCCGGAGGGCAGCCGTGCGGGATCAGTTATAGACAGATCGTGTCCCCAAACGCTAGATTCGGTTCTCTTAAGGGAGAGCTACCCCGTACCCAAAACGGTACTACCAGATTGTCCAGACTGGTACCGGAGCAATGAAGCCGCTCACCACTCGTTCCTCGGAAGAGGAGCTAACGACAACCTCGCTGGGGCCGGCGGAGAGGCCACCTACCACATCTCCATGTGTGGTACCGGAGCTGTTAAAGGCACGCTCACTTCCCGGCATGAATCCACATGCCTACCAAGAGCCTATAAATCCTGGTAAGGATCGGTCTTCCCTAGCGTAGAGACCTACGCTTTCTGGCACAGCGCAGCCGGAGATGCGGCACCCCGAGAGGCACCACTAAGGCTACTCCTGAGCCTCGCGCACTCGTCGAAACGACGTGCAAAGCGCTCGCCGCGTATGAGGACGACCCCCGGTGACAAGAGTTGACAAACGTGCCGTCCTCTGCGGCTGAAAACCACAAACCCCCGCGAGGCCAAACCCAAGTTGGGCGACATCTCCTTACTAAGCCACCGATAGATGTGGCCGTTCTGGCTGCCGGGCTAGCCCAACCCCGCGGTACCCTGATCCAAAGGGGAGGACCCTTAGTTCCCACCCCCGAAACCCACTTGCCTCGGGTCTGTGCAAGCAGGCACTCAGGCGTTATCAGTGGCACAAGTCCTAGATTCGGATGGAGTTCCGGTGGCTGCACCTCTTTATACTGCTTATTGATCAGCTTGTAGAAATAAGAGCGCCATCTTTCCTTTACCGCGAGATCCTCACATAGCAGGTTACCATTAGGCTCTTTTACACAGCGGCACTTTGATATATCCTGAGCCACTTTGATCCTAGAACGTACCAACTTATAAATAAGCTTCTGCCCCTCAGACGTTTCCAACTTATCGTACAATGGCTGTAAGTGGTCCTGACTGGCTCTGGCTACTGTTCTTTTTGTGGCACGTTTGGCAGACCTGTACGTACGCGTCTCGATCTTCAGGAGAGTTGGACGCTTGCCACTTTTTAAAGAGGGCTTTCTTCACCCTAGTCTCCCTCTGGACTGTGTCCACCACCAAGTTTCCTTGTCACACTTGCGTCCTCCCTTAGACATACCGAGGACTTAGACATATCAAAATGAATAAATAAACCCTAAATAATGTCTACTTGTATCAGTTTACACAGGGCAATTAACAATGCAGGTCCCGGTAAAATAATATGTCTAAAAAAAAATACAAGTATAAGTATATTTATCTCAAAATGTTATTTTTCACAAAAAAATATCATAAATTTGTTTGTACACTTTTTTGTAGCATGCCGTAGTTAGACAATATACTGTAAAGACGGTGCAACAATATCAATTATCACGAGAGTACCATGTGCTGTGTAAATTGATATTTGTTAAGTTATATTAAAATACACTGTCACCTTGTTGTTGCAAATAGATGTACCTGGACAGTTTTTTCTAAATATTTCCTTTATTTACTAATGAAATAAGATGCACTTGTGACAAATTATACATTATATGGTAAGAAACTTTTTGACATCAACAGTTACGTGGAAATCTTTATAGTAAAAAAAAAAACTTTTCACTGAAGGCACAAAAAAAACTCATAATACGTATATATATACAATATACCTACTAAACTTTATATGTACCCATCTATAATTCATAATATATTTACATATAACATATCATCGTAAATATATTCATAATATTATATTTACATTTAATATATCATCGTTTATAAGAAGAGGGTAAACATTAGTATGCATTGTTCTTCTCGTAATTGTTTAAAAACAAACGATTAAATTCTACCAATGGCAAGAAATGGGTAGGTACCTGGTGTTAACAAAAAAGTAATCCTTTTGTATTTTACTAAAAATCAGCCGTCAGGCAACAAAACTAGAAACACGAAACGGATCGACTGAAAACGTTGCAAACATAAAAGATTTATAGCGTCAGCAAAAACAGTTCATCGAAATTGTCCATGAATAAGTGTCGTTCAGTTTCATTGAAACAATAATATTTAATGGATACTATTTGTCTTCTGTAATTCACAGGCGGGTCCATAAAGCAGTGTGATGTTCACATTCCATGCAAATGCCATGTCAACAGTGACCGCGGTTTTACTGCCCAAGTGCCCACTGTTTGTCTGTTTGAGCAATCGGATGCAAACATAACGCCCGATATGTAAACCTGTAGTATAAATAGAAATCGAATTATTGTTTCAACATTGTAGTACCTAATAAAAAAGAAGAAGCTAGTTTCCTACCGACAAAGGTATATATTTTAATCTATTTAAATTAATTCTTTGTGACTTTTATGGACGTAATTATATTGTATTTTTTATGTAAGTAGGTAGGTACTTGTAATTAATGTCTGAAATAAATGATTATTTTTTTTTATTATACAGGATGTCCCAGAAACGAGTGTCAAGCGAAAGTCCAGAGGTAGAGGACCTTATGGGACACCCGAATCACCCCCATGTATGTTCCGCTATTTTTCGTAGTTAAGGAGTTATGGCCTTTTTTCTCATTTTTTACTAAAATGTGACCACTGAGACCTATTTGGCCATACTAACTGAAATAATTGAGATAATTGGCTAATTTCTTTTTAAATATGGAGCTGAATAATAGGGTCATGTTACCTGTTACAAAAAAAGGCGTAATACTAACCAAACTGTTCCAAATAAAAAAAGAATTTCATAAAGTGAGCGTAGACAAAACGCTATAAACACTTTAAAGAGCGATTAAAAGAAAAACTCGCCTATTATTATTTTTTCAAACCAACTTCAAAAACTTCCTTACTTCAGTAGCTATCTACCCTATTAATTTTATTGGTCTATCATTAGAGGATTACGATCAACTACTATAATTATCATAAATAGCTGAACACCTACCTTAAAACCTTCTGAAACCCTCTAGCTACTTTGAGGCCCATCAAACTTCAAGGACAACTAGGTATTAACTTCCTTAATACGCCTCGCGTCTCTGTAAGTCCGAGGCTGCGTCAACATAACCTTTTAGCAAGCGACCTTACTGAGCCATGTTTATAAAAAGGCAAGTGCAATACCCACTCCCCGTACTTAGAGATAATCTGGATTATAATTTCTATAGAATCAGTATAATTGATGAATTACCGATACAAAACATCCCACACGAACTCTGACCTCACAAAGACAACAGCCGTACGAACCTATGGCTTAAGAGGCCTACTCTTTCTCCATACAAACGTAGTCGACTGTTTCCTCCCTGAATAAAGACATTAGAGCGAATGTGTTTATGCCATAAAAGCTATATTTACCATGACTTTCTTTTTTTTCTTTTTCTAATTAGAATAGAAATAAATTTCAGAAAAATTAGAATATTTAAAAAAATCAAAACGTATATGAGCGTGGTCATGGCTGATTTAGGACTTCTTATTATAATCATTTATTTCAGAATTAAATTAAATTCTATAACAATATCATTACTACATATAAAAATTATCTATACTTATAACATAAAAATATTTTTTCTAATATCCCTGGAGGAAACAGTCGACTTTTGTAAAGTGTGTATGGAGAAAAGAGTAGGTAGACTGTCCCCTTAATGCGTTGTCTTCCTCTTGTGAGTGATAAATCAACGTCATTGAAAATGTTATAAAAGCTGAATCCATGCAAAGGGTCGGTATGGAAAACGGCTGTTTCTATTGAAGTCACTGATCTGATGTGTCATTTAAAAAAAGTAGTTTTGGGTGCGCTTTCTTTATAATTTTTCACTTTTGTGGCCAATTTAGTGACAAATTACCTTGAGTTTTTACTCAAGGTAATTTACACTAAATTGCCTTGTAGAAATAAAATATTGAGGGAAATGCCAAGTCGATTTAGTTTCTTGTATGTAATGAAGCAGTGGTCATAAAACCTAAAAATGCAAAGCAAGAAATAGTTCAACATATTTTCTAAGTGTCCCGAGTAAACTATAAAATATGTTGAATATGGTAATTGCTTAGTAAATATGCGTCAGTGGCTATAGTGATTATTTATACACCTATTTCGCTTCGCTAACAATTTGTGTCAAGTGTATTTGATACCGGAATATGTTATAGTAATATTACTGTATCTCACGGTAGGCAGTTTAAAGAACTTGTAAAGAGGGGAATCTATTTGCATAAATACCGTGCTGCTTCAGTATTTAACATCATTTGACGTCGTAGAACGAACTTCATTTGCTCCAATTTTTCATAAATGTTTATGATAGAAAATTACCTCAATCGTTAGTGGTTTGCCATACATGCACCATAGTTGCATATATTGAAAACAGAGCAGTGATCGTCTTGTAGTAGATTCTTATGGTTAAAGAAAAACATTTCGAGGAAATCCGCGTATTAAAATACGTACAAAATTAAACTATTTTTTCTGTTTTAATCCCGTGAAGTTTGTTATTTTTACCATTGTTTCAATGCTCAACGTTTCTATACCTTTACAGGTCTCTTCAGGTCTCGAAATGTTGAGCATCGAAAAATAAATCCCACGTGATTTTAAAACCGAAAAATAAGTTTAATTTCAATATGAAAAGATTTCAATATAAGTGTAAAAGAATGTAGGAGGAAATCGGGCACGAAATACTACTACGAAATACGTTAGTAGCTTCTAAAAATAAGTTTCCAAATCTAATTACGAATACCTTCCTACTATAAGCTAATACGTCTGTAAATGCGCTTTGAAATGCTAGTTCAAAGTTAAGCTAAGATTAACTGCTGAACTAAGCCCACTAATGAGGCTGTTTTCAATACCTCACAATATTACTAACAACCAATAAATCTTACAGAAGCAATTAATAGGCTCGTATTAACCACAATTCCTCATCGACGTGTCGTGGTGTGACCTTAGATGAAAACAAAAAACAGAAGATACGTTACCCAGACTCGGAAAATGAGACGATAAAATCGCGTCTAGCTGACGCACTAGCCTCAGTTGTATGTCGACCCGTTGCCGTGTGAGCACGCGCTGTCACACTGCGATTAACTTTTTGAAATCTAAAAGAATGCCTTTTTGCTTATTTACAAATGCCTAAGTCATTCTTAAAGACAAATGTTTTTAAATACAATAATTTTATGACAATGCATGTAGGTGTTTCTAGTACATTTTTAGAATACCTACGTAATTCAAATTTAGAATATACCGTATCTACTATTTTTGTTTTCGTCTAAGGGTGTGACATCGGCTATTTGTTTCTCACGCTCACGCCCACGGGGTCTTCTCTGAATGTGGACTTATCCAGTGCTAAGTGGTTGAGCTAAATGTGTTGCATATTGGCCGTAGTACTGTGGAAAGGTGTGAATTGAATGGGTTAGGTCATGTTTGAGATCGTAAAAATGGGCTAGATGAGAAATAAGAGAAGATTAACTACGCAAAGTGTGTAACTGCATTTGAATTGCATACCGATAGCATAAGGAAATATACCAAATAGGAAAGATCACAGATAGATTTATGGATAAAATAGCGTTACCCCATCTCTTACCGTGGGTGTCGTAAAAGGCGACTTAGGGATCTGGGGAAGACTATTATAGTCTTTCCAATATAATAGCAAACCTTCTCCCCGCGCGGTAGGGGATAAGCTTTTTGGTCCCTTGGAGATCAGGTAGGCGGCCGGCCGTAAAAATATTGTCAAAGCTATTTGCAGAAGATAATTATTGGTCAATGACGACTTACCTACTGCGCCGACCCCAAATTAAAAAAAATAATTTGGGGTTTAGCGGACCCCGGGCTCCCGAGAGGAATGCAACCTTGAACATCGCTCGGAAAAGAAGAGAAGAACAGATAAAACATCAAAGCTTAAGGACAAACAACAACGATTTTTTTTAAATAGGATGTGATTCATGTGCCTGGAATGAATATAATTGTCAATATTAACGTTAAATATTTATTAACGCCAAAATGTTCAAATTAAAATATAATATACCTAGCTGATTTTAATTTGAATACATTAATATCACATACAACGCCACCGCATCGTCAATTATTATGTAGGCATGAATGAACTTCCACAATGTATTGAATGAAAGCTAATTGAAGCGATTGCACTGAACCAACACACCGAGCAAAATATAGTAATTTCACAGCATGTAAGGTTTACATTATCGAACACCGCATGTCAATTACTAATGACAGTACACACAAGGCGACGCCTATGCACTACCAATTACGGCAATAATCTCCATTAACCACTATTTGACACTTAATAACCGACTTCAAACGCCGACTGTGAAACAAACATTATTTACGTTTGTATCGGGCCTGTGCGTGTGTGTCCACCATAAGTGGCTACCACTTAGATGCACATTAATAAATTATGTCGCATCTATGCAGTGCCGTTAATAAATGCTTTAAACGATGTTAAGTGAGTTGTAATAGCATGTATCATATTCGAATGCCTTATTGAGAATGTTTGGTTATCGGTCATGTCAAAGGTATGCGAGTGGATTTCAAATAATGTTCCGAAGCAATTCCGAAATGATTATACCTTCTTACCTACTTTTTATTTTAAGATAAAGAACTGTTTAAGAAAGTAGCTTCAAAATGTCATTACAAGTTCGAGCTGAGAACGCAATCACTGAGCTACGTGTAAACTCCATTACGAGCTGAAATATCATTAGTCATTTTCGATGAACATAAACTTCGATGTTATGGACGCTACGGAACTCTCGGTAACGAACAGCAAAACTTTGCCTTTCATAATTGAACCAAAATTTTGTAAATCATTCACCAAGTTTCATTACTCTCCAGCCTCGACACGTCGAGATGTCGCGCCTTTTCAGCTTTTATTCATTGTTATAATTGTATTTTCTAATGAATGATACATAGACAGGTAGATATCTAATATATATTATTATATCAATATAATATTATATATAATATTATATTATATATAATATTATATTATATATGTAATATTATATTATTAGTGCAGATAGGGATAATCGCCGGTTTCGTGTCCACTTCATAGTTTCCGAGTAAAATTGTTTTTGAAAAGGGCCTCTACGTGTTGGTTTCGTTTCGGCTCCACGCACGACTTCTAAAGATCCGGGGCTCCATAGCCCCGTGATACTGGACGTATATGCAATTTATACGTAAAAATCTGTGTATATATCTGCCATAGATTATTCTTCTCTTTTCGCGATGTTGTTAAAGACATTTTTCGGTTTGAATCGCGTGGTGTTTATTACTTTTAGCACTGTTTCAACGCTCAACGTTTCGAGACCTTTCCTGGTCCCTTCTTCAGGATAGACTGAGATGTGATTTGTCATTCTAATGTAAAAGTAATAAACACCACCGGATTAAAACCGAAAAATGTCTTTAATTTCTATTTATTAATTACGTATTCTGTGCTACATATTGATGATTGTGCATAACAGATTACCGTCACCTTTTCACTCGTAATCCGCTTTAATTATATTATGTAATGTACCTTAACTAAAATCGAGTACAACCGTGTAATAAACACACAGGTATTAAAACTTGTCATCTCACTTTCTCAAGAAAGTGTTTCTTGCATAGATCATCCGACGAAAGTACCAAGAAAGATCATTGCAGATCCAACCTTGGAGATGAAATTAAGCTAAGTTATAATTATAAATACCTAGCAATGTATTCTAAAGCGATTCCGAGTTATATAGTAAGTAGATAGCTGACAGCAAATAGTTTGAAGCTAATTTACATAATGGGTTCTGAAAAATCAAGAACTCGATCAAATAGAGCTCGTGTTCGAGCGGTCGTCACTTACATGCAAGTAAACTAAGTTAGTTTCATTTAGCTGGTCGGTTTTTTAAGCAATTGAGCTTAGCTGGCATAGTTTGAGATGGATGCACATTTATGAAAAACTGGCTCGACTATGCGGAGCTGCTAAGCCTGTATCTTTGGCTTGGACCTGCGTCTCGCCGGCGGTGGATAATAGGCAGGCTTGAAGCAAGAATAAAAACCATTTCAGTTTTTAACAGTTCAACCATAGTTTTACCTAGTAGTTGTGCGCCTCGGTTCTATTCTACAATTAGTTTAACTTTCATCATGCCTAAACATTATCGCGTTGTTGCTTAAGATGTTTTCTATTGTAGACATGATCTATTAATAAGCGCACGACATTATGTTCAGCGAAGCAACGGTATTCAGTTGATACATGGACCTGATCACGATATGTTAAGCGCATTGTAATATTACACAGAGGAAACAATAGGGCTGATTTGATTGAGATCATCCATATACCACGGCTATTATATTGGCGCATTAACTGAACCAATATCTGACTAATATCTGCGGAACCCCGAGGGTAATTATGACGTAATCAACTCAGCTATATTACGAAGGGAGGTTGGTTTCATTAATTTTCTTCGCGTGGTTTGGCTGGTATTGGATTTTGTGGAAGCCTGATTTAGTTTCCATGTCAATAAGTTACTTCGTTTTCTGGTTGTTAACAGGAGGGAGTCATTTTTTATTGATATTCTTTTCATAAAAAGAGTTCACAGAGGCCATGAAGCGAGAAAATCTAGAAATAAAATATAAATAATTACAGAACGTTGCACACAATGCCATTTAGCCCCGAACTAAATAACCAGTCTTATATTATGGCTACCAGAAAACAGATAAACAACATAATATGCACGGAAGTTGTGGAAAGGGTATTTGATAACGGGCAGAATTATTGTAATAAGTAGTTTTGAAAACATGTTGAGAAATAAGGCAGGAAAATACCTAATAAAAAAAAACTAAAGCAACTGTACCTACTATAACAACCTTACTGAACCGTACCTATTAAGAATTACATGATAAATTTGACAAAATGTATTTAGCTAAATATGATTTCTTAGTCACACTACGAAGCCTTACCAGCAAGAACACGAGGAGGAGCTTTCTAAATTTTGGCTTGGCAATCGTGCTAAAACGGAATACCAGTAGTCGCGGGTTCGAGTCCCGCCGGGTACTAACATTTTGAAACCATTTTTTCAAAAAGCAAAATGTAGAAGAGCAATTAAAAAATAAACTACCAACATTATTCCCATATTTACCGATAAAATTTCATGAAACATCCGCTCAGTTTCACATAGCTCGCTTTACATTTAATGGGACTAAGTGTCTATTAACTTTAAGTGCAATGTAAAAAGCATTTATTTAACATGTCGCGACCACCGTGGTGCTTTCCGATAGTTTAATGAATAAGGACATTAAGCGAAAGACCGGTCTGTTTACATGTCTAGGTCATCACTGCAGGGGGTAGTATTATTGAAATCGTGGACTACTATCTATGGTACTACCTTAAAATAGCAGTGTCATTCATGAACGATTCAACAAAATATAATGGCAAAACTTTTGCAAAATGCAATTTAGATATATCGTCTGTTTTCGTGACGTCGGATTGAAATTAAACTAATTTTTCGGTTTTAATCTCGTGGTGTTTATTACTTTTAGCATTATTTCAATGCTCGACGTTTCAAGACCTTTACAGGTTTCTTCTTCAGGATAGTCAATCCTGAAACAATGCTAATAGTAAATTAATGACCATATACCAATACCATGCGATTAAAAACGAAAAAATTGTTAAATTTTAAGTAGAATATTTATTACGTTGTTATAATACTTTACCTCGTCTTATATAAATAGACGATATTTATTTGAGCGGTGTTGGTCTAGTGGTAGATACCCCGGCTTTCATTCTGAGAGTCGTGGGTTCGAATCCAGACCGACCGCGCACCAATGTCTTTTTCTTTAAGAAAAAGGTATGTGCGCTAATAACATCGCTCTTACGGTGAAGGAAAAACATCGTGAGGAAACCAACATGTCCTAGGACTCACCACGTGTATGTATTTATAAAAAAAAGTATAATATGTAGTATATCCGTTGTCTAGTACCCATAGTACAAGCCTAGTGCTTAGTTTGGGGCTAGATTGCGCTGTGTGTAACGTCGTGCAATATTTATTTATTATTATTTATTTATTTAAATCTGTACCTACCTTAGTGTGTCATGCACGGCAGCCCTATGAAAAGTGCATAGTTGCATCCGCAGCCGCGTAAACACCTTATTGCGTCATTCGTGAAAGGAAAACTAGTTCAGCATCGAACGATGTATTCTTTGAAGCAAATGCACAGTTTTTATGTCACTCTAGATCCTCACTTCGGACTAGGTACATACCTTTAGTTTAGACTAGATTACAAATTTCTTTTATTCAATAAATCTTGTTATAAGTATTTTGGTTTTTTTTGAGATTCTCGCTGCGACCATATATTTTTGGCGCAGTCGGTAGGATCGCTTAGGGAATTAGGTAGGGAATCGAGCTAAACCTGCCAGAGCGATCCAGAACCTACGTGTGGTTGCAGCCGGGAGAGTCCAGACTTCGACTTGTCAAGGAAAACCAATGTGAGTTACTTTGAATCTTTCAAGTTATTGCCGTCCTTTATATTAAGTAATCCGTTCCTTATATTTTATATATTTTACCTGTGTGATTTGATGTTAGCTCTATACCTAGAGTTATTTTAAATTTCTTTTTCGTGTGCTAACTTAAGTAAAGCTACAAGATTTTTCATTTACGGAGAACTCGTTCACGTAGCGATAGGTTTATGAATAGAAATAGTAGATTAGTTCTTATAGACGAGAATAGGCAGTTGAAGTTCGATCACTCAGACGAAATAAGCGAATCGATCGAATTAGACGAGTCCGTACATCAACCAAGCAATATGGCAAACGCAAACCCGGTTGATGTAGACACTATCTTCAAGTCCCTCAGACTTTTACCGGATTTTGACGGTAACCAGCATGTCCTGACACGGTTCATAAATTTGTGTGACCAACTAGTAGTTGCACACTATAGGTCAGGGCCAGAAAACGAGCTGTCAAACTTAGCTCTTTTTAACGGGATACTTAATAAGGTAACAGGACCCGCGGCTAGGCTTATAAATACCAATGGTATTCCCGATACCTGGCAGGGCGTCTTCTTCTTCTTCTATATATTTTTAGTGATATAACAAAGAGTAAAGCTCACAAATAGAGCTACATTATTGAGGAGTAACATAACATAGTAAATCGGAATCAAAAGAAATTCCGATTTCCCCACAGGATCGGGACTTACACGTGTTGAAACAGCGGGACGTAGCTAGTTTTAATATTTCACTAGAATCAAGACCATCAAACGATTGTAATACAAAAGTTGCCGATATTTATGTTGAGCAAAACAATCAAAATGAGTCATGTCTCCCGTGAGATGAGGTAGATGTATTGCTACGTGCGCGTGGGCAAACCAGTCATAAATGCAGACGTGAACTACGAACGTTTACTTCGATGGATAACAACATACCGCTTTGTTAAAAGTATTGGTTTCTGACTTTATGCGTACCTACTTAAATGCTGTTTTTAAATAGTAACTTTAGTAAAATTATATGACTAAAGTGAAATAAAATCAATTACAAAACTTGACTAATAATGGTTTATTTATCCCCACTTAAAGGTCCCCACCAGTGGGATTATGACAATATTTAAAAACAATTTGGCGATTTCCCCACTAGTATCATTGTTAGTCCTGGTGGGTGGGGATTAAATAACTGACAAATTATATATTAAAATTTACAAAACCCGTATTGCAGTTTTGGCTAATATTTGGTACACGCCGGTGATGAAGAAAGTTAAAGTGTTAATCCTTAAGGCCTCGTAGTAGGTCAGAACTGATGTTTCTAGGATGAATTACTACAAAAGTTATTAGAAACGAAAGTTTTTGAAACCATATTTATTAAAGTCGAGGATACTTACTAAGGCTGTTATGACGTGAAAACACGACTCCTGAAAATTTTCTCGATAGAAAAAAATCCCAAACTTCCCTCTAAATTTTACAAATAAATAGTTTTTGTCAGTCAATATTTAACTTATACTAATAAATATTTGTAGATGAACTGATCTTAGTTCAATCCAGTGCTTTGTTGATTTGAAATTAAAAATTAATGTTTTATTATCGTGTAATTACCAATTGTTTGATATTACGCTCTAAAATTTCACGTACTAGCATCTTACGTCCTTCATTAACACATCTGAAATTCGCTAGCGCTATCCCTGTCACGCAATTAGGGTTATATGGGCCCTTAATAATATTATATTTCGATTTTTCTTCTGTTTTCGCGATGTTGTATTGAAATTAGAAACATTTTCGGTTTGAATCGCGTGGTGTTTATTACTTTTAGCATTTTTACAACGCTTAACATTTTGAGACCTTTCCAGGTCTCTTCTTTAGGATTGGTCACCATGCGATTCAGACCGATAAATGTCTTTAATTTAATATTATATTATTTGTGAAAGTAACTCTGTCTGTCTGTGTTACGCTTTAACGCGTAAACCGCTGAACCGCAAAAAAATGGTGGGAGATAACTTAGGACCAGAAGCAGGACATAGGATACTTTTGAACCCGTATATCCCGCGGGATCGGAACTTACGCGGGTGAAACCGCGGGGCGCAGCTTGTATTATATGAACATAAATAATTCCATCAAAAGTAGGTATACCTACCAACCGGACCGGTACCTATTATTTTTTGTCATAACAAAATTCGTATGTTTAATAAAATAAATATATGTATCTCATATGTACCTACTCGTACGAGTATATGTATGCACAAGATAATGCTATCTAGTTTCGTTTCAGTGCCCAAAGAGCATTGGCGTATTTTTAAAAACAATTTAGTATTTAGAACAAAAAAATGAATTTCAAACACAAAAAAGGTTACCTAGTCAGTGATTTAAGTTGTATAACTTTGCCAAGTCACTTAAACTATGGCAAATATTTCTTAGATAAGATATTAAGTTACGAGAATAAAGTGGCCATGGTAAGTTCATATTAAGTTTTCTAACCGACTTAAAAAAAAGGAAGATTCTCAATTATCACTTGATTTTTGCGAACTGTGAGGCTGCGGTGCCTATGATGGCGGGTTCGATCCCCACTGAGAATATTTTGTACGCCTACGATTTGTCAGATAGGTACCTCAAAATTTGTTACTGGTTCTGGGGTGTTCATCATAATATCTAAGAACTTTATCTACTTATCCCATCCTTCCAAATACTATGAAAAACGCGCAGACTACATACGAATTAGTCGTACGAATACTGCTTCATATGCAATCTGAGCGCTTCCATATACTTGAAAGGATGAGAATGTTCGTACATCTTCGTACGTTAGCCCACGAATAAAAATTCTGACGAAAACGTAACCAAAGTGCGTCCAGCCTAACTCGAACGTGCGAGTGTGCTATCTATTACAATGACAGTTAAGAGGATAGTCTCCATTCTCTTTCTCCATACAAACGTAGTTTACATTTTCCTCCCTGGATAAAGACATTAGAGCAAATATGTTTATGCCACAAAACCTATATCTGTCATGACAATGCATCTACCTTTTTTTTCTAATTAAAATAATAATAAAAAATAATAAAATGAAAAAAATAAAAAGGTATATTAGTCATGACAGATATAGGTTTAATGGCATAAACATATTTGCTCTAATGTCTTTATCCAGGGAGGAAAATTTAAACTACGTTTGTATGGAGAAAGAGAATGGAGACGATCCTCTTAAGAATAGCTGTCTACTGGCTAGGCATCAGCTCGCACGCAAGC
Source organism: Idaea biselata (assembly GCA_958496205.1). Classification (NCBI taxonomy): domain Eukaryota; kingdom Metazoa; phylum Arthropoda; class Insecta; order Lepidoptera; family Geometridae; genus Idaea; species Idaea biselata. The sequence continues at coordinate 25,430,306 of OY292396.1, read as the reverse complement.
TCGCACTGTGTAACCCAGCTATTACTCAGTTGTTCTACCTTTTTAGATCGATGGAGTGTCGAATGAACAAATTACTTTCAATGAAATGGCACGTAATATAAAGAGAATTTCAACATCGTTAACACGGTTAGGTGTAAAACCAGGAGATGTTATTGGGATCTGTAGCGAAAACAGAATAGAATTTATGCCAACACTATTTGGAGTACTTTGTGCAGGCGGAGTAATTACTTTTTTCAATCCCTCTTATTCTAAAGGTAATAAATAGAATATAAGTAAGATGCCACGGGAGCCTACTCAGGGATTGTTGAATGTCCCGTGCTTTCGGACGGTGGTGAGTCCTATGATATGTCGGTTTCCTCACGATGCGATTTAGTTCATCGTAAGAGCGATGTTATTAGCGCACATAACTTTTTCTAATAGAAAAAGTCATTTGGTATAGTCGCATAAAAGGACCTGAATATGTGTAGTACAATCAACGAATATTTGATAATTCACGTCGCATCGCGTACCATCGCATCGCGTCGCGTTGCATCGCACCGCATCGCATCGCGTTTGACGTTCTCCTAGGTCCTAAGATCTAGGACAACTGGTTAGCTATGTTTGATTCACCAGTAAAGTTTCTGACGAACACTAAAATTAATTTCTATTTCAGACGAAATAATTCATGCCGTGGGTTTATCGAAACCCAAATTTGTCATACTTTCTCCCAACGCATATCCAATGCAACATTCAACTTTAAAAGATCTAAATGGAATCGAACATCTCTTTATTTACGGTCCCGAAAGACAGCCTGGTGTGAAATTATTTTCTGAATTGGACAATGATTCTGTTGATATAGAGAACTTTGAAGCGGTACATTTTTATGGTAAGATGTTATATTAATAAACATTGTAATTTGTCCAAAATGTCGTTTTAATACTTAATTTTGGTTTTTAGGTAAAAATAACCGGGCCCTAATTATGTATTCATCTGGCACAACAGGTGCCCCCAAAGGAGCAAATATAACCCATATAAATTTGATATCTACAATGTTTCAAAAACCGTAAGTATTAGTAAAAGTACTGAAACTAGTTTTACAGTATTAATAACCCTCTTTAGGCAGTCGGTAAAACACTTATTATACCTTCCTTTAACGTAAAGATGACTTCTATGAAAAATCGACTTTGCGCATCCGCCATTTTCTTCCTTGTAATTTACCGGAGTTGCGCTTATAGGCATAGGTAAGTCTTGATTTTTGCAAATCTTAGTGTGGCAAAATCAACACTTAAGTGTAGACTAATTCGAACCACGTGGGCGAAGCCACGGGCAAAAACTACTAATAAATATACACGGACTATTTATCCACTAGCCTACTCTTAACTAGGAAAGAATATAATTAAGGTGCTTATGTCGTTTTACAGATTTACATCAAAACCTCTTACACTGTTGAAATTAGCGCCATTTACAAATACGATGGGTTGTATGGTTACTTTACTTGAATTGAATGTTGGGAAAACTGTAGTTTTCTTGGCTAAATTTGATGAAGATTCTTATCTTAAAACAATTGAACGTTATAAGGTAAATATTATGTACTGATAAAATGTTATTAAATTATGAGAAGCCAAAAAAATATTTGGTATACGTGGAGGTACGTACGTATATACTACGCAAGGAGGCCAAGAAAATCGTAAGTAGGTAATGTATGAATGTAAAAAAGTTTCGATGTTCCAGGTAGGAATGGTAGTGGTGGCTCCATCGGTTTTGGTGATGTTAAGCAAATCTGCCGCCGTAAATAACTATGATATACGGTCTTTGGAAATAGTGGCTAGCGGAGGTGCACCACTTGAAAAAGAGACTATTCTTGAATTCAAAGAAAGGTAACGTAAACGCACCCCGATCTATTCAGATTAGGTAATATTGTGGTGTTTTCGCGACCAAATCTAATTGAATTTTCGTCAAAACATCAAGGTCATCTATCCCCATCTTAACGTTTATTTTATTTAGTTTGGACTTTTATTATTATATTATTACATTGATGGCATTTTATTCCAAGAACTTTTTTTTTTTCGAAAAAATATATTTAAAAAAAAAATGTGTGTCTTGACATCTAGTACCTACATCTTTTGACATCGTTCCGTTCTCGTCCCGTATGCACGATATATAAATTGTGTACTGAAGCTATTATCAAACATTTTCAGATTTCAAAACGTCCAATATGTTCTGGGAGGGTATGGGATGACTGAAGCCTCTGGAGCTGTTAGCTTTGATCACGATACTTCGCACAAGGAAGGCAGCGTAGGAATGGCTTCTGTGGGACTTATTATAAAAGTAATAAACCCATTTATACAGGGTTCATCATTATCATCATCTCAGCCTTTATCGGTTCACTGTAGAACATAGGCCTCCCTATACGACCACGCCACAAATAGCCCTCACCACCTCCATCCAACGACTCCCTTGCGATCGCTACAATGTCATTGGGCCACCGAGTGGTCTTCCAACACTTCGTTGCGCATCGCATCGTGGTCGCCACTCGAGGACTTTTACTTCCCAAGGGTTATCAGTTCTTAGAGCTATATAGCCTGCCTATTGCCACTTCAGTATACTTTTTTTATACAGGGTTACAGGCTATACAGTACCATATCCTTCATTTCCACAGATAGTTGACACTAAAACTAAAATAACTCTTGGTCCTAACCAACCAGGAGAGCTGTGTATAGCTGGTCCTACTGTATTCGATGGATATATTGGAATAGCTCGAGAAGAAGACAATGAAGGGTTCTTTCCAACTGGAGATATTGCTTATTATGACGAAGATGGATATATATTCATTATAGACAGGATTAAAGAACTTATTAAATACAAAGGCTGGCAAGTAAGTAACCATTAATCATAATAAAATACAAAACATTACAGTTATTTGACATCAAAAGTTAATAGATTTTTTGTATATTAACAGGTGTCCCCATCAGAATTAGAAGCAATACTGCTTAAACATCCATGTGTTAAAGATGTAGCGGTAGTAGGTCTACCTGACAAATTAGCTGGTGAACTTCCAATTGCTTTTGTAGTAAAGACACCTAATACTGCAGTGACTGAAAACGAAATTGTTGAATTTATTTCTCCAAAGGTGTGTTGAACAGAAATTTATTTTAAGATGCTTTGTGATTTGGGTGACTTAGAAAATTTTAAAGGAGAGTATGGATAATTTCTGAGTAGGTAATTGACTAAAACCATGAAAATAATCGGTGATGCCGATCCGATTGATATTTTTAAAGTCCCAATAAAACGAAACTTATTATTTAAATTGTAAACTTTTCGAGACAAAGGAAAAATACCAGAATTCAAAATTTTACATTAAGCAGCATCAAAAGTAGATGACCACATTCAGATTTTCAAGATCGCTATACATCTTATGATGTATGACCTTCATCTCACACATGAAGATGATCTTGTAATCGTATACATCTTCTGATGTATAAGACAAAACAGAACCGAACATCTGTCCTGCTTGTACACCCTGCAATTATTTGTGGGGTGTCAAAACAGGACAGACATTCTGGAAATAAAATAGATTAGGAGGGGGAAGTTGGTTATCTTACCTCATTAGTACCAAGTGGAGACTTATATGGTGGAAAGAGTAGTAAAAGTTATGCCTAATAAACTCGATCAGCCGCGATTCAGCCTGGGCCCGTCTGAACTCAGCCCGTTTTTAGGGGATCAATCGGGGTAGGGACAGCCCAGGCTGACTCGAGGCTGACCGACTTTTTTTAGCATAACTTTTACTACTCTTTCCACCATATAAGTCTCCACTTGGTACTAATGAGGTAAGATGACCAACTTCCCCCTCCTAGTCTAAAAGAGAAGACGGAGAGATACTTTCTGGATGTTTGTCCTGTTTTCACACCCCGCAATTATGATGTAAAGCGATTTTGAAAATTTGAATGTGATCAATTAATAATCGACTTTTCATGAATCATTTATATCCAATAAGTATATCCTAAGGTTTACATAATTAATCTTGTAAGTTTCAATACAAAAGGATTTTGTGTATGTTTTAGGTGTCACCCTGGAAGCGGCTGAGAGGTGGCGTACGTTTTGTTGACAATATTCCTAAAAACCCTACTGGTAAAATTTTAAGGATTGCTCTTCGACAGAGCATAGCGAGACCTACTTCTAAATTATAAATACGTTTCGTATAAATAAATACATTTAGGTTCAAAATTTATCCAAAGTAGTCAATTACAAATGTAAGACTTCGAGAACGGTTAGACCGATTTTCATGATACTTAACTTATTAATTTTGTTTCTATCTAGAATAGAAAATGTATTGACTCCAGAACACTCCCTTTCGCATAGTTTGAAGAGCAGAACAGCTAGAAGCGGTTAAAATATTACCTGAAAAAAACGAAAAAAACAAATGTACAACTTGAAGATTTTTTATTTAAGAGGACAGTCTCCATCTTCTTTCTCCATAGAAACGTAGTTTACATTTTCCTCCCTGGATAAATAAATTAGAGCAAATATGTTTATGCCATAAAACTTATATCTGTCATGACTATGCATCTACCTTTTTATTTTTTTCATTTTATTTATTATTTTAAATATAAAATTTAAAAAAATAAAAAGGTAGATGCATTGTCATGACAGATATAGGTTTTATGGCATAAACATATTTGCTCTAATGTCTTTATCCAGGGAGGAAAATTTAAACTAAGTTTGTATGGAGAAAGAGAATGGAGACTATCCTCTTATGAATTAAAATATCTACCGACAATTAAGTTATAAGTAGATCTAACCTTTAAACAACTGCGCATGTTTTTGTATGTTTTATACATAGGTAAAGGTATAATGCATAGGTAATCTAATACCTACACGTTCTTCATACAAACGTAGTCGACTGTTTCTCCTGGACATTAAAACAAATACAAAAGATGTATAGCAATAACAATTGGTAATATAATAAACACTAGTACTTAATTATAATTATTATTAAATATGGCAGATATAGGTTCTATGGCATAAACATAGGTTTAAGTCATAAAACCTATATCTGCCACGCCCCTACGTTTTGTTTTTTTTATGTAAAGTATAATTTCGTTGAATTACCAGTTATTATTATATTACCAATTGTTATTGCTATTTTCTTTATAATCTTCTTGTTTATCAGAAAAAAAAATATTATCATCATAATAAGATCTACATCTTCATCTACATTAGTGAGTAATATATTATATAATAAATGACACTTGACAGCAGAATATTTTTACTAAGATCAAAACCCTCGTACTTATCTACGTACCTAAGTAAATATTCTTTTGATAAAAAATATTATCTACTATTTCGCGAATTCACTTACGTCGCGAACTTGTGTGTAGATATCGTAATAAAATTAAAATACCTATTTGTTAATGAAAACGTAGTGTATAATATAATATAGTCTGTTTAGGTTATTTGTACGATTTAGCCGTTTACATACGGCGCGGCGTCAGTTTAAAAACACGTGTAGGTCTCATCTAACAGATTATTCGCTGTTCCAGCCACAGTGACGGGAAATGACAATGTCTATTATCGCGATAATTATTGCAATAATTTTAACGCGATAAAGGAGTGGCTACACCAACGTTCAACGACCATCATCGTGTCATGTTCGGGCCACAGTAACAGGATACGTAAATATCTATCATCGCGATAATTATTGCAATAATTTTAACGCATTAATGGAGTGGCTACACCAACGTTTAACGGCCATCATCGTGTCATGTTCGGGTTAACGGGCAACGTCAATGCCTATCATCGCGATAATTATTTCAATAATTTTAACGTGTCAATAGAGTATGGCTACACCGACGCCGACGTTCAACGGCCATCACCGCGATAATTAACGGCATTTCCGAGCAGTGTGTCCAAAACATCATACCTAAAAGATAAATAAACGTCATTTTAATTAACGAGCAAAACATTTAGTTAATAAAAATGTGAAATGAAATATTCAGTTTGGGTATTCACATAATAACGTTCTAAATTTTAGATTTTCTCTTTCAACATTAGTCTAAGAGTCTAGGCTTTGATATTAAAAGTGGGTCGAATAGGTTACCTATTTAACTTACAAACAAACGGTCGCATAAATTTTGTATTCATCACTTACAACAGTTTAACCCAAGGGGAAACTGAATCACCTAATTATGTTGCTACTGCATATTATCAAGTTTCGTAGTTACGCATATAAATTAACCAGCGTCACCGCGTGGTGATGAGTTTTAGCATAGTTAATAGGGTCGGCGTCAAAAGCACCTTCCCAGCACCGACAAATCGCGGTCTTAGTTAATTTCTAACGTTAACATTTTAACAGTAAACAAAGACAAAGCATGTCGAGTAACATTGTTACATTAACCAACAAAGTCCAGGTTAATTTACCAAAAAGCCAGCCAAGTGCGGGACTCGCGCAGGAAGGGTTCCGTACCACTATCACAAAAATAATGAAAAAAAAAACTTTGGACAAAGAAAATCTAAAACTAGTAACTCTTTGGTTAGTGAATGCAGACTAGTATATTTGACAGACATGGTAGCCATTTTGAATTCCATGACCTAATCGATTTGACTCCGACCAATCAGAAGCGACCTACCCCTAAGTCACATTTGACAAGATCCCCTTGTTGTTTTTGAAACACGTTTGTCGTATGGGAGTATGGGAGCCCCTCTTAAATATTTGTTTTATTTATTGTTGTAGCGGCTTCTGTGAAAATTTCAACCTTCTAGGTATTACCGTTCATGAGATACAGCCTGGTGACAGACAGAAGGACGGACGGACAGACAGCGAATTCTCAGTAATAGGGTCCCGTTTTACCCTTTGTGTACGGAACCATAAAAATAGACAAATTTATGCGGCTATGAAACAGTTCTTCAGCGACATCCACACACGTTACTGCAACTGACATGGTGCGATTACCCCATTATGGGCTCTGTTAACTATTGCTTTTAATGTTCGTGAATACAATGCTTTTCACTTTGCTGTCGACAACTTCTGTGGCGCTACGAGAACTACAATGTACATTTTTAAGCTATTGCATAGCTTTTATCGCGGGCTTTCAGTGCGGCGACCGAATCAAGAAATTCCATAACGAAACGAGTGTTAGGATGTAAGGTTTTATACCTTACATCCTAACACTCCGCCTACCATGTAGCTCGGCCGAGCGTTAGCTCAACGAGTTACTGCGGCAATAGCTTTACCGCGGCAGTCCCCGAGCGCTACACGTTTTTAGGGTTCCGTAGCCAAATGGCAAAAAACGGAACCCTTATAAATTCGTCATGTCTGTCTGTCTGTCTGTCCGTCCGTCCGTATGTCACAGCCACTTTTTTCCGAAACTACAAGAGCTATACTGTTGAAACTTGGTAAGTAGATGTATTCGGTAAACCGCACTAAGATAAAATAGAAAAAAAGTACTAAATTTTTGGGGTTCCCCATACTTAGAACTGAACCTAAAAAAAAATTTCTACTAATCTATACATGTGGAGTATCTACGGAGAGGTCTTCAAAAATGATATTAAGGTTTCTAATATAATTTTTTTCTAAACTGAATAGTTTGCGCGAGAGACGCTTCCAAAGTGGTAAAATGTGTGTCCCCCCCCCCCCCCCCCTGTAAAATAATGGAATGATAAATCTAAAAAAATATATGATGTACATTACTATGCAAACTACCAACGAAAATTGGTTTGAACGAGATCTAGTAATTATTTTTTTTTTTATTTGTCATAAATCGTAAACCGCAATTTACCTTTCAAAACAAAACATGTTGTATAGATAATGGTACGGAACCCGTGTGAGTGTCCGATTCGGACTTTTTTGAGCTGCTTTAACCTCTTGGGTGGTACTAAAGAAGCGGTTAGTGGTGGAAGGCTTCGGCTATTTTTTTACTACCCACCGATTACACCGACACACCGCACTAAGTCGTAGCAACTAGGAGATTCGGCAAATATTCGACCTTCCTCCCTCCTGCCGTTATTCCTAACAATTTGGGGTTGGTGTATTGACTGTACCTGCTACAAATACACTTGGTAATATTTTTCCGGTCAGCCGCCTGCCTGATACAAACCGGCAGCACTCTTTGAGACCGAGTACCTAGTTTACACGTCATGCACCACACGGGGAGAACTCCAGGTTCGCTAGTCTCCCCCAGATCCTGTAAACCTGGGTTCCCTTGGTTCCTTGGGTTGTCTTTTACGAGACCCAAGAGAAGAGATGTGAAAGTCAGGGCTACGCGGCTAATATAGACGTGCAAATTTACAAGATTATTGAATGTAAGTATTGCTTTTTTTTAACCGACTTCAAAAAAAAGAATGAGGTTCTCAATTCGACCCGTATATTGTTTGTATGTACATATGTGGATATGTCCGCGCCGTACTCCGTAAAAAAAAATATTAAAAAATTTAAAACCGGCTTCGAAAAGCATAGAATAACCTCATGTGTAATGTAATATGAAGTCGGGCAGTTTTACTGGGTGGGTCCAGATTGTAGTTTGACTGCCCGACTTCAGATTACATAATACATAAGGTTATTTTATGCTTTTTGAAGTCTGTTTAAATTTTTTTAATATTTTTTGTGTATTAAGCAACTGAAAATATTACAAACATTGGTGCAGCAAGCTCAGCAGCACATGCAATGACAGAAACGATCGAAGTTACGAGTATGACTAAGGAGTCAGAAACTGCATACAAACTAGGCAGCGCGGGAAAGTTACGTCAGAAAATATTTTAGAACTTCTGAAATATTTCACGGAAGCAAGTGGACAAGTCTAAAACGATTTGCACATTGTTATTCGAAGTTTGGTGTCAAAATTCTCTGAAGTTTTCGCATGTAAATGATACTATTGGTAACCATGCCATCCTCCGTAGTATCATTTACATTATCATTTACTAAAGCGGAATGAAAATTTAAAAAACTAGCTGCGTCCCGCGGTTTCACCCGCGTAAGTCCCGATCCCGTTGGAATATCGGGTTCATGTTACTCAAGGTGAATGTAGCTTTCTAATGGTGAAAGAATTTTTGAAATCGGTCTAGCGGTTTCGGAGATTACCCCCAATATACATACATACATGTTACCAACGTTACCTCTTTATAATATTAAGTATAGATTATTATATTATTATTGATGATTGATATTGATTGATTGATTATATTATATAGATAGATAGATTATTATTAGTAAGTAAGTATAGATAGATATCAATATGGTGAAGGAGTAAAGAAAGAGTCGTAAGTATTACCGTAGATGAGTAAAATATACTTAGTTAATATTTTATTCTATGGTATTACAATTAAAGAGATCGTTGTATGTTTTTCCAGTTCTTTTTTTTTGCGGTGGACTTCTCCAAATACTAATCCTATTTCATACTACTAAACGAAAACGAAAACAGTGTCTTGTCTTTATAAAGTAAACTTTAATAATTAACCTTGTTGGCATTTAAAAAAACTACCTTCCTACAGTAATTTTCCACACAAAACAATTTTTTGACAATTTCTATATTGAAAAAACTAAAAATAATAAAAGCAAGGTAAAATTTGTTTCATTTCGCCTAACTACTTTCGCAGAATAGTTTAAAGATATATAACAGAAGAAAGCTTCCAAAGAATAAGACGATAAAATACTACGACGTAAACTACGCTAGCTCTTAATTAAACAATAACGAACTCATCCTTAGCTAAGAGCTGGATTTGTTCCTATAAGACCTATTAAAAAGGTTTATTACAAACAATAAATTTCTAAGGATATTGGAAAAGCTGTCCTATGGTTAATTTATATGGCTTTTGCTAATTTATACGCCGGCAAAAAGTGTTACGGTGAAATGTGAGCTGTTAAGAGGATAGTATCCCTACTCTTTCACCATACAAACGTTGTGAGTCGACTGTTTCCTCTCTGGATAAAGACATAAGAGCAAATATGTTTATGTCATAAAACCTATATCTGCCATGACTATGCCCCTACATTTTGTTTTTTTTTTCATTTTCTAGTAAGAATAATAATTAAATTCAGAAAAATGAAAATAAAAACAAAATAAGTCATGGCTGATATAAAGGACTTATGACAAAAACATATTTTTTTTAATATATTTATCCAGGGAGGAAACAGTCGACTACGTTTGTCAAGTTTGACCTTTAAAGGCATAGGTATTTGGTCCAGGATTGATTGGTCAGTCTTGAAACGTTGATCATTGAAACAATGGTAAAATGGTAAAAGTACTAAACATCACGCGATTAAAACCGAAAAATCAGTTTAATTTCAATACTTCAGAGCTTGAATACCATGGAGATATTATATAGGTAACTACTAACTACCTACCCCACCTTTATCGACTGAGCAAGAATTAGGACGGGGAGGAGAGGACCGTTCGGCCGTTAGCTCTTATTGTCTGTCAGCACCACATGGCTGCCTTCAATTTCCTTAGACACCTATTTCGATATGAGAAGGATATTAAGTCAGACGTAAATACCTAATTCAGGTAAATCTACATCTACACTAATATTATAAAGAGGAAAGATTTGTATTTTTGTGTGTATGTACGTATGTGTGTATGTAGGTATGTATGTGTGTCTGTATGTTTGTAATGAATAAACTCAAAAACTACTGGACCGGTTTCAAAAATCTTAAAAAATATTGGCATTTCGATAATAGGTCGTTTTATTATCAGATCATTTCGATCTTGTGTCATTTCGATATTAAGACGTTTTGCTACTAGGTCATTTAGATCTTGTGACGTTTTAATATGTAGAGCATTTTACTTTTAGGTCCTTCTGAGATGTAAGGTTGGATCATAAACGTTGGTAAGTACAAAAACTCGGTATGCCTGAACTGATCACTTATGACCATCTATAATTTTTATTACGATTTTTTTTAATTTATTTTAAACCATGCAACATCTTTTGACCTACCCGTCTAGCCCTAACAACTGTACGCTGGCTGATTTGATGGCAGCCAACAGGAAAGCCAGGAGCCTCGCAGTATGCTGGGGTGGACGGATCTAACATGGTAACAAGAAGAAAATTCCGATTTTTTCATTTTTATCACAGGATACATCACACATTAACTCCAAGCAACGCAACGCCTCAACCCCAACAGTGAACACAACAAACAACATAAACTTTTGTCAAGAAATTAATAACAAACATTAATTTGATCGCGGTTTCTCACTAAAGTTGTATTAAATTTATCAAGTCCAAATCTACTTTGATTTGTTTGAAAATTAATTTTATACTGTTCGCTATCTTACCAATTGGAGACCAGAGACCGCGAATACAATTTTAGTTTTACTGGTTTTGCTAACTGAATAATTGAAATCATAATTTTCGAGGGTTGTCGTTTAATAGGAACTGAGAAAATGGCTCTCGTACTTTATTCGTCGAGAACACTGATATGAAAACTATACAAGTACGCTGGAATGGTATACCTACCATACAAAATGACATTAGATCTTTGTGCCGATTTGATTAGCGCCATGTTGGGCTGTTGTCGCGCGTTTTCGACTGAAAGTGATGGTGGCCGTCCGTGGAACTAATAGTTCCGTGGACGGTCACCATCGCTTTCAATAGAAAATGCGCGACGACAGCGCAACATGGCGCAGATCAAATAGGCACAAAATTCAGTGGGCTATGACCTGTCCAGCGACTTGTACCATGGAGGTCAGTGGTCGGGCACTACGAGGTTGCCCGAGGGGGCGAAACTGTCACACCGCAATTTAATTATAGCTGGACTTCAACCCTTGTAAGTTAATTTTATAGATGCTGATATTTGCTGTCTGTAAGAGGATAGTTGGTAGAAACATATAATTTGTGTTCAATTAATTAAACCTACCTAATTGGTAGCACCTTTTTTGGACCTCGAAAGTTGGACAACTCTTTTCAAATACTTAATTATTATGAAGGTGTCTACCTAAGTTTAATAGACTGCTTGCCTGCGATTAACTGCTTTTTGTTGCCACCCAAACAGGGAGCATAACAGTAACTTATAACTTAACTTATAATGGCTAACGTAATGATCACATTCAGAAAAGTTGCTATTTAAGTTAAATTTTAACGGGTAATCCGACCTCTATAAAATAGCAAAATTGTATTTATGTTCTTAAATTAACCTAACCTTAGTCTGTAAATTTGACATTTTTGTATTTAATAAAATTACAATTCCATGAAAGTTAACTCCTTAATTGAAGCTTCCTCACAATAATTTTATTTACTTCGATTGTTTTTTACCAAAACAGCATCAATTATTAGTTTTATTATAGACAAATGATACTATTTTATGATCGAAAACGATTCCGTTGTTTGTCGTATTATAAATACACTAATTATTTGCATAGGTCTAATCATTATATGAAAATAAATAAAATATATAACTATAAATCAATTATATTATGACTTTTTGTAAATCAAAATTGAACCTGCATATTAGTATTGTTTTTTCCGGAACTAGTTTATAATAAACATTCTCATTTTTCGCATCGCTCAGGCTCAAAGAAATACTTATAATTCCTAACAATTAGGTGCACTCACAATAAAAAGTGAAAGAATTCCTTACACTTTGTTTTTCTTCGAAGTATCTTTATCCGTAAGAGTCCAAAGCATGTTTTCAAGGAGCAAAAACTTTTTAACTCATTTATAAACTTGTTTACATTCTGTTATTCTGAATCATGTTTACTTACTTAACTCAATCTAAACTCAGTTTACGGACTGTCTTGCATGTTTCAAGTGTTTGTAACTCCATTGACTAGCGGGCAACACAAGCTAGCAACGTAATAAGCCGTTTTGTAAATATTTAAGTGTGTATCTTCCACTTACAATAGACTATTTATGAATTTATGTTAACTAAATTGTTGACATAGAAGTTGAACAACACATTTTTCATCCCTTCTATTCGAAAAATGTCACTGTGTTCTCGCTGCACGCAAGATTCTACTCTAGAATCCTTCGCTTCGTTCATGGTTCAAAGTAGCGCCTTCGCCGTAAAAATACTTTTTTGCTCGCTAATTTAACTAAGGCGTAAGCGCAGTAATAAGTCGCGGCGTAGCGGGGCATGTACAAAGCTAAATGCTGAAGGCTGATGTCATGTCTTTGTTCGCAATTTGTCCTTAATTTGTGTGGTCATAAAAAAATCTAAGAAGAAGACGTGGCTACTTATACTAATTAAAAGTTTTAATGTACTACATTTGGAAATTAGAAACAAAGATGATGTTGAAAATTCACGCCAATTTAAAAGTTCCTGGCCATAAACTGTTTATATCAGACTTAGATTTATCAATTTATGTTCAATTTAACAAAACCAGTCATTATTCAAATTGAAATATTTGCAGTTTAGTCAAACGAGATTTGGTTTGCTTAACAATGGCCTCGTGGTCAACCACGGTGAATTATATTTTACACAATGGACGAGATACTCGCTTGACATACGATTAGGTTCGTATAGGTATATCTGAGGAAATTCAATGCAGACTCTACGAATAACCCTTTCTTTATTCACATAACTATAACTATTTTAATACTGTAAGTAAAATTATTTGTACTAAGTATTAATTATAGGAACCGGATGTTAGACTTATAAATAAAACGTCATCTTCCTCCGATCTCTTTTATTTACCTGACGTGATGTGACGTCAAAAAATAAACCTTATTACAATAATTCTAAACTCTGCTTTTAAAGGTGGTAAAAAATCTGCTCCGCTCTCCGAGCCAGTATGTGTAAACGGACCCTTAGCGTACAAAATATATGAAAACGATAGGCTACTGACGCATCAGTAGCCTATCGTTTTCATATATTTTATATTTTTATTTTATATGACGTGACGTGACGCATCGCGTCACGTCACGTCATGTAAATATGTTTCCACCTTAACCGTCAACTCATAATTCACAACTTACACTCTGACATATATTTTGTGGCAGTTCATCTATCTTTTCTCAAGGCTGGAGCAGCAGCAGACCAGGTGCGTAAACGTAGACGCAAGCGTAGACGTGGACGTACCGCTGAGTTGTAATGTATGAAACTGTATGAGATAGGACACACTGCTTGCGTAATGTAGACGACACGCGACGCAAGCAGTGTGTTCTGTCTTATAAGTTTATTTTATGTCTTAAAAGTTGGTTTTCTATCCATGTCTCTATAGGTATACAAGCCTCATAATGCCCTTCACTGTTCTAATCACCTGAGACTCATTCCTTCTAATCTCTCATGTCTCTTTAACCGACTTGAACTAGATAGGAATAAGGGTTGAGAAAGGAAAAAAGAAGTAACTTAGAAGGTAAGTGATGTATTTCAAGTTGTAGATACGTACAACATTAGTACGTACTCTACCTACTTAAGTTTATTTTGTACCTACTAGCGACATACATTAGCAATACATATAAACCTTCCTCTTGAATCACGCTATCTATTTAAAATCGAAATCGCATCGAAATCGGTTGCGTATATAGTTTCAAAGATCTATAAGCATACATAGGGACAGACAGCGGGAATCGACTTTGTTTTATACTATGTAGTGATCTACGTTTGTGTCTACAAAGAATAATTTATTGACATTTACCTTTTAATTAGTCTCCGTACCCATCAACTTTAAGAATTTGAATCTCGAAATTGCACATTCAACTTTCGTATTAACATAAAATACGATGATTACATTCATAAAACTTTGAAATGTTCTTTAGTTTTGATATTATAATAAAGTTGTCTAGTATTATTGCGCCATTAAAATATTAATTTATCGTTTATGAAAGCGAAAAAAAAGGATATAAAATTTAAAAAAAACTTGGGACCTTATTTTGTTTTAAAGAACTGCGAAGTGACGAATTGACTCTAATTTCTCATACGATTTGGGTTGGATTATAAAAGATAATAAGTTTATGTTAATAATAATAAATAATAAATACTGTTTATAAGAGAAAGGCTGTGACTGCCAAAACAGCAAATTAGTTGAGGACAACTACTAAGACATTAAAAAAATAATTGCCTTTTTTTAGATGTTAAGAGGACAGTCTACCTACTCTTTCTCCATACAAACATAGTCGACTGTTTCCTCCGTGGATAAAGACATTTGGAGCAAATTTGTTTATGCCATTTAACGTGTATCTGCCATGACCATGCCCCTAGGTTTTGTTTTTTTTTTATTTTCTAATTAGAAAAGAAATAAAATTCAGAAAAATTAGAAAATAAAAAAAATCTAAACGTAGGGGCTTGGTCATGGCTGATATAGGATATGGCATAAACCATTTTTTTTCTAATATCTTTTATCCAGAAAGGAAACAGTCGATTTGTCATTTCTATATGGAGAAAGGAGTAGGTAGACTGTCCAACTGTCCAGACTTAAGCAACTAAACTGCTGAGATTGTGGATTGTAATAATCTTTATAACGACATCATTATAAAACTGATGACCAACTTTCCTTACAAATGATACCTACCTACCGTAATGACTAACTGCAATAATAAATAACTCATGGTAAGTCATCGAGCTTTCGTCAATTAAACCGCATTATGATTTGTTGTTATAAAGATTATTCCAAGTGGGCGTAGGTAATAGACCAATAAGGCATTAAGTTTACAGCCTAACGTTCTAAGTAAATTACGTGATATCCCACCGATCCTCGCCCACACACTGTCCTGTATATCGCCTATGGCAAAATGTAATGATGCCGCGAATGACCCGTTTAAATACAACCCACTTGAGTTTTAAAACAATTACATGGGTGTTCTCGTTCTTAGAACCTCACAAAAACTTTATAAAATGTTAAATTGATATTTACAAAAACGATACTAATGCAAAGTCATATTAATCTTAATGAAATTTATTTAAGTATTTTGCATTATATTTAGATATATATTTAGATACAGCGTACTTTGTATCGCCATATCGGTCATACATCTATACTAATATTATAAAGAGGTAACATTTTGGTAACATGTTTGTAAGTAGGTATGTATATTGGAGGTAGGTAATCTCCGAAACCACTTGACCGATTCCAAAAATGCCTTCACCAATAGAAAGCTACATTATCGAGGAGTAACTTTTGATCCCCAGATTCCCACGGGATCAGGTCTTACGCGGGTGAAACCGTGATAATCTCCTAGTAATCAATAAAACAATACAATAAATAAAAAAGCCTAAATTCGTCAATATTTCCTCTATTCCTACAAAATTAAGGTAGGTTTACTTTTATAAAATATCAAATTCAAATCCTACATAATCTTGTCGAAAAATACCTGTCAAAAGAGTTTTTTTTATTTTTATTTATTTATTTTGTTACACGAAATCGACGATTAATCCTCGTTCTATAGTAGTCTCATGCCTGCATAAAGTTTTAATATTTTTTCGGGCATTTGTAAAACAACGGACGACATAGAAGAATTATTTATCTCCCACTCGGCTTATGTACTTTCGACAGTTAAAATTTTAATGTCTTTATTTAGCGTAGGAGCAATTTATGACAGGTACGATTCGAAGCGAACAATAAACACAAAAGTTTATAGATTGTGTGCACGCGGTCACAAATGAAGACTCATATTGTGACAGTAAATATTTACCTTTCAATGCGGCATTAACTCTATCCAAATCGTAGAGTGAGAGAGGAAGAGGCTCGTTCAAAAGCCGCAGCCGCCTGTTCCCCTTACCGCTTGCCTCCTCGTAAGAACCGTCGCTCAAAAATATACCCGAAGAATGCCTATATAGCCTGTAAGCGCACTTATTCGTCCGAAGCCAGTCGACAAACACAATTGCACTATTCAGAGTGCGCTCGTCTCCTGAAAATACGTGACTTTTCAACTCCTCGATGTTGCCTTTCATAACTAGCCGAATGTATAGTTTGTACGCCATAAACACTTTCGCGTTGTGCTTGCTCCCGCGTTTTATCTTCTTCACGCTCAACACTCTCGCTGTGAAAATGTATTTAGATTCAGAAACCGCTGACGACAGAATCTCGTAGTCATTAGTTATCGTCTCGTTTAAAACACATTTGGGGCCATTTATGTCTTTCTTGCGGTAAGCCGTGTGCCGTTTCTTCACGACACCCTTTAAACGAAACTGGGCGGAAATTATTGTGATATAATAAAGCAATAACACTAAAAACTGTAGCTTCATTTTTATTGTTGAACTGTTTGACTGTGTTTAAGTCGAGTACAAGAGCTTTGCGTATGTTAAAGCCATTTCTGTCACGTCGCGTCGCGCCTAAACTTTAGATCGTAAACAAGCTTGAGAACGAAGTTGCGCAATAGCCAAGTTTGGCGCCACAGAGACGCGTGCGCTAGCGCAGCCTCACGCGTAGACTGGTGGACCTCGCAATTCGATGCAACCTTCGTCACCGTAAATAAACTTTACGTTATTATCTCTAGATTATGACTAACTTAATTAGTGACATGCTTATTGGACCCGCCACGTTTCGAAATTAAAAGTAGTTTATAAACTGATACTGGATACGAAATGGTATATGTATATAAACAGATATTAAGTTGTAAAGTAAAATGAAGGAATTGAATACCATTAAACTCTGTACGTGTGAATAAAAGTTCTGTAGTAGCCGAAAAATAAGCGAGGATACGGGTGCTGAGTGCAAACCGCACAAGTTAACAGTTATTGCCTACGCAGTTAAGCCGGCTACCCTGAATATTCATGCACCTTTGTTAAGGATGAACCGCTACGCTACTAAAATTTACCAACTGTTTTCAACTAGGTAATACCTGTCGCCAATGAATGCAGTATTTTTGATGAAAATAATTTTGCTTTAGATATAGAGATTTCTATGTTATTTATTTCAAAACCTCACGCAACCCAAGCACAGCAATTATCAGGAACATTAGTTATTATTATTTGTTCTTCCCCAGTGTTTTGTAAATTAAGTATTCGTCTCTCGTACTAGGCTAATGTTTTTCTCATTTCAAATTACATAACCCACGAAAGAATCCCAAATTACAAGGCTTCGTACAATAGAATCGGTATCCTATCACCAAATCGTGCTTCATTGTTTGTATTGTTATTTTCTATAAAGGCTCTATTGAAACCTTAAGATTTTATATAAAACAACTTTAAAAACGTTGTTAGTGGTCGTCGCACGTACCGTGTAGGTGATTGCAAGCGCTTACAAGAGGAATTTGGAAAGTCGTACGAGCGTAGGCGGGCGAGTCTCTCTGCAGTCGCTTACTTGACGAATCTTCCCGCAGCGCTTTATATTTTAACATTTTTCACAGAGTTAAGTGTTTTTTTTATAGCTACTAGTCAAATAGTTTAATAGATAAAATATAAATCTTATCTCGTCATTCCGATCTTGTCACTCAAAGATTGAAACAACGTTTGTAAACCTTTATGCGTATTTTAATGATAGCTGTGGGTTAATCACTATAGCTTAACAATAACGCTAAATGCTATTGCATTTAACAGTGATTGTAAATATTAATTTTAAAACAGACTATTGAGTTCAGCTCAGGCAAAAAATATAAATCATTGGACTAACTCCGCCTCGTGAATGAATACCAACAACATTAATAAAGCAAATTCGCATAAACATTATTTTCAAAAGGAAACATCGTGTTAGATCGGAATGGCAATAATTATCATGCTGAGTTTATGCATCCTAATTGACCATCTACGTTTTGATAACACCTCACCTTTGATTACGATTGTAGGATTTAAATACACTGGTCATTATAGGCAAGTATTATATGAGTTAGTGAGCTTCGTGTGTGGTAAGTTGGTATCGTGACGAATGAACTTAGTCATTACTTTCTCTCTCTCCATAACGCCTTCTGCGATGATAGTCTCAGATACGATAGTGCAACACTATCGATGCACTGATAAAATGAACATGTTTCATACAGTTGGTTGAATTGTTTAACTATCTAAATCTATATTAAATAGGGGTTCATCTCACGCGATCAAACACCTAATGAGACCGATTGCATCGAAAGTGTGTGGTGTCGAACAAAGCGTCTGTCATGAATCTCACAGAGCTGGCGGTTAAAGTAATGCATCTGTAGATTTCTCCTAGGTTTATTCAATAAAACGCTGAAATAGATAATCTTAACAAAGAGCCCTGGCACTTCTTTACGATGCGGGTGCCAAGATGTGTGCGCGTAGATACAGTGTCTCATTCGAAGAAACCTGCAACCATCGGGCTGAACACATGAGAGATACACATCTTGTCGCCGGATTATGCGATGCTTAAATTGGATCTTCTTAGAATTTTTAAGTCGTTCTCGCAATAAAATGGAGATTTTTTGACTGAATAAAATTTAAGTAGACCTATTGCGAATTTCATTAAATCCATGTCCTCTACATACAAATTAGTTTAATTTAAGTAACTTTGCTTAGTTTTCGCGTAGAAACCTCTGAACCTATTTTTATAAATGTATATACCTTTAGACGATAATTAAGACCTTGGAGAAGAATATAGCTAAATTTTATATAGATCTTGATTCGGCAACAAAGTAGGAAAATCAGCAAGAGACGTCCAGTATTTTTTAATTCCTAGCACCCGTTGCTTTTTAAATAAGCTTTAAAGAGGCAATGAACTTTTATATTAATGGTATGAAATTGGTTAAGCTAACTCCGACTATAAGAGAGAATAAGAACACTTATGCAGATAAATGCGTCTGGCTCACAGTCCATTAAGACACAAATAAAAATATCACTTAAAATTTATTGAACGATATTTTACGCGTAGGAGAGGGATGACACTACCATTATAATACGTTTTACGGCTGACATTTACCAATGTCGTAATATTTGTTATTTGTTCAACTAATTGGAATTTGTTTGCGTTATAGATAAACCCTATATGGTATTATGTATTAGGTCCCTACGCGTAGTTGTATGAATGTTGTTTGTATTGCAGCGGCTTGAACAAACGCATGGAGTCCATTAAGGTAACGAACGTACGTCGAGATGTCGATCAAAATCTCCTATTAATAATGACTTCACGATGAACATTATGGTTGCAACGCCTACACCTTATTGTAATTTCTATGCCGATCGATTTCCAATCCGTTACCATTAAGTATGTTTTTATAGTTCGTTACAAGTTGCGCAAATAAAGCTTGCAGTTAGAAGGTAAACTAGCTATCATGGTTCGTGAGATACAGCCTGGCGACAGACAAACAGAGAGACGGATACTTTATAGTAAAATGATCCCGTTTTTAGCCTTTGGGTACGGAACCATGAAAACGTTAAGTTAAGAAGAGCCAGTAGCTTTTTTTTTTAAATCGAGTTGTAATAGATGATTTAATTTGCATTTATTACAAAAGCTAAGTTACAGATCGATATTTCTTTAGCTTTTAGGTATTTTTACGCTCTAATATTTTACGTTGTCATATTATGTCCATTTTATACATTTATAATCGAAAGCGTTATCTCTGTCGCTCATTGGCTAAACGGCGCACTCTTATTAGTGAGTTTAGGACATTAAAATACTTTACTTATATATGCCTACCTTTAACAGCAGCATTTATTCTGTCCAAATGGTAAAGTGTGAGAGGTACAGGATCCGTCAAAAGCCGCAGCCTCTGAACTGGTCGGTGGACATCTTTGTAGACACCATCACTCAGGAATATAGCAGAGAGTCTCGGCCTTGGAGATGGAGAACAAGATTCCCTCGCCCTTGGTCGCTCCACCACAACAGTCGCACCACTTAAAGTTTCCGACTCCTCTTCCAATCTCACAAAGGACCTAATTTCAGCCAAACTTCCTTTCAAAACACGTCTCATATAAACTTTGTATACGTTCGATCGTTTTCCGTTCACGTCAACAGGTTTTGATTTTTTAACGCTTATTACTTTGCCCGTGAATATATACTTTGATTTTCCTATTGCCTCCATTAGTGACCATTCGTTTTCTATGATCGTGTTATTGAAAGTACACGGGGGTAATATCGCTCTGTGTCGTCTGTGCGTGGTGTACCTTTTCTTTACTTTGCCTCTGATCCTGATTTCGCTGGCGGCGATGATCGCCAGCGCGATAACGTAAACAATAACAGACAGCCTCATATCGCAGAATCGTTTTACAAACCGAAATGCGACCGCTACAAATGTATCTGTCACATTATTCACGTAATTTATGTCCACAGGAGCCCATAAAGTGCCGGTGCCGGCTTATTAAGGGGCAAAGGCGTTGACATCTCACTAACATAAAGTCATTAAATGGAATGTTTAATTGATGCAATTGGTTCAGTGTATCGAAGTTATTTGATATTTATTCAAATGTGAGCATGGAATGGTCGAGTTCACACGGTGGTTCATGTTAGTAAACAAACATGGGTGCGTCGGAGCGGGAGGTTCGGTGAATGCGTGCGCGCGCGCAGCTCGCCAGCTCTGACTGAAGCCTGTCATACGCAGCCTCCCGCCTTTGATTAAGGGAGACCGCAGTCGCTTACGAACATCGATGTATTAGTTTAGCAAGCAAACACTTAAGCTTATCCTGTTTGACTAATTACTGAGAAGAGATGATTAGTGTAATAGCTTGGTTAAACTATTTCTGATTGCAGCAGGGGCGTCAGTCTTATTGGTTAATGTTTCCATTAATTTTTATACATGAATGTTGAAAAAATACTGCATTTGGCTGAGATTATCATTATCAGTGAGACAAGTACCTAACTTTTTTGAAAGTTTTGTAAATGAAGGCAAGCAATGGTAAGTTAGTAGTAGAGAGACCAAATCAAATTTAATGCTCTAAGAAACAGCGGACGTAGAGTGTTCGAATTAATAAAAGTCACAGAAATAACCTCGGGAAAAATTACATTGACATGTACCACCCTTCGGACTAAATGTAGTATTTTCAATGACCCTGTATATTAATTTAAATAGAAGGATTTTTAAATATTTGTGTCTGTGTTCAAATACGATGTCCAATCTACCCAAGGATCTATTCTATCTATTTCCCGATCCTTTGCGTGATTTGCGCATACACATAGAGTTGCGTGCCTTTGCGCAGAGTACGAGCGTTGCTGGTGATGTGAAAGCTCGCGGTAGAGATGGGCGCTGCGTGGGCGGACTGGCTGTGGCGCCACAGCATCGATGCCTTAACGATTAAGTCATAAGCGATGTATGTTTTTTCTACAAAATAGAAATATGTGTAAGAATTTTATTGCAAAATGGCTTTAGTGACGACATGATCATGGTCATCTACAGACGAAATTAGTGACTAACTTGTTATGTTACTGTTATGCTAAAGAGGAAGAGGAGTGTCTGTATGTTTGTTATGAATGAACTCAAAAACTTCTGGTCCGATTTCAAAAAATCACCCTGAGTAACATAGTCTACTTTTGATCCCGATATTCCCACGGGATCGCGACTTACGCGAGTGAAACCGCGGGACGAAGCTATCAATAAATAAATTAGAAATAATATGGGATCCCCCGCCACCCCTACAAGTTCCCTAGTACCTTTACCGTGAGTTGATACATAAATACGTGCACTGTTTGTCACAGTAACAGTTTGGGCATGTCTGCAACCCAAATTAGCCTAGGAGGAGGTTAGGTATTATAATTTACCTACCCCCTTCGCTTGTCCCCAACACCACATCTAACGACGTTCGCCAACTTATCTCCCACGTAGGTACCAAGATACCTACGACTATAATTGCAGAACCTCAATACTAAAACGGTAACGTTATCTCGTACTTACAAACTACAACTAATAGCGAAACGCTGTATCAGATATATTAATGCTAATATTTCAAACGCAGAATTAATGACTGCTATTTAATACTGCTTATGTGATACAGTTCTCTAGGCGATGTGCCATAATATTAGCAAATTATGAACGTTCCATACAAACTTTTTAATTAAGTAAATAAATTAATATGGAAATTGATTCATATTTCTGATTCAATTAAAATATTCATTTTATGTATTTTATACACACCGTTTTGTTTTTAAAATGTAGGGATGAATAGATTTCACAAATTGTTTTAGTGGAGAGATCCTGATCAGTTTGCGTAATATGACTTTTGATCCGATGATTTTACTTAACAGCATTTTTAGTATAGTTAGGTACGTCCTATTGCAATTATTCGGTACCGGCTTTGGTTAATTTAGGCGTGTTATGTTAAGTTTTTTTTATTACTTAACTAAAAGTGAATTTCATTCGGTACCTACTTACATTGTACTCAGTATGATAATTGAACACCAAGTTAATTATTTATTGTAATCAAAATCATACAGTCAATGAAATCATTTATTCATTATTACACACAATAAACACAAAAATATAATTACTAGGTATTTATATTTAAATGAAAATAAAAATCAGAAAGTTATTAAATCTTAAACATTTTATTGTAAGTAGGCATTGATTAAATGTACTTGTTCTTATTAATTTTAATTAATTAAAAAATTACATTGAAAAAGAGTTACAACGGCAAAGCTGAAAAAGAAAATAAATAACAATATACATCTTCCCACTCATCTCTTTGTTCGTGATTGTGGTGAGCTGCATCTGTGACCCCTACTATTGTAGAAACCAATCATATTTATTCAAAAAGATTATATTCCTGACTTTATAGAGGCAAAGACAACATTACGTATTCATTATTAGCGCGGATAGCTCAGGGCAGATAAGAAATGGCAAATAAACTATTTGTATGAATTCAGATAATTTATACAATGTCAAGAACTTCAATCTAGTAGATTAGGAGCCTGTGGTTGGTCATCTTACCTCATCGAGTACCAACTGGAGACTTATATGGTGGAAAGAGTAGTAAAAGTTATGCCTAAAAAACTCGGTCAGCCGCGATTCAGCCTGGGTCCGTCTGAACTCAGCCCGTTTTTAGGGGAGCAATCGGGGGTGGAACCTTACCTCATCGAGTACCAAGTATGTTATTCTGGGCTCTCCTTAGTGTCAGCTGGGACACGTAATAGGCTCTACCATCACATATTTAACACCGTCTCAGTTTAGTAGACCGTGTTTTATGGAATGAAATCAAGAACTTCCATAGTCAAGTCAAGTAGCTAATTTAGGTATACAAAGTATTGGAAGAGACAAATCTATTGGGTCACCGACTATTTGCATAGGTAGGTACTGTAATTATTGTCGTAATAAAAAAAAGATAAATATCGTAATAAAAATAAATATTGCAGGACATTACACATGTCGCGATCGCCATCTAGGCCCAAATTAAGCAACTAGGCTTGTACTATAGGTACTATACAGCGGTTAAACTACATGTTATATTTCCTTTTTTTTGTTAATTCATACTTACATATGATACATATAGATAGACACACCCAAGACGTTTGGTCTTGGGTGTGTCTATCTATATGTATCGTGTAACGTGTAATACCTGCGTAATATGTCATTTTACACTTTCGTCCAAGACAAAACCTCATCTAGATCTTATAGTAGTGGACATGGATAGTGTACGCGTATGCTTTGTATGCGACTTCAACGAGATGTTGGCATGCTTTTGTTCCACGCGTAATTGATGCGGTTCAACCACTTATGTATGACGTAGGGGCATCCGACCTATATGTAGGAAACTTGGAGCTCTGGAATTCTAGCACCACGGTACAATGCGAATCATAGAAATTGCAGCGAGAAGCGTAGTCTGATCCGTTTTATTACAAGTTTACTCAATATAAATAAAAGAGAGAATTCAGTGATAATCATTTCAAAACCTTGCGCTATAGTAGCCTTATTTATAAACGTAGAGTAAGGTCGGAGTTATTTTACCATTTTTTGTTTCTGTCTGTCAACTTTGAAAGTTCTTGTCACGAAAAAAGACAAAGCATTTTCTTACTGCTCCTTACTCCACGTTTTTAGGGTTTTTAATAAGGCCAAAAGAGTTTTCTTCTTTCATATATAACTTTGTCTTTTAAGTGCCTACAGATATTGGTGTGGTAACTAATGAAGTTCAGGACTTTCAAAAACTCGTGGTTCGATT
Source organism: Idaea biselata (assembly GCA_958496205.1). Classification (NCBI taxonomy): domain Eukaryota; kingdom Metazoa; phylum Arthropoda; class Insecta; order Lepidoptera; family Geometridae; genus Idaea; species Idaea biselata. The sequence continues at coordinate 25,405,432 of OY292396.1, read as the reverse complement.
AATCGAACCAACGGGAAAAAAAGTTCACGTAGTTCGATTGATCGAACTAGACAGTCGAACCACGTGGCCAGAGCCAGTTTTCCAGTCATTCTAAACGTTAAATATATTTAAACGTCTTTTGTATCCTTATGGTTTTCAGTTCAACTTTCTTCTTTACTCTACAATATTAACTACATTTGTTTTATATAAATAATTCCATTTTTTTTTGTTGGCAAGAAAACATTATATTTTCCATCCGACTAAAACAAACACATTTATAATTAATAACGTCAATATTTTATCGTTCTGCTACAATTATTTCTATACGCAGTCACCTCATATGTACACACGAACGCCAACGCCAAAATATACGCATCATTTTGCTGGAAAATTGGAAAATAAACGAGCAAAACGCTTGATACGATATTGACGTTGAATTATAATTCGTGTACCGACAATGCAGCATATTCCCCCAATAATTCACGCTTTGGTCGAGTCCCGAAACTAATCCCGATTTACTGAAACGATCACCGGCCGATATTAAATCACTCTGTCAAACTACACCAGCCGCTCATTAAGCCCGCCCCAAACGAACTTATTATTAATCTGTGACACCTGTTAGTGACCACCCTCGTCGAAGAGTTATTAGATTTTTTGCTTGAGATCTGAGAAGGAAAATGGTTTTTCGGCCTGAAATGTTAGCTCCACGTGACTTTTAATTTTTTAATTAACTAACGCCTTCGTCACAAACGAAAACTTAATTGAAGTAAGCAATCACTTCTGATAAAAAATGTACTTAACAATCACAAACTAATTTTAGTTTAAACGTTGTTTCTTAGTGTTTAGGTAAAATAATTTTTGAAAAAAAAAAAAGGTAGATGTCACTACGAACGAGGCCTTACTCGAAAGAACACGAGAAATCACTTTCTTAATTTCGGTTTAGCGGGAGGCTTACCCGTGGCGTAGCGGCTATTGCGCTGGAACGGAAAACCAATAGTCGCGGGTTCGAGTCCCGCCGGGTACTAAAGTTTCTGAAACGTTTTTTCAAAAGGACACTTTATTTTTTTAATCAAAGTTAATAAATCATACAAATGTTTATAACAATGTTTTCCTTCAAGATATAGTGTCGAAAGCGAGTAGTAAATTGAATATGCAAATAAAACAGTTCCTAACATTAGTTTCTAGTTTAAATATGCTATGCGGTCGCGTTGTAGACATTGCAAGGCCTGAGGCGTAACATCGCTTAGCGACAATTTCTCGAGAGAATGTGATTAAATAATATCAATAACAGGAGTTCAAGCTGCTGAATAATTACTGGCCATGGACAGTGATAAGTTGGAAGTCCGTAAGGCAGCTTTTGTTATCCATGAACAAAAATACTTTCGCACTTGTAATGCTAGTAGGTAAGGATTATTATAGTATAGATTATTGCTCCAGATCCACTATTGTTCATTTTCTCTTCTTTTCATTTTCAGTTTCTTGTGTCTTCTTCTCATTGGAGGTCGCGTTCCGAAGACTCAGTAGATTACATTATATAATAGACGATTCAAAGAGATATATTGTAATATCCGACTTACAATATATCTCTTTGAAAAAGTACTTTGAATTTTTGAATTTTGAATTTTGCATTTGTAATAATACTCGTAGTAGGAAACAAATAAATATTTCAAAACCACTCATAGATATGAAGCTAGCAATTCTTGAATGCATAAATAGAGGAAGCTAATTAAGTTCGAAACGGAACGTTCACGTTTCGAAATAAAAGCTGAAACAGTCACCTTTGTAAGCGGCTTTCGATTTATGCGTGCCTTGCAGAACTCCGCCTGACTCGACATTAGTGTAGGGGAGAGTGGGGGAAACACGAACGCGGGGTAATCCCGAATCCAACGGTTCTAATGTCTTAGAAGCAGGTAGCCATATTTTACTTGCCGCCATTTCGGAGATCACGCCACGACTAGTGCCAGTCAGTGACACGGAAGACGCGACCGCACGTACTTGTCAAGGTATGTTTTCAATATTTTGCATGTTTTTGATGTATTTTTTTGGTAAATTCAAGTTGTTGTTGCTTTATTTCTATCTACATTGGTAATTTAACTTTTACATAGTGGAATACCCCACATATTAATCACATAAATGACAATAACGCAATCTGCAAAAGAAATATACTTAATCTATTTTTTGTCCATTTTATTGTTTTTGATCCAGCGGGGCAAAGGCGAACATTCCATGTGGGGCAATCTCGAACGTCCGGCATTACCCCCGCTCCCTTTTGTTGGTTCCTCGTTTTTCTTATTTTATTACTGTTATACCCCGTTATCCTTAGGTGATGCCCCGTTATCCTATAGGTGTTCGCGTTTCCCCCACTTTCCCCTACTGAAGAACCAAGTTGAGGTGCATTCGCAAAGCATTTGCACCTCAACTCGTAGGTAATACTGTTTCTCGCTGAGACATCGGGTTTCTTATGCGACAATATTGCGGCGGGCGTGTCTTTGCAAAAAAATATTACTGTTTTTCTGTAAAATGTTTTTGAACTGTCTCGCGAACTGCGCGTTTTTGTTTGTAGGAAATAAATATTTAAGTGATTTTCCCCTGAAATATGCATGGCTTACGAATTGTGAGAGCTTTGTGAAGTGCCTATTTAATGGACATCTTCATTAAAGATATAACGAACGATAGGGCACCCAACATACATGTTTATATTTGCTGTTCAGTTTGAGGATAATTTTATTTTATTTAGAAGGTATTTTTTTAATATCTTTAGAAAGCAATTTAAGTGCAAATCAAGTAGCAGGCTGACGTAGAAGAATATACAGACGTCACTGGAACATATTTTTTCTTATTTTTGGTGAAGTCCGAACACGGACAACTCAGCCGGGCGACACCTGCAGTTAACCCGGTACAATAAATACATTTTGTGATCAGCACACAGCGGCCGTCATCTTAACCCCATTATAAAGCTATAATATAGACAACGGCTATATTATAGCTTATATTAATTTTCATTTTGTAAATATTATAAACTAGCTGCGTCCCGCGGTTTCACCCGCGTAAGTCCCAACCCCGTAGAAATATCGGGATCAAGAGTAGGCTACGTTACTCCGGGTGAATGTAGCTTTCTAATTGAGAAAGAATTTTTGAAATAAGTCCAGTAGTTTTTAAGTTTATTCATAACAAACATACAGACACAAGCCGCGATCGAAGCTTTGCACCAAGTAATTTATAATAAAAAATACACAGACTGATAAACATTATAACCCTTTTTTGCGTCGCAGTCGGGTAAAAAACTGCCTTTGAAATGAAATAGAATTTCTATTTCTTTATATAAAACTTCTTTTGAAATAAAATTCAATTACATTTCCATGTTATCATTCCATTGTCATCCAAGGCTATCAATAAAGTTGAATGATCAATAATCATGTTATAAATGTATCAAAAAAACTTTTACCTAATAGAGACATCATTAGCCGTTTTCGAGTACGGTTCAATAGACCAGAAGGTCATACTCAAAGGTGTTACGTTTCAGGAATCGTTTGAAGCACATAGAAGCGAACGAACGACGTCGATCTAGGTACTTGTAGCTATATCTATTTGCTGTTTTTTTGTGAATTGAATTGGCCGAGCTTTAGCAACCTTATTAATGAAGTCTAAAAGGTACTAAAACTAGTTAGACGTGGTTATGTATGAGTATGATTTTTTTAATGAAAATTCTTGCAGGTAGGTACGTTAAAGGCCAAAGCATGCAAAAGCTAAATAATACCTTATGTATGGCGTGTACTTATAATTTACTAATAACAGTTTTTTTTCGTCGAAAACAAGCCGTCGACGAAGGCTTTTTTTCTTTTCAGATTTTAGTGGTTTTTTTTTAAATCCATGTGTATGTTTTTAATTTATAAATGTTGTGACTAATAAAAAGGTAGGTAAGTTAGGTTTCGATAAAAAATATTTTAATATTTATTGGTAGCTAGCACTTTATTTACCTTGAATTATCCGTATCAATGACAAAGTTATAGTTAAAGCAGTATTTCCTAAGTGTGGATTAACACTAAGAAATAATGTTTAAAGTTATAGAATTAAAGTAATCTTGTTGGACAAAGGTATCAATTATTCAATTTTTCTACCACTTGGATTGACTGGCAGATAGAGACAAAGTATATACGTAACCAGCCATGCCCAGAGGAAAGAACAAGTCAAAACGTCTGGAGTTAACTAAGCTGTAGGTTTCCTCGCGATGCTTTATTGATGCGCGAAAAAGACTAGGCTGGGAGTATGGTATAGGGGCTGGGTAAACCTACTCCACCTAACAATGTCCCGGGCACTACAGCGCCATAAAAGCGTGGATTTAAAATGGCTTGCGCTCTATAAATCATTTAAATACAGTAGTCTAACTTTGAACAACTGTCTTTTGAATTAAATTGAAAGTCAGAGATCTACTGCATCGCGTTTTAAAAATACCGTAGGTGTGAGATACCATTTTCTTTTTCAAATAGGTATAGGAGTAAAGTCGGCAGATCTCTGATTTGTTGAAACAGGTCCAATTTTGGTACACGACAGTTCAAAGTCAGACTAGTGTATATGTACCGTGTCTGATAGTCTAATATTATATGCAAAAGGTATAACTTAGTATGAAACACCTAATTGGGGTTAAGGGTTGCACTAACGAGTATTATTTAGGCTACTTTTTATATCGATATTCCCATGGGATCATAACTTACGCAAGTGAAACCTGCTACCTAATCTTATCGCAGTGTACGAGAATCTGTTATATAAAAATCAATCCCTATTTCCCTTGGTCACGGCATCACACTTAAACTTTTACATATATTTCGATAATTCTTTTTTTGTTGTGAGCGCTATTGTCAGGAGAATGTTCTTATGAAAGAAAAAATGCTAAACCGATTTTGATGAATTTTATTTTTTTATACTAAACGACAGAACAACGTCTGTCGGGTCAGCTAGTACTAATATAAAAATTACAGTTTATTAAATATCTGGAAGTAGATAGTTACGCTGCGCCAGCCAGAATACTCGTAGAACGAGAAAAGCAATATTTATTTAACCAACAAAGGGAATCAAATGTGACGTACATTCCATTCGAGTTACTAATATCATGAATATAAATTGAAACATCACAGATGGATATGTATTCGGTTCGTACTGATATTGTACGAGCAGGTGTGCAGCCACAGCCACTGGCCGCGAGCAATGGATTCCTGATACCCAATATTTATATGTTGTATCTTACCTAACCCTACGGATTCCGTCCATTGACGAATTTAAAATATACTCTTCATTCAATAGATCCCGATTTGATCGTGTTCGGAAGTGAGAGTATTGGATTTCACCTCAAAGCGTCTAGAATGTTTTATTAAAATTTGACCCAACTTTTTATCTTATAGGCATGTTTGTAGGTATATGTTGGTAAGCGATGGCATGCGGCACCTGCAAGTAAACATACCTATATAGCAAATTCAACCTTTTCTCCACTTCTTCTTCTGATCCAAAGCGACGTTTCCGGTTGCATCCCTGTCAGGAGCCCGGGGCCAGCTTTTAACCCTAAATTGTTTTCATTTATTTGGGGTCAGCCCAGTAGGCAAGTCATCATTGACCATACCTTCTTGAACGGCCGCCTGCTTGACACCTACCCTCCTAGGGTAACCACGCAGTTTATCTGCCACCGCGCGGGGAGAACTTAAGGTTTGCCCTCAGATCCCTTAGTCGCATTATACGATTACGGGAAGAGATGGGGTAACCCAGTTCTATGCCGGGGCTACACGGCAAAATCTCCACGATATGAATACATATTTTTTATTAAATACCTTCCGTTGGTACATGGCACAGCGATACATTATATAGTACATACATTATGATACACACACAGGGCACTAGGGGCTATAAAATCCTATTCTTTACTTGTGATTTAATAAATCTCTATACTAGAAAAGGTCATAAAATAAAGTCAGAGAGATTGAAATAACTTTCCAATAATGTCTATAAAACTTGTAGTAAAATCTAACGAAAGTTGAAATCTGTTCTTAAAACCGAATTAAAAAATGAAGCATTTAATTTAATTAAATATGAGATATTACGGCTGTCGATAATAACAACAGAGATCTATATTTTAGACCCTTCCTCAGTTTTCATCACGTGAGACAGACAGGAGCCGAGTGCCGACACCACGAAACTTTTAGGGGACTTTTATAGACAAAAAGCAGCCTCGTATAGAAGTAGTTTCAAGGGGATGGTATGTAAAAAATAGTTATTTTAGAAAATATCGTTAGTCAGTAATTATTACCGATCGACCCTTCATTCGGTTGGTTTTTTAACCATAAACAATTTAATTGCAAAAAGTAAAGAACGCAAAAAACCTAACCGGCCAAGTGTGAGACTCGCGCAGTAAGGGTTCCGTACCACTATCACATTTGGGTACGGAACCCTAAACTGAACACTGTTTTTTTAACCAATTTTTAAATTTGGTAGGAAAATGTGAAATCAGTAGATTATTTAGCTTCGATTCTTACTCCCATCATGCGACCGCACCTCTCAAAATAAAATGAAATAAAAAAAAACTTTGTCACAAAGAAAATCTGAAACGTATAAGAATCTCTTTGGTTATTGAAGACTGTCTGGTATTATTATTTGACAGAGAGGGCATCCATTTTGAATTCCATGACCTACTCGATTTGATTCCGACCAATCAGAAGCGAGTCACATATTGCAACAAAATCCCCTTGTCGTTTTGAAACATGTTTGTCGTATGGGAGCACTTCTTAAATATTTGTTTTATTTCATTTTTTTATTTGCGGCTACCGAAATACATCATCTGTAAAAATTTCAATCGTCTAGCTATTACGGTTCATTAGATACAGCATGGTGACAGACGGACGGACAGACAGACAGACAGCGAAGTCTCAGTAGTAGGGTCCCGTTTTTACCCTTTGGGTACGGAACCCTAAAAAGCAGTCTACCCTATTTTAATATAGATATTTTGATAGATTCGAATTAGATGAAAATTGGTAGCTGCCTAATTTCATCGAATTCGGTTAAATAGTTTCAACGTAAAGAAATAATCAACAAACATAACTCGAGTACCCAAAGCCTCACATATTTTCACATTCATAACGTTGTAAGGAGTAGGATGCGGATCGAGAATTCATCTGGGAACAATTTCATGGTGCCACATGATTAGGTTATATTTTTTCACAAATAACCCCACGGGGTGAAATAACCGTTTTTCTTCCTTTGTATGTGAACGTAAATTGGAGTGGTTGACTTATTAAATTACTAAAATTGCTACAAGTACTTAAATATTTCACGTACAAACAACTAGGCTTCTTATATGGGTACCGTACACCGGATAGACTATAGGTAAGTGCAAGTTTCGGTAAGGGTATTCAAGTTGAAACAGGGTTGTTCTAGATGTCTAAAGTCTAGGCGAACAACATTTGCTCTACAATTTATTTTATTGAAAATGTTGAGGTTATGTTTGACTGGAAAAACAGCTGTTTTTGAAAGTAAGGCAAATAGTTTGAACTACTTATAACAATATTTGCCTTTAAGTAAAATGTCAACTTAAGGGCAATGAATGACCTTAAGTTGACCTTTACTCTAAGAGACAGCTGTTTTCCAAGTAAACTTCAAATTTAACATTTTCGATCAATAATTTGAAAGAAATCTTAATTTTTATTGCAACAACTAAAGTTTACTTACAAAAACATCAATAGTTTTAATTTCCAAAAGTCGTAGAACAAAAAGTTGTTCAACTAGACTAGACGACTAGAAAAACCCCCTTCCTTATAACATTTTGGCTTCATTTGATGATTTTTTTTTAATTAAACTCATTTTTCGGCTTTAATCGCGTGGTGTTTGCATTGAAACGATGCTAAATTACTTTTAGCATCGTTTCAATGCTTAACGACTGACATGTGATTTATCTTCAAATCACATTTCAGTCAATCCTGAAGAATAGACCTGTAACGGTTGAACTGTGAACATTAAAACAATGCTAAAAGTAATAACCACGCGATTAAAACCGAAAAGTGAATTTAATTTCAATCCAACAACATCGCGAAAACGGAAGAAAAATAATTTTTCGGTGTTAATCGCGTTGCATTTATTTTTTTTAACATTTCTTCAATGCCCGACGTTTCGAGATTTTGACAGATCTCATCAGGGTAGGTATAAATTTAAACCGAAAAAGGCGTTAAATTTCAATCCAACATCGCGAAAACAGAAGAAAAATTAATTCCTTTGCTAATAAACTCACAGAATCAGAAATTTATCTAAGAAAACGTCAGACGAGGTATAACTTTGTTGGGGTTCACCTTTACTCATAAATTATCGTTATTTCAGTTTAATGATCACCACTGACAACCATTTCGGGAATCGGAGTTAATTGAGTTAAATATTAACCAAAGCGGAAATGGTAAAGGAGCTTTAACTATGCAGAAATAATTCGTATTGACACCGGTTCATGTTTCCATTTATTGGACGGATTATAATAATTATCTTTAAATTCAATTTTGATTTCTTGTTTTCTTTGATTGAACTGTCCACCTACAGTTACTGCTGTTGAAGTGTTCTTGTTGAATGGTTGTCATTTTTTCTAATACTTTTTTAAATACGATACTTTGTGTGGTCTATTTTTTATTGAGACTTTTTGCAGCACTAAGTAGCTGCGTAATTTAGTTAACAATTGCCATTCTAAAAAATAGTCAAGTGCGAGTCGGACTCACGCACGAAGGGTTCCGTACCATTATGACAATAAAATCCCTTTTGATTTATCTAAATAGCACATTTCGTTTACAAGATATCATCATGTATAGTCCCGTAGAGAAACGTTTACTTTTTGTGTCTTTTGTGACGAATAACTCCAAAACTACGGGACTGGTTTTTAACATTAGTTTAGGAGTAGAAATCTACATTATCAAGGAGTATCATAAACTACCTTTTACCCGATTTTCTCACGGGATCAGGACTTAGGCGCTCTCTAGCTTAAACTCTCTAGCTATCACAGTTCATAAGATACACATATTTCAAACAGATAGTGGAGTCTTAGTAAAAGTTGTGATAAAAGGCTCCGGTTTTTACCCTTTGTGTACAAAACCTTTTAAAAAAAGCCAAAACACTGGTAGTTTTCAGAACGATAACATTTCAATTATATTAACAGGTAAACAGAGAGCAAATGGTTCTGTAAATCAATTTAATACAACATTATCTTCTTTATTGTTGACACAAGCAGGCTTCAGATGTCACCCGTAATTCGGCGAACTACAGAATCTGAACTCGGTACAATCAACACACTCAATCAGGCAATTGTGTACGGTAGGTATCTACGGAGAGTATCCAAACTACAAAGTGGATGTCTCACGCCGGGTGTGTCGGAAAATCAATGTGAAATGCCGATATCGATATGGAAATCCGACCTATTATGTAAAGCCGCGTTCCCTCCGCAAAAGAGTGATGACTACTGAGCGAGAAAGGAGCTAGAAATGGCTAAGTGGAGCGGGTTCTTTTACTTAACTCCTAATATGTGGTGGTGAACTTATCAGCCCGTAATTCGGCGAACTACAGAATCTGAACTCGGTACAATCAACACACTCAATCAGGCAATTGTGTACGGGTAGGTATCTACGGAGAGTATCCAAACTACAAAGTGGATGTCTCACGCCGGGTGTGTCGGAAAATCAATGTGAAATGCCGATATCGATATGGAAATTCGACCTATTATGTAAAGCCGCGTTCCCTCCGCAAAAGAGTGATGACTACTGAGCGAGAAAGGAGCTAGAAATGGCTAAGTGGAGCGGGTTCTTTTACTTAACTCCTAATATGTGGTGGTGAACTTATCAGCCCGTAATTCGGCGAACTACAGAATCTGAACTCGGTACAATCAACACACTCAATCAGGCAATTGTGTACGGGTAGGTATCTACGGAGAGTATCCAAACTACAAAGTGGATGTCTCACGCCGGGTGTGTCGGAAAATCAATGTGAAATGCCGATATCGATATGGAAATTCGACCTATTATGTAAAGCCGCGTTCCCTCCGCAAAAGAGTGATGACTACTGAGCGAGAAAGTAGCTAGAAATGGCTAAGCGGAGCGGGTTCTATTACTTAACTCCTAATATGTGGTTTGTGAACTAATTGGTAAGATTCTACTTAGAAATTGTGACATTTGTACATTTTGTTGCTTATTTCAAAGGGTAAAAAATCGGCCGAGTGCAATATCGTTGTGTTTAAAATTTCAAAAAAACATTTATTGTATGTGATATAAAATATGTGATCTCTTAGATATTTGTTTTATTTTATTGTTACAGCGGCTACAGAAATACATCATCTGTGTAAATTCCAAAGCTGTCGGGGTTCATGAGATACATTCTGGTCACAGACGGCAGACAGATAGCCGAGTCTTAAGGTACGAGTTGGCAACGGGCGACATGAGGCGGCAGCGGACGGCACTACTGGTTTCTATCAAATTCCCTAGGTAGTCAGCGACACGAGCGAGCGTAGGGAATTTCATAGAAATACATAGAAACCAGTGATGATGATGATGATGATCATGTCGCCCGTTGCCCGTGCCTATAGTAATAGGGTCCCGTTTTTACCCTTTGGGTAGAAACTCCACGGAACCCCTATAAGATCATTTTCTTGTCCGTCTGTCAGTCTGTCTTTCCTTTCGTTGATCAAAACATGACCTCTCAACGATGTCCATTAATTAACAACCAGCTGAGCCCCTATCAGCCCGACTGTCATGAAATCTCTCATTGCGCGTTATTTGCATAACAATTGTGTCTTAATCGAGTGAAACCCTGCATCTAATAACATTTCAATTTCATGTTCTATGGTTGGTTATACGCGCTGTAGTTACACTGTATTAATTAAACTACGCAATAGTACCTAGGCATGAGTAAAGTGGTAGCTCCATTGATACTTGTCTCTTAGTAGATATTGTCTGTATCAGTTCAGTCGCATTTCTGACAATCTAGGGGTCGCGCTTTCCCATACAAACGAATGGTGATGTTTAAGTTTTGTTGTACGCATGCCCGGCGTTTTTATCCTAGACATTTTTTGGGTTCCATACCCAAAGGGTAAAAACAGGACCCTATTACTGAGACTCTGCTGCCTGTCCGCCCGTCCGTCTGTCACCAGACTGTATCTCATGAACCGTAATAGCTAGACAGTTGAAATTTTTACAGATGATGTATTTCTGTAGCCGCTATGTTAATAATAACCTACTAAAACAAAATTAAACAAATATTTAAAGGCGGCTTCCATATAACAATCGTGATTTTTGACACAAAACGCAACGATACCGCCATGTATTGTTACCATTGGCTCCATATAGTGTTGGAGTGATGGACTGGCGCCAGTGGTCAAATAAATTTAAACGATCGCATTGCGTTCACAGATTGGTTGGCCCATTGTTCATTTCATGGTTCCTTTTGTGAAAGTGGTACGGAACCCTTCGTGCGCGAGTCCGACACGCAGTTGGCTGGTTTCAAATAATTTAATATTATCTACATCTAGTTTCTTATCAAGTAAAACACGGTAATCTAGTTCCTTATCTAGTATTAATATCAGTAAAAGTTATTTCATTTTCAAAGATCTGTGTTCGCGCGATTGCTGCGCCTTCGTGGCGTCTAACGACAATAAAAGATTAACAAATGCGTGGGTTTATATATAACTAGACTTGCTTTGCGTCCAAGTACAGACTTTTTGACCTCTCTAACTCTCTATTCCTTTTTTCCTTTTCCTTTTTATACTTATAATATATTATAATCTTCCTTTATTATAAGTATAATATTAAAGGAAGAATAATTACATAGATTTACTATTTATCTCAATCTGCAATAATTGTTATTGAATGATTTGATTGGGAAGCTTTACGTAAGTATATTTTTAATTATTATTGATTTTTCTTCAACTAGAAAATGTAAGTAGAAAATGTAGCCTATACCTACTCTATTTCAGAATCTTGGATAAAAAATGTTCCAAAAATTTAATTCTGTTAATTGAAATTGACATATCTTTATTTACTTTTTGCTTTGATATTGACAGTTTTTTTTATATTTGTGATCTATTTGTGAGTCTTTTTATACTTATTTAACAAAAACTTTATTTTTAAAACACAGTTAATGTTGTAAAGTCTACCATTTTACAGCAATTATGTAAATTATTTAAGAGCGTAGGTAGGTGCGTTTCTGCTTGCTGATGCATGACAGTCATCGGATCTCAGCTTCAATGGTTTTAAATTATAATCACCTACAATACATTCCTAACTTAGATACATTTAAATATTGGCCTGAATTACTCGTGTAGGCCCGGCATAGAATAGGGCATGCAACCTGGAACATCTCTTGAATGAGGAGATAAAAAATTATCCAAATATTTTTAAATATAAATCGTTTTTATTTAATATTTTTCATTTAATTTTAATGTTTACCAAATTAAAAATGGTCAATCAATACCTTCTATCTAGAGCTGTATAATAATAATTTTACAGCACAATATCTTAAGTTTTCTTTTAGATTAAAACCACAACGGTTTAAATTAGAAGAACTGCCCAATCCATTCCAGGGCAAACCTATTCCATGAACATAATATCTATACTTGCATAGAGGTCCCTTAATATGTGAAGTCCCATCTGGAGGCCTTCACAGACGATTACAAATGACATCAATCTAATTAAAAACAAGCCAAATCTTCCCGTTCTTAATCCGTATAAACGACGCAGTGGTAGCCCATAGCAAGCTATTAATTAAGTTTACTGGTATTTGCCTAGCTCACTAGATGTTGTTTTAATATTATAATACGAACACCGATTTCTTGAAAATTTCATGGACACGTCGCCGTAGCGTCTCGAAATTTATTTGTAACCATCGAAAATTCTGTAGTTATGTCAATGGATTTCGTGACGCTATGACGACGCGCTTCCGCCGCGAATTTTCAGTGCGCGCATATGAGATGGGCAGCTTAGGTAACACTACTTTGTTGATACGGGTAATAACTCTACTCTTATAGAAGGACATCTTTATTCACATAATAATAAGATGGATAAATTAATGTTTAAATTTGTTTAAGATTCTGACTTCGGATAAAGTGCTGGATGAGCTTCAGATTTTCTACCATTTCCTTCAATCAAACTGCCTTAATTTTATTGTAGAATATCAAATTAATTCTGGGTTTATATTACAGGCCATGAATGACAGAAAATGTTCTTAGAAAATTTATGCGTTCGGGAAACATGGGTCTGAAACCGTTCATCTTAGATCCTATTACAGCACAAGATAATTGTAATATCGTGAAGGCAATGTCCTTAATATCCTCAACACAAAGGATAACGTAGAGTGAGATATTTTAACACAGTATCGTATCGAACTTGGTTTGCAAACATTGACTGAGACTTATACGGAGGGATCAATGAGATGGATGGCTCACCCCTGTCACTTATTTCACGGTGAAGCAGACGGAGGGTGAGGGAATCTGCCTAGCTAATGGTGCGCAAGGGCACTACGCCTCGATCGGCTTAATTGCACTTTACACAAAGGTACACAGTTAATGGACTCCGTTGATAGAGTTAAGTTAATGAAATACTTAATAGGGGTTTTTAAAGAACTACCGTTCTTGAAAGGTCTGAATACTAACCTGGCTATTATAAAATGAGTTTTTAGTGGCAAACCTGGTTTAAGCCATGATTTACTATGCCTAAATCATGGTTTAAACCAGGTCTGGCATTGAAACTCATTTTATAATAGCAAGGTAAAGGTTTTTAAAATGTAAGCTCGTTTTATCTTTTCCTAGTTAAACTACCACTTTTTAAATATAAAACCATCATAAATGTTCTTTCCCCATTACGATTATATCACCGGAATACAACATAAAACGAATGGAACCACTCGGCACGGCTGTGCTCGCAAATTACACCGTTATGAGACTACAAATAACCGCAAATTTATGTAGATAGCTATCGAGTGCTCAGCGTTACGTAAAACGTGTTTAAGACGGCGCTCGCTGATAACACGAGTAGTGTTAACATCTGGGCACAGCTCGGGGCTGCCGGCTTCGAGCATAAACATCCCGGTGTCGAGATCATGTCTTCATTTGCATGTTTCAGCAGAGGCGACATCGGCGCCCGTGCTGACAATGTCGATGCAAACGTTACCAGAATTTATTCAAAGTACTGTAGTTAAATTCGAAGCGAATACAAATCTGCAACAAAGACTGACACCCGATTGGAAAGCGAAAGAGTATGAATTTCACTGCTGAAAAGCGCAATCAAACTCGTTGTTTTCGTATACGATATTGCATGTTAAATTGATGGGCGATACACAATGGCGTTCGTTTGTGAGAACTATAAAAGTGATAGGTACTTCAACGAGATGAACATTGTATTCTCCTTTCATGTATTCTAAGATTAAAAGCTATGTTAGTGACTAGGACCGTAGAATGGCCGACCGGCGATAAAGTAGAATCAAACTGGCACTATTCGGGCCATTCAAAAACAATTTACACGTTCGTATTGCAAAAATAAAAGCAAAAGTGAGACGTATGGCAACTAATGGATACCTTTTGCAATGAAAGCCTGATACTGCGATATAACTTTGCTTTAAATAAAAGCCAACCACGTTTAGAAATACTTAGTACCAATAGAAAGTTAAAAGTAAGGAGGGGTAGTTAACATGTTTTTCTCTTTTGAGGAAAAAAGCTAATATATTATTATATCTTAGGTATTTAAGTTCATTGTTCATCATAATTCTAACATTAAAATCTCCATTTTTAAGGCATCTAGGCAATTGAATCAAAATACGCCATATTCCTTTGTTTTTGTTTCGGTCGTCGTCTGGTTTTTTCTGGATTGGATCTTGTGGGAACTTTTTTTCCAGATCCATATTTGAAATAAATAAAGTATAATATTTAGTAGTCCGTTGTCTAGTTACCCATATTACAAGCCTAGTGCTTAGTTTGGGGCTAGATTGCTCTGTATGTAACGTCGTGCAATATTTATTTATTTAAATATATCTGATTATAGATCTACTGGGAAATGTTTGCAAAATGGAAAAAAAGGAGTGAAAGGGGATGTTTCGCAAAATAAAATATTATGAAGTATGAAAAAAATCTTACTAGATTCACATTCACTAATGCACCATCGGTTTTTTAAGTGTGAAAGGTTGAATGTTTATTTTGTAATTAACAATTCTGACGTTACTGGCAACGCATTTTCCGACTAAATTAAACTATGAAATTATAAATCATGATTATTTATTTTAGATGCTTAAACCCGCACATGGCTATTATAAAATATACCTATTCCATGAATATAGCTTAAAATTTATTGTAATAAATAATATCTGGGATAGGTACTAGATACCTAAGGGGAATCCGCAATGAAATGGGCGTGTTTTGAAATGGCCACTATCATTATTTCAAGTTTTTGATCGAAAATTTTTTAAGTTTTTTGGGTGTTGGCACCATTGATGACCAAAAACAAGGGTGTATGGTATGGCAAAACACAGGTCTATGGTCATCAATGGTGCCAACACCCAAAAAACGGTCGATAGTGTCCGTTTAAAAACCCGTCTGTTTCATTGCGGATTCCCCCTACATATCTGCTACTCGATTAATCATTAGATCTGTACAGTTGAAGCTAATTACACAAACAAATCTTCAAAAGTTTATAATAAGTTTTCCAGAATACCAAACTCAGCTGGCGTGAAACTAACTGTGTATCGAGCTAATCGAATCGACTTAGAACTCATCGAGTTTCTCGTAAATACCTACTACCCGGTTCTGATACTATCTGTGTACCTAACTATATTAGAAAACGCTACGCTACCTCGGGTTTCTAGCCTTAGTTACAAAATATGATTTTGCACATGATTGGCATCATATATGCCAATAATATTACGAGTAATCGATGACTGCAACCTATCAGGTACAGCCTTAAATATTCTTTCTTTATAAACTGTTAATATGCCTTTGATATTTACTACTACTTTCTTTATTACGTTTTAAGAACAACCCAACCATCGCTTCGAAGAGATCGCTTTTAGCGATAAGGTCACCTATCGTAGCAAAGTAATAATATTCAGTTTAAGTGTATTTTTATTAATGTCGTGTATTTAATTTGGATTTAATTGTTTTTTTAATTTTTATTGTTATTCATTTTTAGGGTTCCGAACCTCAAAAGTCGCTTGTCCGTCTGCCTTTCTTTCACCATCGATTTTCTCAGGATCGAGTAGACTTAGCAATTTGAAATGTAGGTATACCAGATGCTGAAAATACAATAAAAATATTATTTTTGGTATATTAAAGTGTTATCTTATCTTAACAAATACAATATAATATGTCATTATAGTCAGTCATAGTTGATTTAGGAACTAATTCTATAAGACAAAGTTTGGAATACAATGGACAATAGCTATACTGGGTCAGAGAGATAAATAATTATCATAATCTAGTGTTGGAAAAATCCATTAACACCAATATTTATAATTTAGTGCTGGAATCGGTAGACAAGTGTATTAAAAATTAAACCCCAAATGCGACATTTAAAGCATGATTTATGCTAGACCGGGCCGTGTCCGGGCCGGGGCGGGAACGGTCTACTTTTGTATGTAGACGGCACGGACGCGGCACGGACAACATGCAAAACAAAAGCCGTCTTCATACAAAAGTAGCCTGTCCCCGCCCCGACCCGGACACGGCCCGGTCTAGCATAAATCATGCTTAAAGTGAATCGTTCATTTTATCTAACATATCCCAGAATGTGAACTAGGTAGGGTCTGATTTTTGTACTTACAAGATAACTCTAGTCTTTCAAACACGGATTCAGAAACGACCCTATGCTTTGTCTTGCTCTTGCGAGTGATAATCAACATCAGCGGAAATGTGACAAAAGCTATTCGTCCCTGTTGATAAAGACTAGAGTTGGAATATTGTGGTGGATAATAATTGTAGATAATAGGTACTTAGGTACCTACCTATGTAATTACTAGACCATGATAAAACTAGTCGGTTTTCGTTTGCTTTAAACGCAGACGTATTGTAAATAGTAAACTTTAAATTGTTATCATTAGTAAATGTAACAGAAAGTTAAAAAAAAAATTGGAAAGAACTTAGTTAAAAGTCAGTGAAAATGGTTGATCCCAATGAATATCCCTTCGAGATACTTGAAGTTGAAAAGGAAACTGTGGCAAAAGTAAAAACATTATTCAGTGGCCTAAGTAAGTACTTATAGAATTAACTTTAATTATATCTGAGGTATTCAGGTTATATGCAGGGTTATTCAAAATTTAATACTAAAGTGGCCGCCCATTTATCGCTTACGCAGCGTACTACGTGGACGATTGGATGCGAACGCGATTGCGAAGCGATCCGATCCGGTGCTGTGCGGAAACAACAAACAGTCGATAGCTATTGAAGTGTCCTACGTGACCAAAAGCACGTAAAGTGCGATGCGGCGCGATTCTCGAATGTTCCTTGTTTCCGCACCGCACCGGATCGGATCGCTTCGCAATCGCGTTCGCATCCAATCGTCCACGTAGGACGCTGCGTTATGGGCTATTCCAAGGAACAAACCAACATATGTTTGTTTTGTATATAATAAGTAGGTAAACTTTTTAAAGTCACACGATTTCTTAATATAGTTACTTGTCCCCTCGCGACCAAGACCATTGTAACATGATTGAAACGTGGAGGTAAGAAAATAAATAATAATACGCGATCTTCTTCCTCTTTTCGTGTAGTAGTGTGGCTCACCTGGTGTTAGAGGTTTCGGGTCGCCCTAAGGCCTCTAACTTGACCTAACGACTGCTATCTGAGATAACAACCGGGACTAACTGCTTAACGTGCCTTCCGAAGCACGGAGGAGCTCGAGAAAATATTTTTTTGCCACACAATTTATCAGTCATCCATCCAAGTAATGACCGCACTAAGCGTTGCTTAACCGGCACGACCGTTCATGATGAACAATAATATGTGGGTACCTACTTAGCAACTTAATACAGCCACGTAGTTTAATCCAACACTGCCTTTGGAAACGAAAACCAAGTACTTACTCTGTCTGAAACTCATGATTACTTTCTTTGATCACAGAAACATATAACAGTTTCGTATACATCGGGCCGAAAAAGTATTTCTTCCCTGATAATGGCGATATAAAAGGGCAAATGTCCGCCATATACCGCATGCCCATACGATGTGATGATATTTTCGTCTGCACATTTCCTCGTTCCGGTTCGTATGTTATTGTTATTAAGAAATATATTTAAGGAAGTTGGATGTAGGAATTGTATTGCTGTAAGTATCTAGTCAATAATAGGTAGATACCTACAGGTACCTACAGAGGATACGATAATAATTAGGGATGTGCAGAATATTAGTTTAGTATTCGGCACATTTCTAGATAATTTTTTATTTTCCCGGGTCTTAATCGCGTGATTTTTACTATAAACTTAAAAAATTATGAGTTCCAATCGTGTTAGTTTAAAAAGTTTACATTTCAAGATGTTCGATGTTCGATCAAATATTCGGTTTTGATGCCGAATATATTCGATTAATTGTATATGGTTTAACTTACTGATTGCATAAGAACATGTATTCACCTTAACTATCTACCATCGTGTCGATCAGTAATTTTTATTTCATATTAAACAGATACCTACGTAAAAGGTATATGTAAATATGGTGATATGGGTACAAGAGTATCTAACAATTTTATTATGATGCGCAAAAACTGCGCGCCGCAAACCGAATAATTTACCGAATTAGAATATTCGGTAAAAAAACATACCGAATAATATTAATATGTTTGTATTCGGTGCGATTGCGTCCCAGGACAACTCAAAGTTGCACTGGCACAACACCGAATACTGACACGCCACCAACATTAGAGGGCTACTTAAATAACCCTCTAATTTTGGTTTTATTTCAAATTTTGAAGATTTCAGGGACAACTTTGACCCAAGAATTGGTATGGCTAGTTGCTAACAATTTGGATTACAACACAGCACGATCAAAACATTTAATTCAAAGATGCGCTGTTTTGGGGTAAATCAAAATTAATTATTAATCATCGATCATTTCTCGATTATAATCAACACAAGAAAATCACAAGCAAAAAGCTGGTACCTAGTGTGCAAAGCTCAATATGCTGGTAGCATTTCCACGCTGTACAGCAATCCACAACCTCTGCACCAAGAAGGCTTCGGAACGAGCATCGAAACTTCTGTTTCGGAGGCGACGTCCTATTTTTCTATTAAAATTGTGTTATGGGGGCAAATGGTCTCCTTCCAAACTGAGACCAGGGCTCAAATGCCTCCCTCTCTAATTCCATAATCAACTGGACCCAAGATCAAATAAAGACATCAGCCCTTCAGCCCCCAACTTAAACTAAAGCCATTTATTGTCATAGAACAATGACAATTACAAATTACATCTCAGTCTGTCCCTAAGGAAGAGGTCTAGAAAGATCTCGGGCGTTTTTAAAATGCTAAATAAGTAAAAAAATGCTTTAATAAATTCTAAATGCTTTATAATAAAAGCAACTCGATTAACACCAGAAAATAAGTTTAATTTTAACGCTTCAAATTTTATTTCTTGCAGGTCATACTTCATAAATCCTGAATGCCAAAGAACAAACCTTGAGAAATATGAGCATCGGAGTTTAAAGCACTTAGATATATTAAAAAGAATGGTGATACCGCCAATTGATCAAATAGACATTTCGTCACCCCGAGTGATAAAATGTCACATCCCTTTATCAATGCTGCCACCAAATATTCTGGATAAAGCAAAAATAATATACGTAGCCCGAGATCCTAGAGACGTAGCTGTGTCCTTGTACCATTTGAGTAGGCAGTTGAATCTTTTTGGTTTCAAAGATAATTTTAAAATGTTTTGGAGTTTCTTCGTTAAAGGATTAGGTAAAATAAAAATATTTACTAGTATTTTATCACTTTCCTACGAGCTCAGGGTTCGGACACAGTGCGAGCGGGCTGGACGGATCAATCTTATGCGTGTTAAGGGCCCTATTCTGAAAAACTGAAAATCCATATCGGGCGCATCGAAAATTGTTGATTATTTCATGACGGAATGTCGTAGAACTTTTTTTTGTGTACAGATTGTAGGCGACATTGTTTCCGATATTTTAGTGCAGTTTCCATACAAATATGTCTAAACGTATTGAAGCCTATCGACATTTTAGCCAAATCAGACATTTTTTGTCTAAAATTTGGATAGGCTTTGCACCAATAGGAGGTTCTTGTCTTAAAACTACACCAAAATGTAGGAAACAATGTCACCTACAATCTGTGCACAAAAAAAAGTTCTACGACATTCCGTCATGAAATAATCAACAATTTTCGATGAGCCCGACAGGGATTTTCAGTTTCAAGGTCGTTGGCGTATATACTCCTCAGACAGAGGGGCGGATGAGCGATTTCCGCAGCAGATTTTTTTCTGCTGCACCCGAACTATTTATCAGGACCTAATTAACGGTTTTGCTTTAAAACTGTCCTGTGTATCCATACCAACACTTGACAAGGCAAACGATTTAGGCAGGCCTGCTTATGAACTGTGCGGAATTTTGATGGTTTTCTAAATGTTGACAGTACCTACCAAAAGTTTAGAAGCAGGATATTCTGCACAGTTTTTTTTTGGTACAACAATAGATGAATCCATGGGAATGAATCCAAGGTCTGCGCGGGTCACTCGGTTGACCATGTCTAAAAATGAATCACAAGGGTATGATTCATAATACTAATCGTTTCCAAAAACTTCATATAGGTAGGTCATAAAAGTTGAGTCATGGTTCCTTTGAAGTTTATGGTAGTTAGTGGTAACTTTACTTTTTTATTTTCAGTTGTAAGAGGACCCCATATCGAGCAGGTTCTAGAAGCGTGGAAACACAGACACCATCCGAACATGCTCTTCATTTTTTATGAGGACATCATAAAAGTAAGTGTAGTAAACAAACTTATACAAATGAATAGTAATGGTCAGTTTATTGTCGGAATTGTATTTTTTTAGGATTTTATAGGATTACCCACAAATATTTATTTTTAACACAAAGACTTACCTACTGTTGATAGAAATAATTTAATGTAATGACAATAAAATTCTCATGTTGGGTTTTTTTACAACTAGCACGGATAACGCCCTATCGAAATTTAGTCCATATACGTAAATCTGTTTTCAAGCAGTAGCAAGTAAGTAGGTACTTTCCTAGTCGCGGCGAAAACGCGTCGCCGTAGCGTCGTGAATTCTTGTAATATACCTAACCACAGAATGTGCGCAGGTCATATCTTCTTCTAATATATAAAATTTCCATGTCACAATGTTAGTTACCGTACTCCTCCGATACGGCAAGACCGATTTTTACCAAATTTTCTATGCGTATTCAGTAGGTCTGAGAATCGGCTACTATCTATAATTTATAAGGCAAAACAACGTTTGCCGGGTCAGCTAGTATTCATATAAATCATCAGACTAAATAATATTGTAGGTATATTTAATTATTTTGTGTCACCTCTCCTGTCACCCAACATACCTAGTTATGTTATGTTTGAGGGATGCTACCAAGATGACGACAAAAACGACGACATTTTTTTCTTATATGTATTTCTTTTTACCTAAATAAAATTTATTATCAGGACACGGAAACAGTAATTCGAAAAGTTTGCCATTTCTTGAACAAGTATTACACGGACGAACAAATTAAAGGACTTTGCGAACATCTCAAGTTTGGAAACTTTAAAAATAATCAATCAGTCAACTTAGATTTCTTGGAAGAGTTCGACGCTATTGTTCCTGGGGAACAATCGTTTGTGAGAAAAGGTCAGTCGAATCAATCAATAGGTAAGTAAGACCTTCAAGTATTTTATTAATCTCTTACAACTCCCGCGTCAAAGTGAACTTTCATCAATTGCTGGGCAAAAACTAACGCGTTTCAGATACCTTTTAAAAAATGCACTATCCTGACTAACATGACTGACGATACTCAAAGAACACTGACTAAAACTAAGCTAAAACCAATGCACCAATCGTTCGCGTACGTGTAGGTATATCGATAGCTATTTTATTGGTATAGTCTGTCGGGTAGTACATGGGAATCCCCTAAAAATAAGTTAATAGTATTTACGCGGGACACGGCTTGTGTTGTTAAAATGGTAATGCGGATTAAATATAGGTATAAACAATTTTAGGAATTATAAAGATATTGTTTCCATTCACATTTCAATATTTAATAAATAAACCAAAGAACGTATTATTGAATGTAAGAAGCGCTATTTTTGTACCTACTCTTTACCTACTCTACATCTCTCCTAAAGGTGAAAGCCTGTGGGTATGTGTAATATTTGTTGTTCCTTCACGCAAAAACTGGTTAACCGATTACGGAAAAACTCGGTACCTACGTAGATAGATGGAGTTCTGTTCTGGTTCATAGGCTACTTTTTATCTCGATATTCCCGCGGGATCGGAACTTACGTGGGTGGAATCGCAGTACACTACTAGTTAATCATATTTTATCTATTATAGGAAAATCCGGTGGATGGCGAGGCTACTTTGACGAAGAAATGACACAAGAAGCTGAAAGTTGGATAAACAAACATCTTCGCGGTACGGATTTCAAATTTTCACAGTAAAATGTTTTTTTAATAAACTTACCTAAGAACCTAGATTCTACATGTTAACCATTATACTAAATTCAACCCCAGTACGTAAACTGGAATATAGATGAATAACAGTAGTAGGTACTATCTGTGTATTGCCTTGTACCTGCCACCCTAGTAGTAGTAGAACGTCCTAAGGGAAAAAATACAGGAGCTGGCGCATGGCGGTTGGCCGGGGAGTCCCGGCTTAGATAGGCTCATAATAGACATATAAATAGGTAGACATTGTTGCACGGTCAGGATGCTAAACCATAACCCTCTGAAAGAAAGTCACGTTTTTAATCTTAATTAAAAGGAAGAAGTAATGATAATAAAAATAATCATTCGATTTTGTTAAACAACTTCGTTGGATGTAAATTGAAACCGATGTCAACTGTGATATACTCGAAAGTCTCCCCGGCAATACAGCCCAATTAATCTCACATAAACAATTACAGAAAAGCAATTTATGTTCGATAAATTCGTTGGAACAACCCGCCAAGGGGGTACAGTCTTCTTGATTTAAATGAGGATAAGATAATTAAGTAACGATATAGACGCTTCACGATTTCATTTATAAAGGCCCCCGAGCTTTTAAATTAATGTAGCGGCCTTGCCACTAGTGCTCAGAGTAGGCACAATTGTTAATTACAAAAAAAAACAATCAAGACTTCAGACTATACGCTATTCTACCTACACTACAATCCTTCAAGACTTATGCCTTCCACTGCGAACGGAGCGGAGTTAAAAATGTGGCAGTTCAACATACAACGGTTGTTTTGATAGTCGTACAACTCTTTCGCTCTATGGAAACAATCGTTGGATGTTAAACTGACACATTTTTAACTCCGCTCCGCTCGCAGTGGAAGGCCGGCTTTATACACGGATACGACCGCGAGCGGAGCGGAATCAATAAAATTAAAATTTAACTTATTTATTTTTGAGATGTCTTTGACACCTGAACGCCATTTGTTAGTAACAATTTTCCTTACAAGCTATGTTACTAGTAAACAATATCAGTAAAACCCCGGCAAGTGCGAAACTCGCGCACGAAGGGTTCCGTACCACTATCACAATTGGGTACCGAACCCTAAAATCGTTTACCAATTTTAAAATTTGATAGGAAAATGTGACATATTTAGCTTCGATTCTTACTTCCATCATACGACCACACCACTAAAAAAAAAAATGAAAAAAAAAAACTTTGGCACAAAGACAATCTGAAACTTATAATTAAGAAACTCTTTGGTAAGTGAAGGCAGACTGGTATATTTGACAGATAGGGTAGCCATTTTGAATTTCATGACCTACTTGATTCGATGTTTTTGAAACACGTTTGTTGTATGGGAGACCCTCTTAAATATTTGTTTTATTTTGTTTTTAGTATTTGTTGTTGTAGCGGCAACCGAAATACATCTTCTGTGAAAATTTCAACCGTCTAGCTATTACGGTTCATGAGATACAGCCTGGTGACAGACGGACAGACGGACGGACGGACGGACGGACGGTCGGACGGACGGACGGACGAACAGACAGCAAAGTCTCAGTAATAGGGTCCCGTTTTTAGGGTTCCGTACCTAAAGGTAAAAACGGGACCCTATTACTGAGACTTCGCTGTCTGTCTGTCTGTCTGTCTGTCTGTCTGTCTGTCTGTCTGTCTGTCTGTCTGTCTGTCTGTCTGTCTGTCTGTCTGTCTGTCTGTCTGTCTGTCTGTCTGTCCGTCCGTCCGCCCGTCCGTCTGTCCGTCTGTCACCAGGCTGTATCTCATGAACCGTAATAGCTAGAAGGTTGAAATTTTCACAGAAGATGTATTTCGGTTGCCCTGCAACAACAAATACAATAAATAAAAATAAATAAAAACAAAATAAAACAAATATTTAAGAGGGGCTCCCATACAACAAACATGTTTAAAAAATAACAAGGAGTTTAGTACAATGTGAGGTCGCTTCTGATTGGTCAGGACAAATCTAGTTGGTCATGGATTCAAAATGGCTGCCCTATCTGTCAAATATACCAGTCTGCCTTCACTGTCCAAAGAGTTTCTTATAAGTTTCAGATTTTCTTTGAATCAAAGTTGTTGTAAACCATTTTAGGGTTCCTTACCCAATTGTGATAGTGGTACGGAACCCTTCGTGCGCGAGTTTCGCACTTGGCCGGGTTTTTTTACCCTTTGGGTACGGAACCCTAAAAAATAGAATTATGTTATGTCAAATCAATAAACGACTTATTTTATCTTACAAACTTCAAACATGTGCTCCACCAAAAAAGAGTCGAGTGGTAATGACAAAAAAGGCAAAAGAGTTAAATGAGCTTGCACTATTTCTGGGCAGAAACGCAAATCTATTTTAAGTAAAAGGTTCGCTCCGGTTAGTCATTCCGAGTCCTAGCTCATTACCCTTTGGCGGTAGGAAAAGGAAGGGAAAAGTTAATTATGTTTTGTAAATTCCAGCTGAAAAACTAAGTTACTCTAAATACTACCACAACTTTAAGGTATGATAGTAGGTAGGCTGTGCTTCTACAATAGATTGTGTTTACGTAGGGACAATCGCTCGATTTATATACCTACCAACCGTATTACACTTGATCTCTTCCACATTACAAGATTTTCCGTGCCCTAACCATAAAGGGATAGAAAGGTGACCTTTACGGTTTTCGTCACTATTCCGAAGAACCATTGGTATCTCTACCAAGGATTATAAACGTCAGGAAACGTTTATTAAACCCATGTGTGTGGTTAAATCTATTATAAATTGTCGTTAAAGGTAGATGGGTAATTATTTGTAAAGTTCGGCGTCTCTTGTAAAGTTCGTAAGAGACAAACTACGAGTTAGGTTTTGATATAAACGAGTTCTTGTTGTTGTTATTTACAATACATACTTCAAATTGGTTTGTATTTTCTAGTTAAGGGTCTACGCTCATAGTACGGTTCTGTAATTTTGTCCACTGATATCGTTTTAGTTTTTTTTTGTCGAGTACACCAATTCGTTACTTCAACGACTTTCGACAGTAAGGATAAAAAGAAACTTATTTTTCCACCCCTTAGCGTTCGGGTGTTTTTTTTTGTATTTTCCTTGTAGGGTTTTTTCTTTTTTTTTTTAACCACACAGATAATCACCGTCATCAAAAATTTAAAAGGGGATATGGAGAGTCACGTGTAGCCGCCAAGGGACGTGAGTCCTTAAATCAAGTAAGTTGCCTACCCTCATAATTTTAAAATTAGTAATTTACGAGTACTCATTCATCACAAACTGTGTGTGATGGTGATGACTACAGTTTGTGGCACACTACTCATCATCATCCCAGCGATGTTCTCGATTGCATCCCTCTCGGAAGCTCGGGGTCCGCTCACCTACTTTTACATCTCCACTTCGCACGATCTTCGGCTTCCCGCACCTCGTGAGTGAAGTAAGGTGAGGCCATTTCCGCGCATATCATGTCAAGCCAGCACTTTTTGGGTCTTCCCAATCTACCGCGCCCGGGCGAAGTCGCCTTAGTAAGACATTTGTTCCCCACCTAACCAGCCAGTTTGTGTTGTGGCAAACTTCTATTTCTCATAATCTGTACAACGACAACGTGAGAAATATAATATCTGACATAAACATAAAACTCCCCTTTTTATAACTCGGCAAATAAGTCATTGTCAGAACACTTGGAAGTTTATCCTTCATGATTGTGTCGTAAACACAAGCGGCATTTTATTGTAAGCTCTCATTGAAATAGGTTTGTTGTTACTGCACTGCGTTTTATTAGACTTGTGCTGTATTCTATGATATAACATCTGAGCTTAACGATAAACAACCTATGCTAAGTGTTCCTATAACGTTGGTGGCTATTAAACTAGTATGGACTGGCTTAGTTTTGTTTTAGGTATAATAATCTAGTTGATTCAGTTATTTTACGTCCTTCAATGAATAAAACGTTTGGTCCTGACTAACTGATAAATCAACGCGATTTATGCGCGTAAAACCGCAGGACATAGCTAGTAGGTATCTATTAAAATGCACAGGCCTCTAAAGCTGGATACTCACTAGCTAGCTGTAACCGTTGCTTGTAGGTACTATAACCAAAAAACAATGTATGTGTAGTACAATGTAGTACGCGTTACGGCTCTCAAGTCAACGATTGTCGGTTTTTACCGCAAACATAAGTGAATTAATACTAGCTACAAATATTATTAAACTTTTTAAATTCACACGATTTGTTGACACGATAGTCGCCTAGCGACCAAGACCCTTGTAACATGATTGAAACGGCGAGGTAAGAAAATAAATAAGAATACGGGATTAAGACCCGGGAAATGTAACTACAAATATTATTATTTACCAGGTTTAATTTGTTAACGTTTACAGCACACACTTTATAAACCGTTGTTACTGTATCACGGATACAGTTAAAAACGAGGTTACGGTTACAGTTCGTTAGTCAGTACCCGACTTAAATTATAGCTATAGTCCCGCTAGCTACAATAATAGGTATATATTTTCTACATCAAATATTTTACGAGCAGATTATCTAGATTCTAAATACCTATGCCTAAAACTGCACGTAGAAATTCAAAATTCTTTCTTAAAAGATTTTTTAGTTAACCGGAAATAAAGTTTCTATTACGATCAAACTTCATGGAAATAAGTTGGGAACAAATTCTTGCCATTTGCCAGGAATTCAACTACTTAGTTCCAGGTTTTCATAAAATTAA
Source organism: Idaea biselata (assembly GCA_958496205.1). NCBI lineage: Eukaryota > Metazoa > Arthropoda > Insecta > Lepidoptera > Geometridae > Idaea > Idaea biselata. The sequence continues at coordinate 25,378,110 of OY292396.1, read as the reverse complement.
TATCTCGAGCGCGGAGAGCAGGTAAACGAAAGTTTAAAACGTAAAGAAGTTTCCACTTTCCAGAGACATAAAACTAGGGAATTTAATATGCTTATAGCGCGATCTTGGATTAGAAAAGGGCAGACGAAAGTTAGGTACTTACGGTTTTCTTTAGTGTTTCTAGCTCTGCTTAGGTATGCTTGTCGCGTCTACCTGTCTGCGGTTAGGGTAGGTTATTCAATATACCTAGGCAAGGTAGGTAGGTATGTTATTCATTACAATAATCTCTTACTTAAAGTACTCGACAAGTTTACAGTAGTAGGTTTATATATCATGCTCTGGATTTTAGATACTAAGTACATTAGTTGTAAGTTTGTAAGATAAACTTATGTATGTTCAAGGAAATAAACTATTTTTTTTTAGATAAACTAGCTGCGTCCCGGGGTTTTATCCGCGTTAGTCCCGACCCCGTGGGAATATCGGGCTCAAAAGTAAACCTATGTTAGGTACTCCTCGATAATGTAGCTTTCTTTTGGTGAAAGAATTTTTGAAATCGGCACAGTAGTTTTTGCGTTTATTCATTACAAACACACACACACACACAAAAATACAAATCTTTCCTCTTTATAATATTAGTGTAGATACCTATTTTCTGTCGTTGTAAATCAGAGTGATTAGTCTAAAAAAAACACCAGTGATTATTTAAGAGTTTATACTGATCATCATGATATAAATTTAATGGCATAATCTATTATGAACGCTAATGACAGATGCTGTATCCAACGAGATGCTCAAGTTTCCGTTCGATAAAAAATGACGTTATTGAAAAGCCGCAAAGTTGTTGTGACCGGTAACAGGTAGCCGCAATTATTTCACGTCGAGACGTGGCGGCTGAGGGCTTCGACTTGCGGACACTTGTCACGCCCCTTCCCTAATTGCCGCCTACTTGTTTATTTTACATATTCACATTAAACAATTCTTAACTAAATGACACATAATTGTTTTAAAAACGCTGCTCATTAAGGTTGCCTGGAAGAAATCATTTTTAGCGATATGGTCGCCCATTTGTGCAACGTTCTATTTTTAAGCTTTTTGTGTTTCTATACTTAATGTATTGTAATATGACTGTATTGTACTTTAAATTGTGCAAATAAGGCGTGCATCTATCTATCTCATTTAAAACTTACCTTTTATAGCCGCTTCGATGATATCTATGCTTCTCAAAGTCAATACCAAGGGTTCTACGACTAAGCTCAACCTCATAGAATTCTTATCGTGCTTCTCTGTTAAAAATATTCCGTAAGTCCGCACACGTAGCCGCTGACACAAAGCTTCAGAGCTTTCAACAAAAATGGTCGCGTCACTGAAACGTAGCGATTTAGGCGTACCGAACTTCACAACCACACCGATGTCATTCAGATCCCCCTTTAAAACACGACGGATATTCACTTTGTACACTCTCGTACCGTTAAAGCCCGTATTAACACCGAACACTTTACCCGTAAATATGTATTTTGAAAGCAACGTTAAACGTTTCAAAAGAACCCTGTCGTACGTGAAGGTAGGATTACACGCGGAGACGGCGAATCGTTGGCGTCTCCTCTGCGGCTGGAGCGATCGCACGTTCACATTGACAATGTCCGACAAGAGAATTAACAAGACAAATGACGTCACGGGTCTCATCGTGAATATTTAATTTGAGGATGAACATCTAGCAAGAGGGCCGTTTGTGTTCCGGAGTCGCATTTGATTTGCGTTTGTCACGCGAAGGATGCGTTAGAAGCGTGCGCACGAGCGCAGACCACGCCGAAGGCTGTCGCGCCATGCAGGCTCACCCACTCATTCCAGATCGTTCACCTACCCTACATATTTACATACTGATTGGTCCCGCATAAATAACACCACGTCGTTGGTACCTCGTAATAGGACACTCGGAGACTGGATTCGACATTTATCGCGTCACTTCATCTTGATTTGTCGAGCCAGAAAACGAACTATTGCTTCCCTTTATACGTCTTTATCGAGGGCTCATTTGTTATTTAAATGACTTAATAAATGTTATTTCGTTTAGACAGATACTTTATGAAAGCATTGACTTATTTTCTAATTTATTAGGGACCTTATTACAGGAACTGAAGCCTATTATCATCTTTGATACCTCTATCCTAGTGCGTAGGTTGTTTACTTAGCTTATGAGTACATTTGTGTAGAACTTTTTAAAAGTCATTATTTTATAGAAGGTATTTGTTAACTTTATTAGGCGTAATTATAATAGGTAATCAATAAGTTTTTTCGTTTATGTTTTTTAAGATTTTAGATACCGACCTAACTTACGTCTTAGATAGTATTCGATCAAACCTATACATATGTTTTTAAAATAAAAATGCATTACTGCATTATGTCGTCAACCTGGAAGAGGCAACGAGGGTACGTCCGGCTTGGAGATGGCAGGCAGCCGGACCTACTACAATCCATCAGTGTTCCGTCAACAGTCGAGGTCCGATGGAATATCTATAGGTACTTTTGCTTGTGCAGGCCATGTGTATAGCCCCATTGCATCTAAACATAGGCAAACCTTGGATATAAGTTGTTTAAAATTGATAAAAAATATTGATTTTTTTATCAGCTTCTAATAAACAATAAACGAAGATGCTATAGACGTTGAATTAAGACCTCTAAGTAAGGATTATCCTAACTCTATCTGTGGAAAATAAATTAATGTTACCTAGATAATTGTCGTAGGTCATCCTGATGTTTTCCACAAGTAAGATAACGTTCCCTTTGGGTAATACATTTTGCAATCTAGTTCTCCGAAGCTATCATCGTCAGATATTTATGGTAAAACATTTGCCAGTGTCTTCGTTAGCTTTGCGCTTCACAGACGATTATTTAGTGCCGTAGGTGCACTGCATCGCATCGTCTGAAACCAAATTAAGGAAACGGTGTAGTTTAACCGCCATGCTATCTCCGAATTCCCTTAGAGGTCGTAACCAAAATTAGTAATAGCGTTTGTATTAGATAGGTAGGTATTAGAATTCTGTATAATCACCTGAGCACACTTGTACCTACATACATTGCAATCACACGATTAAATCAGTCGCAAATCTAGCATAATATACTATTGATAGATTGTCGGTAATAATACGTCCACTGAATATAATGTAATATTTTGGCGCTCCTAATCAAACCAATGTTCGTTAAATTAAATTTACGTAAACTCAAGGATTTTAGGGCACAATAATGAAGAAAAATCAATTGTTCTTAATGGTTGACATTATTTTTATTACGTACGTTTACCTATATTTTCACAATTCAACATCAACAAATTTAAAGTTAATAAAATGACAGGCCACTTTTAAATCCCAATCCTGAACTCCAATCCTTGTTGGCCATCATTCGCGTCAACAGTTATTGATGCAATAGACTTTCTACTTTATTGGAATTCGGTTTAAAGAGGACAGTCTCCTACTCTTTTATCCATACAAACTTTACAAACGTAGTCGACTGTTTCCTTCCTGGATAAAGACATTAGAGAAAATAATTTTATGCCAATAAATCAATATCAGACATGACCATTCCCCTACGTACGTTTTGATTTTTTCATTATTCTAATTTTTCTAACTTTTATTTCTATTCTAATTAGAAAATAAAAAAAAAAACAAAACGTAGGGGAATGGTCATGGCAGATATAGCTTATATAGAAGAAATATATTTGCTCTTAAGTCTTTATCCAGGAAGGAAACAGTCGACTACGTTTATATGTAGAAAGAGTAGATAGACTTTCTTCTTTCACTGTTGCAGAGTGCACCAATTTCAAATAAACTACCATCAGTTATAGATTACCCGCCATTATGCAAATGAACACCTCTCACCGGAAACCTTTATAGTCATTAATACCTAGCTCAACTTTATAGCCTAAGTGCTCGTAGAATATTGTAATATCAAGCCCAATTATTAAGTGATTAAGTAGTCGAGTGTTTTCTTTAAGAAACATTAAACTTAAACCGTGCAAGTTACGAGTAAGTAAGGCTATAACTGCCCATCCTGGAACGTAAATATTTTACAGCTACTATAAACTTTGATTTGAGGTCTGGTGGAAATTTAACGCCTAGTTTTGAGTAGGTACTGAATAAATAGATCATCAATTTTATACCCTACCTATATAAGTTACACAAGAACAACATTTAAGGCATGTATAGTATGTCAAGCATAATCTAATAATTTCAAACACACTAATGAACATATCAAACTTTGAAGAGTTTCACTTATACCTACGCCATGGTCCTTTACCACTAATTGAGGTAGAGATGTACCTACAGTAAAATGTTTTCTCATAGTTTAAAACGAGCATCCAAATTATACCGAAAACCAATTCCTCACGTAAAACCACTGCTCCCTATATTTTAATATGAAATCCTGTGACAATATTTATTGCAGCACCCGAGGGAATTCTCGCAGCATGTATAATATTTACTGATGTTCAGTATTTCACACGTGGAGCGGATTACGCAAAATATATCCTTTACCTCCAGGTACTTAGGTACAGTAGTACTGTACCTACTACCTACTTTAATGATCGATAATTAACGTGGAACCTGTGCCCAAACTTTGGTAATTCAGATTGCTTACTTCACATCAACTTAGCTACTGTTCTAGAGTTAACTTGGATACTGCGTCATCAAACCGATACGATGCGATGACGGCTATACTTTACGCTTCATGTGTGTAGAAGCGGCGGCATTACCGTAAAGCATTTCGCAGGAAGAGAACGAATTTTTATAAAAATGTGGATGGACTGTGCGAGGCAAGATATGAGAGCTATCATTTCTATTCTTTTTTTTTCATAAGATATCATATCTCATTTGCAGCTAGACGAGAATGGAACTGAAAATGGCTAGGCAGGCGAAACGTGCAGAAAAACTAAAAATAAATTTTATAATTCTATTCAAGACCATTAAATAGTGTTCGTTCAATTACCGACTACTTTCAAATAGTAGGATTAGTATTAGATTGGGACTAGGACAGAGATACAGATCGACAAACGATGCCCATCTGTAATTCGCGGATTATAAATTCAAACCTCTATCAGAGTTATACCGGGTCCAGGTAGGTACTATAAACCGGATCTAGATGCTGTAGGTACAATAATGCATTCCGTCAGTGCATTACAAATCATCTGCGCTGCATAAGCTGCCACTGAATTTCCAACGCATTCGTAGCGATTAGGTACTTTCACAACTGCCACCAACTACTGGAGCCTGCGTGAGTTATGGCCGCACCTACGTTTACGTTTTCAAATAATCCTCTGCTAGAATTACTCGCGAATAAACCTAAAAGGCCTCGGTAGCGCGGCAGCCTGTAATTCCGCAGTGGAAACGTCGTAAATAATTGTCGTGGCTTTCGCGTTAATTCCACCCAAAGAGTGAAATGTATGTGATCGCTGAATGTTGAACGTTCGTGATATTGCAACTACCTTCCACTTATGAAAGATCGCCCACGCCTTACCTACAGTTACTAACCTGTTGCATGATACGAACTGAAATGCAAACGATAGCAACAAAGTCCCTAAATACCTTGGTTAACGGATTTTCATCTTTATACGACTTGAAAAGATTATTTTGGAGAGGATCTCCGGTTTATGTGGCTGAATTTCATTAAGAATTCAACATTATTTCAAATATTTACCGGCAAACAGTATAAAAGCAAACCAAATTTAAGCAGATTGGAGAGTAACAAAACGGACGACATTAGACAGGCCAATAAATGGCTTAAAGAAGAACCATTTACTGACCTGTTAGTACCTAAAACCCCATAAATAAAATACTTAAGTAATGAACCTATTTATGTACGAGTCCATACAAATCAATGTACCTGAGGGAAGGCAGTGCGGTACATATTGACTAAATACGCAAGTGTTTTAATACGTATTAATATGAAACTCGCAAATATAACCAAGCACTTAGCTCAAGTCCTCAAATACTTTCGAGATAAATAAATAGGTATGTAAGCAAGCATTTAATGCTGTCAAACATTTAATTCAAACGAATCGTTTAATTCAACCGACTCTACAAACTCTACATTATCTTGCAATCATAATCATAAAACACATCACTCCAAACGTTGCGAATAAGTTAGTAATTACGAAGGAGTACCTACCAGGGCTGACAAGAACCGAGGGCAAAGGTATGTGACAGAAGCGCGACTGTCTCCGGGATGTCACAGTGGTGATTACACATTCCTACCCTTGATATTAACCGGTTTGAAAATTCTAACAATGTCGTATACTAGGTGCTTCCTATGAAAACGTTATTATGTCGGTATTACGAAGATAACATTGTTATACGTACTCGTACCTATACCGAAAGCGTTGTTTGAACGCAACAGTTTAAAATGTTTGAATTCCTGCCGCTTTCCTACACTTGCTTTTGGTAGATTAATGTCTTTTGTTATTAGATCAGGAGAATTTTGGCGAGGAAGTATATCTAATAATTAAACCGTTACAAGTAAGATAGGGAGATGTATATATCTATTATTATATCTACCTACTTACGTTTTGCGAAAAGGAGAATTACGAGGACACTCTACCTACTCTTTCTTCATACAAACGAAGTCGACTGTTTCCTCCCTGGGTAAAGACATTAGAGCAAATATGTTTATGCCATAAAACCTATATCTGCCATGACCATGCATTCCCTTACGTTTTTTTTTTTATTTTTGATTAGAATTTTATATAAAATTCAGAAAAACTATAGATAATGAAAAAATCACAACGTAGGTACATGGTCATGGCTGATATCAAAGAGAATATAATCAATACGTTTGCTGATATAAGACTTATGGCATAAACGTATTTTTTCTAATATCTTTATCCAGGGAGGAAACAGTCGACTACCTACGTTTGTAAAGTTAGTATTCTCTGAAATATTCTTAAAAACCTTTAAGTTGCCTACCTAGTCTAAAATAAACAATCCAAATAAGTATACTTACCTACCTAATTAAGGTTTAGAATGCCAGCTAATTAGGTATACAAAAGAGAATTTTAGACACTGTTTATTTTAGCCTGTTTGCTTAGTTATAATAAAGCTAAGCAATAACTAGCAAACCCAGTGGTTAATTCTTAATAAACACAAAACAACATAAAAGGGAATATTGCGATGTTCGTGAATGAAACAGGCACCCAATTGGGGCATTTCGTCAACATTTCTCTAACTTTGATACTTAAACTATTCAGAGTCTACAATTGTGAACCGAGGAGTCCAACTATCTCGTCCCAACTTAATAATGTAGGACTGTGAATAATAAAGAAGGGATGACACAAGTTTCTACCTATAACTATACAGAGGTATATTTATGTCTACCCACCTATATACCGACCTATTTTACTAATGACTAATTTCGGTGGCAGCTCACTCAAGTTAAAAGGAAAATCCTAAAGCAAGCCACCTCTCATAAAATACCTGATCCATTTATATGATGATTGAAATATTCCCTTATTTTTTATGTGAGTTAGGTTAGTGTATGAAATGTTTGTCATGCCTAAAATAAAGCAAATTAACTTGTAGGTACTACGTAGGTACTTTGTATTAGTGTTGATTAAAATGATATACCTAATGTCGAACTAAGTTAGCAACAACAAGACATTGGTAAACTCTCATGCAGGGATTAACACATTAAGTAGGTAGGCACATATAAAACCAACGTTACCTCTACCTATAAAACACCTAAAGCTGAAACAACGGTGATTTACCCACAAAGAGGAAAGTCTACCTACACTGTCTCCATACAAACGTAGCTTAGTCGACTGTTTCCTCCCTGGATAGACATTGAAGCAAATATTTTTTATGCCCTAATTAACCTATATCTGCCATGATCATGCCCCTACGTTTTTTTTTAATAATTATTAGAAAAATTGAAATATGAAAAAACGTAGAGATCATGGTCTTTGCAGATATAGGTAGGTTTATAAAGGTTTTATGGCACAAACATATTTTCTCTAATGTCTCTATCCAGGAAAGAAACAGTCAATTCGTACGTTTGTAAAGTTTCTATGGAAATTAGAGTAGGTAGCTGTAGACTTTCCCCTTAACTATTGTTATAAAGATAGAAATTATAAATACCCAATTCACAACTTTAAAAGCCAAAAACAAACGTAATTAGGTAACTAAGTAAGATAACAATTCCATCACCCGACGGCTAATGACCATGTAATTTGGTAATTCATTTTAAATACAACGCAAAATTCTGATTAAAGAGCTATTTACTTGTTAAACAGGGGAGGTTCAGAGTAAGTTTGTAAAGTTCGTAATGTGAGTTACAAGTCTCTTGCGAGCCGAGACTTACCTCACTACTTCGCCTCAAGGAAATTTTAAATTCTAATTTCGGTGTCTCTGTTTATTCTACGAAACACAAGGTGTTTCAAGGGAACTAAATAAAAGTAGTTAATTTAGTATAGTGGTCGTGTTTGTGGTAGCTAAGTAGGTGGTTTTATAATTTGCCTTTAAAACTAGTCTAGATGAAGATACAGATACCCAGGCGCTGTAGTGTCTGGGTCATAGACTTATTATATGCAATAAGTTTATGACCTAGACTCCCATGCCCAGCATATATGCCCAGCACCTAATACTTACTCGTCTGAACCCCCACCCACCCACACATAGCAGGACGACCATGCCCGGAGAAGGAAAAAAGAATCATCGCGATTGGACCTTAAACGGCGGTGGTACCTATCCGATAAAAATAATACAAAAAACATACAGCCGAATAACCGAATCGAAAACCTTCTCCTTTTGCAAGTCGGTTAAAAAACTGGTCAATAAGTGCATCTAGACCAGGGGTTCCCTAACTTATTTGAGTCGCGCCCCCTTTTGACGATAAAAAGAATACTGCGCCCCCCCCCATCCTCCAGTCCAGATTTTCAGGTCAGAATAAAAAAGTATTCATTAAATAAAACAACAATTTTTCTTGCTCATTAAAGTTTTGCAAAGTCACACATAGGTGTTTGATAGCACCCGTGAGGTGGCCGCGGAGCTAGTCTGGAATGCATTTTCTCATCGATCGCAGGTTTTTATACTTAACTACACAGGTGGCCCGCGCCCCCCTGTAAAAGTCTCTGCGCCCCCCCCCCTGGGGGGCGCGCCCCCCACTTTCGGAATCCCTGATCTAGACTCTAGCTAGAGCGAACTTAGTCACCTCACTGAATATTGCTCAATAACTAGGTAGATACTTAGGTACCTACCTATCTACTTTAGTGCTATAATTATAATCTTTTTTAAGTATATCTGTACCTAAATCCTCTCAAAATGATAACGTTTTAAATTATGAATAAAAATAATATAAGAAACCTACTTATTCATCATTCAGCTACGTAGGTAAGTTTAACATTTTCATAATTTACAGTTCCAGTAAAATGAACACACAAGCTAGATTTGAAAGCAGAAAGTTATGAAGCCAGTGAAAACCATCATTTACAGTGGAAAGTCGCATCAATTCTACGTTTTAAACGTCTGAAGGGAGCGAAATAATGAATAGACGCTTTTAGCTGTATTACAGCGACGCAGGCGGTGGAACAGGCGATTATTGTGGCAAAATTAATGTCTGCCTAGTTGCGCTTATGTGGTTCACATCTATCAGAGAGGGAGCTCAGTCATTAGGAAAATCTAGCTAATAAATGAGAATTGACGTGTGTGTGTGATGCGTGTGTGAGAGAGTCGAAGACTTATACAGGTTGAAATTAATTAAAGTAAAATAAATACGTACAATACTGTCGGCGGATCTAGGCCCGTCTGAAGTTAGGCTTTCCGAAAATTGTTGACCCCATATTCCCGCCATGAGTAGGGTTGCCAGGCCTAAAAATGAAAAAGCCTGACACAGGTTCATATTTAGCCGCACATTTTGCCCTAAAAGCCTGACACAGGCATTGGTTTTTCATCTGTCTGTAGGAAATAGGCCGCACGCAACGCGTGCCACGTTGCGGCCTATTTGCTTATAAAAAATTTAGGCCCGTTCGCCAATTCCCATTCTCAAATAGTCCATTTCGCAAAATGTCCCTTTCTAAAATGGTCCTTTGCAATATTACATGTATAGGTAGTCAGAATTAATAGCAAATTTTCATGATTTGCCAAAAACCGGCCACATTATCAAAATTGGGTTAAGAACCATAAAATTACCCGGATTCATTAACTATGTACTTTGAAATTTAAATTTTATATTGTTATACTAAAAATGTCTGCTTTTAAGCCTACATCTCAGGACTGAGTTTATACCAAGCAAAATATCTATACTGTTTCAAAAAGTTTTATTTAAAACTAATTTTGCCGTGGCGTCCTCTAGCGGCCTGAAACATTGAAACTTATAGCAGATACACACACATCTCTCACCTCAGACGGACATTTTGAGAAAGGGACATTTTAAGAAACGAGTAAAGGGACATTTTGCGTACGGGACATTGTAAGCCTAAATGAACTGAGTACCTGCATTACCTAAATCTAGTTAACAAGCTTACAAAATGTTCAATATTTTAAAACTACACATTCACTGAGATCTTCATTGATAGGTATACCTAACATACTGAGATTACTACTTATTCACTTATTATTATTAATTAACAATATTTGGCATTTGAACCAATTTTGTCCAGTTTTACGAAATTTTATGCGTGGCCGCTTAACTCCGACGAGGTTGACCAAAAGCCTAACAAAGCCGCACAGGCCGGACTTGTATATATTTGGCCGGACACGACTGTAAAAAGCCGGACATGTCCGGCTAAAGCCGGACATCTGGCAACCCTAGCCATGAGCCAATGTAAATCAGCTCTAACTTTACAGATAGTACAACATGACACATCTTTTACAACATTGATATTTTCACCCGCATAAGTGCCGATCCCGCGGGAATATGGGGACAACAATTTTCGGAAAGCCTAACTTCAGACGGGCCTAGATCCGCCGACAGTATTGTACCTTTTATAAGCATATTAGGTTAAAATAAATTATAAGTTTTTACATCCGTTGTCTATGAGTCACCGTAACACAAGCTTAGTAGCTTACCACGAGGCTAGATGTCGTTGTGTGAGAATGTTTTTAATTAGTAAGCATTCTTTATTCCTGTAGGTATATCTCCATCTGACAAAAAACTTTTTCACCTCACAACCTCGGAAAGGATCGTTTTGCACGCTGATTTCTGCGGGCAAAATCGCATTTTGCGCCCTAGCGTGGAAAGAGATTTTAAAATTCGAATCTGTTATCTCGATACGCCCTTTGAAAATGCGCTAACCGGAACCTCATTTATTTTTTACTAGCTGTGCCCGCGACTTCGTCAGCGTTTTTCGGACTACCTACCCATCGCTGTGCAAAAGTCTACACTTGAACGGACGATCAGGGAAGTCTGTTGCTGAGCAGAAGAGAATCATGGCAGAGTCTATTTAAGTGTAGATTTTTCACAGCGCAGCGGTATGTAACGTGTTGCATGCTTATTCACATTACTTATTATAAGATGTAGCCTTTATCGAAAATATAAAAAAAATCAAAACCCGACTTCGAAAATAAGGTCAAAACAATAAAAATAAGCTCTCCTACATACAGTGCAACCGACTTATCGGTTATGTAAGCTAAAGTCGGGCAGCTTAACTACATGATATCTTTTTTTTTACGTGGGTAATGCGCCTTATGCACCGTCAGGCCACTCTCGTTGGGCTCCCTACCATAGGTTTATAATCTAAACCCCCATGGTGTCCCTCGCTCCACAAGGGTCGAGGCCAGTGAGAATTCCTCATGGACTACATCCCGACAACGGCGGCCTTTCCAAGCCTCATCTCTGCCTCTGCCCGATAGACAATCCCTCTCCATCTCCCCTCCCTCGGCACGATCACGCCATCGTCTCGAGGTCCCCAAAGCCGGTGATAAAGCCCCCCACCGAGTTCACCACCAGAGGCTGAAGTGATTTTTTATAGTGGTTGTCTTCCACGCGGCCCCTTTCTTGCGGAAAGGACCCCCGAGCCCGCTGACGCGGGATTACGGAGCCAGGCCAGGCAAGCCCGGTTTCCCACGTCGTGCGCCTCTTAGCTTGCAGCTACTGAGTCTCCTCACAACGGCAAGGTGGGCGACCATCTGGAGGGTAAAACGTAACGTCGTGTCCGGGACTCGGGACTCGAACGCGCAGCCCTCGAATCGGAAACCATCACTCGGCTCGGCAGGCCACCGTTCCTTAAAAAGGGAATGCGGTCTGTGATTCGAACGCGGAACCCTCGACTCGGAATCCACAACTGCCATCGTGCCACGTAAACTACATGCAATCTGCATCTACCCAGTAAAACTGTCCGATTACAGCTATATTTTTTAATCATTTTTATTGCATTTTCGACTGCTACTAAAAATTATCAAAATTGTAACCGTAACTTTAATCACTGAGGGACTTTTGAGAAGGTGGTTTCAGGTGGTCCATCAATTTGTACTTAGTTCTTTATAAGCCGATTCTATTGATGGAAGTCCAAAAATTAGTAATTTACAGCATTATGGGATGCTATTCCGCTTATCATTCCGAAGGTTCTCATCAGATCTTCACCAACAATTTATGGGACCAACTCGGGACTCTCACTTTCCAAATAATAAAAAAAGAATGTTCGAAACCGGACTTTATTTGCCGGAGTACGGTGTGAACATATTCACATACAAAAAGCCATCAATATGCGGGTAGAATTGAGCAGCTCCTCTTTTTTTTAAAGTCGGTTAAAACCAGCCATTATAAAAAAAATCCGTATGTCCGAAGGATCCGGATATGTGGAGAGACATAGGTATACGGTATTTTAGGAATTTCCTGCAAAAAAACTGGATATTCGGTTTTTTTTATTTTCGACCGGATATCCGGTTAATCATGTGTTGATTTCACACAACATACTTCTTCAATACAACATTCAAACTAATTAGGTAAAAACAGAAAAAACACTTTATCCGGATAACCGGATAAAATATCCGGATAAAAAGTACCCTATATGTTAATCGGGGTCTAAATCTATCTGCGTACCAAATTTGGTCAAAATCGGATAAGCCGTTTCTGAGATTAGCGGGCACAAAGGCACACACAAACAGACAAACAGACAAACAGACAACCAGAAAAATAGAAAAATAGGTTCTACTGCGTTAATAGATACCCCTACAATTTATCTTTTTTTTATATCTTCCAAAAACAGACACCATTAAGTTACGATTTTATTATATGTATAGATTGTTCATGGCATCGAACCACGAAGTATTGTTGCACATTGCCAATGTAGTATTTATTGTTTATTATCATTAGTATCAAGCAGGTTTTTTCATGAATTATTCAATTTAGAGATTGTTTGCATATTTTTATTATTTACGGTACAATAAGCGGTATATGACGAATTGAGTTTTCTACCGGAAAAATGCACCTAGCGTTTTCCTCGCTGTAGTGAGGTGAAAAATTGTGTGTTTCACTCGGCAGCAAAGTTTTTTGCATCTCGTACCTTTGAAACCTTTGCGACGCTCAGCATTCTATATTTCAATCCTAGAATGCTTCGCTAGCTCAGGTTTCAATACAAGTACTCGCTGCAAAAACCAACTTTGCAGCCTTGCATAACAAATAACTATTGTTCTAGAACTTTTGTACCCTGTATTCCTGGTCTGAAAAAAATCATGCCCGTCGTAAAAGGCGACCCTTTTGGTCGCTTGGTTTCTTGGGGGGAGACTTCAGCCCCGACTAGTTACCACTTCTAAGTCGAACGGACTCCTCTGTGTTCCGTAACATAGACCGGTGCAGCCACTATGGAAGACGGTTCGAATCGGGTTCAACTGCCGTCTTAGTCTTCGGGGGTACTACAACTTTGACCATTATATCACTTACCACCAAATGAGATAGTAGGGCTCATTTATCGTTTAAAAACGTATATGGGGTGTGTATGGGGCCCACTAAGATCGTTGGGCCCAAGCCAACCTCACCTGCTAGCTTGGTGCACCTGCTGATAAACGGACGAGGCTCTGGCGCAGACTTTCCCTTCGGGGTTGGGAGGTCAGACGGCAGTCGCTCCCGTAAAAGTCGAAATTCGCCAAATCTAGTATGGAAAGTCGAGAAAGATATGGCCACAGGGATAGGGCGCCGCCGCATAACGGCGCGCAGGAGCTTCGCCTGACTCCTGTGGTAAGTGGACGAGGGCTACCGTGCCACGGGCGGGCACGGCCAAAGACGTTAGCCCCTAAACACGATGTGAAACTCCGCTTCGCAACGTGGAACATTGGCACGCTAACCGGACGCGCGAGGGAGCTAGCCGACGTACTTTCCAGGCGGAAGGTGGCCGTGGCGTTCCTGCAGGAGACTCGATGGAAAGGCAGCAGATCCCGGCTTATTGGGAATGGCTACAAGCTGATCTACACGGGTGCACCTGGTGGAGAGAACGGGGTGGCTGTGGTACTCGCTGAGAGGTTGCATGACGATATCTTGGAGGTGAATCGCTTTAGCGACCGACTTATGTGCGTGAAGGTGCTTATTGGGGGGGTTCCTACCCACTTAGTAAGTGCTTACGCGCCACAGGTCGGTTGTAGCGACGCTGATAAGAGGTCGTTTTGGGATAAACTCGGCGAGGTCCTTGGGGCTATCCCGTTGTCACAGGGAATCGTTTTGGGTGGTGATCTGAACGGTCATGTGGGTGAGATGGGGGCGGAATTTGAACGTGTTCATGGAGGCTACGGGTATGGCAGTCGGAATGCGGAAGGAGAAGAAATTCTGCGTACGTGTGCCACTGCCGACCTGGCACTTGTGAACACATATTTCAAAAAGAAGCCCGACCACTTGATCACCTACAGGAGCGGGGGGCGCGCTACCCAAATCGATTTTCTAATCACTAGGAGGCATCATATCGGCAACGTGGCCAACTGCAAAGTCATACCCGGTGAGAGTCTCACTGCCCAACACCGTATCCTTGTCATGGATCTCTGTGTAAAGACCAAAGACAAACGACCGGAACCATGTCAGCGCCGAATCAGATGGTGGATGCTTGATGAAGTCAAGTCCCAGATGCTCGCCTCAGCAATCGGCGACAAATGTGCCAATGCTGAAGGCGAATCGGTACAGGAACACTGGGACCGGATTCAGGTGTCTATCGCTGATTCGGCGCGGTCGGTCCTCGGTATGTCTAAGGGAGGACGCAAGTGTGACAAGGAAACTTGGTGGTGGAACGACACAGTCCAGAGGGAGACTAGGGTGAAGAAAGCCCTCTTTAAAAAGTGGCAAGCGTCCAACTCTCCTGAAGATCGCGACGCGTACAGGTCTGCCAAACGTGCCACAAAGAGAGCAGTAGCCAGAGCCAGACGGGACCACTTACAGCCATTGTACGATAAGTTGGAAACGTCTGAGGGGCAGAAGCTTATTTATAAGTTGGCACGTTCTAGGATCAAAGCGGCACAGGATATATCCAAGTGCCGCTGTGTAAAAGATCCTAATGGTAACCTGCTATTCGAGGACCTCGCGGTGAAGGAGAGGTGGCGCTCTTATTTCCACGAGCTGCTCAATAAGCAGTATAAAGAGGTGCAGCCACCGGAACTCCCTCCGAATCTAGGACTTGTGCCACTGATAACGCCTGAGGAGGTGCGCAAGGCTCTTCGCTGCATGAAGAATCGGAAAGCTGTCGGCGCCGATGGAGTCCCCATCGAAGTATGGAAAGCTATGGGTTCTCGTGGTGTGGGCATCTTAACCAACCTTTTTAACCGCATACTCGAGACCGGCAGAATCCCCGCCCAATGGAGACTGAGTGTTATCACTCCAGTGTTCAAGGGCAAGGGATCTGTGCAGGAGTGTGGAAGTTATCGTGGTATAAAGGTCATGTCCCACACCATGAAGCTCTACGAGCGTATAGTTGACTCTCGGATCCGGCAAGAGTGCACTGTCTCGGAGGGGCAGTATGGTTTCCGCCCCGGTCATGGTACCATGGACCCTGTTTTCGCCCTAAGGATCGTTATGGAGAAATACAGATCGAAGAATACGCCTCTGCATTTTCTGTTCCTGGACTTGCAGAAGGCCTTCGACTGTGTTCCTCGCGTGATGATCTGGTGGGCGCTGCGGTCCAAAGGGGTGCCTGAAACTTATATTGAAACCATCAGGGACATGTACCGAAATTCCGATTCAGTGGTGCGAACTGCTGTTGGTGACACTAAATCTTTCCCCATTACAGTCGGAGTCCACCAAGGATCCGTCCTAAGTCCGTTTCTGTTTAGCGTAATACTGGACGCACTGTCCGTTATCATCCGAGACGCACACGAGCAGCCCCCGTGGATGCTCATGTATGCTGATGATATTGCGCTAGCGGACTCGGATAAGGGACGGCTTGGAAGGCGTGTAAATGCGTGGAAAGAGTCACTTGAGAACAGCGGTTTGCAACTCAACGTAGCGAAGACCGAATACTTGGCTAGCAATACCACAGATCCCACACCTGTCTGCGTAGACGGTCACATGGTCGAGCGGACAGACCAGTTTAAGTACTTGGGATCTGTGCTTCACGAGTCCGGCGACATCGATTGTGACGTCAAGTCCCGCATTTCGGCAGCTTGGGCCAAGTGGCGAGAGGTAACTGGTGTCATCTGTGACCCGAAAATGCCGGTTAAACTGAAGGGACGGGTCTATAAAACGATCATTAGACCTGTCCTTTTGTATGGTAGTGAGGCGTGGCCATTGCTTGAGCGACATAAGCAGGAGCTGCGTGTCACGGAGATGAAGATGCTGCGCTGGATGTGTGGAGTGACGCGAAAAGACCGCGTCAGAAACTCCCGCATCAGGGGCAGCCTTCATGTCCGAGACTTTGCAGACAAACTGCAAGAATGCCGCTTACGGTGGTACGGCCACGTTCTACGAAAACCGGCTAGTTACGTGGGAAACAAATGTCTTGCTATGGCGCCTCCGCCCGGCCGCGGCAGATTGGGAAGACCCAAGAAGTGCTGGCTTGACGTTGTAAGATCGGATATGCGTGCTAATGGCCTCACTACACGGGATGCCGAAGATCGTGCGAAGTGGAGACGTAAAAGTAGGAAAGCGGACCCCGGGCTCTCGAGAGAAATGCAACCGGGAACAACGCTCGGATGATGATGATTTATCGTTTAAAAACAACTTTGAAACTTCAAAAAATTTCAAGATGTACTTAATGCCTTATTCGCTAATGACCTTGCGTGGACTCAGCTTTTGTCACCTTTTCGGTGGCGTCGATTATCAAATCAATCACTCCCATGGTCAAGACAAAGCATAAGAGGACAGTCTACCTGCTCTTTTTCCATACAAACGTAGTCGACTGTTTCCTCCCTGGATAAAGAAATGGAATTAGAGCAAATATGTTTATGCCATTAAACCTATATCTGTCATGACCATACGTTTTGGTATTCATTTCCTAATTAAAATAGTAATAAAATATAGAAAAATTAGAAAATGAAGAAAACAAAACGTAGGGACATGGTCATGGCTGATATAGGACTTATGGCATAAACATATTCTTTCTAATATCTTTATCCAGGGAGGAAACAGTCGACTAAGTACGTTTGTAAACTAAGTAGGGAGAAAAGAGTAGGTAGACTGTCCTCTTAAGCCACGCATAGGGTCGTTTGTGAATACAATTGCTAATAACGTTTTCTAAAAAGTCAGCTGTAAACTTAGGTAATTAAAAAGTACGAATAATAATTATTATAAAAGTGGTAGAGCAAAAGTTGTATTTTTAGATCTACAGAAACGGCCCTTAAATGAATGCTGGCAAATTTCATAGACTTTTCCACGTCATCCGTGATATTAATATGGTGTAGGTACTTAGCTAAGTTTTTAAGTTTTCTCAGTGGATGTATTCTAAGACTTATTGTGGTTCTGTTGAGTTGACCGAACGAGCAAAAAGAGTCAGAAGTTGATATCGACCAATAGTTTGTTAACGAGAACTTAAGTAGGTATATACCTACTAAAGTAGCCCGTCCCCGCCCCGGCGCGGACACAGCCCTGCGTCTAGTTATCCTAGTCTATCCTTTATTAAGAAATGACAACTTATTCACCTTTTCGAATCGCTACAGTAGTTATCTCAGAAATGGTGGTATCAAGAAATAAGAAGTGTTTAAAGGCGCGATGTAGGTACAATGTTGTTTCACATATTATTATGATACAACGTACCGTTTGGCTAAAAAATGCAAAATGGTGACCTTTGCCCTTGAATATTTTTTTATTACGTGAAATTAATGGGAATTCTTGACATTTAACTTACTTATAGAGGTGTTCTCAACGTTCGTACCAATTTTCAGCTTTATAAGAATTAATGCAAATTCTAAATTATATTTGACTGAGTTAAATATGAGTGATGTAATTAATATTAAATCCACTACGTAATAATTAGAACCTAACGAAAAGTTTTTATCGCACTTTCCCATAACTTCCATTAGATAACTCATTGTTATTTTTAATGGAAGTATAATAAAGAAAGTCGTTATAGTCTCAAGACCTCCATCAGAGACAATAAAACAAGGCATTTTCTTAATAAAAATCAAAATCTGACACTTATTACTCATATCGATAAGAATAGATAATAAAAAATGTTTTAACGACTTTCTTTCAGTGTTTTAACGATTTTAAATGAAGTCTTTATTAGCTTGAGTTAGTTGTAACTGATAAAAGCTCCTTTATTTTAAAAAGAAAATGGGATAAGTAATGGTCGAAGAAAAATTGTAAGTCTAAATTTATTAGTTAATAGCTTATTTATAGTTAGTGCTATTGCACAAATCACTAGCCAAAAGCCATCTGTAAAATAAGCCTTCGGGGCTCTATTTTTGAGTCGCTTGTGCCACTTCAAGCGTTTTAAATAGCTTAATTTCTATTGCATTTCGTTCGAAGTCGGTAATTTTTTTAAGTGAATCGCACGAACGCAACGACTTGTCTCAGTCAATCGCCCGCCGCAGGAGTCCGACATCGAACGAAAATCAGCGAAATCGAGCTATTTAGATCGCCCGAAGTGGCAAGAGCGATTCAAAAATAAGGCTCCAGGCCTTACATCCTATAAAGGAAAAAAAAACAATATTTTTAATGCAATAGATTTAATCCAAAATGCATAGAATTAGATATGTTAACAGTATGATATAGTTTGATTATTAAGAAGTTATACAAATATCACAATTTGTAGGAAAGTATGTAATTAAGAATTCGAAACTTTTAATAATTTTTACGTTTATAATATTAGAACCTGTTTTTTGAAGTTATTTATAAAGAGATATACAAGTTAGGCTTATAATTATGTTACAAGATAGTTCATATGCACTCTAAAAGACTCGCTGTCTCTTTACCAATTCTTATAAAGATTAGAAGTACTGGTACCTATTACTTATTTAAAATACGTTTGGCCAATTCTTAACAATTAATAAAAAGTAAGTATGTATGCTTAGGAAGGTAAGATAAGGTATTCGTTTGTTTGTACAAACAAATTCTTCAATACATTTTTATAAACTTTTAAAATTGTTAAAATTACATGATGATCACAAATAACAGTTTTCAACCCAATATAACGAGGTATAATCTTTTTAAACATTTCAACATGCGTCCTATTACAAAATGTTTTGAAAAAAAAACACATTTTTTCTTTCAAATAACTCGGTAAAATTATTTGTGGTTTCTAAAATATCGAGATGGGCTTTTTCTTTTGTTATGAAGGTGTTTCCAGACAAAAAAGTAAGTTCCACAAATAATCCATCAACTGAACTAGATAGCTACATCGTTTTATTGATGCACCCAACTCACTGACCTGAATTATATGGACAGGAGGTCTCGCACTGAATTTTGTGCCTATTTGTTCTGCGCCATGTTGCGCTGTTGCCGCGCGTTTTCTATTGAAAGCGATGGTGACTGTTTCCGGAACTATTAGTTCTATGGACGGCCACCATCACTTTTAATAGAAAACGCGCAACAACAGCGCAAAATGGCGCAAATAAAATCGGCACAAAGATCTAATGTCATTTTGTATGTTATAGCAATTCCAGCGTACTTGTATAGTTTCATTTCAGTGACCCAACTCAATATTTTTTTAAACAATAAGTCTACTGAGATAAATCAAAAAAGTACCTATTTAGTTAATGTAGTGTTACCTTCAAGGGCATACTACCCGGGCAATATTATACGGAGTGCAAGCTCGAACCCCTTGCGAAGTAACAGAAAGATCTCGCGTCGGAGGAATTACATCTCGACCGTTTACACGAAGACGGTGAATGCAACCGACAAACCCGGGGATGGACGATGCTCCTGATAGCCTGTCAAATTATGTTACGATAAAGATTTTATATGGGCCCTTAAAATACTGGTGACAGCCTTTTAAGGGCCCATATAAACTGGTGGTTAATTCATGTCTCAGTGATCTGGCGATACAATTTCGACTGCCTTAGCTTGGGCCCACGGCACGATATAATTTTAACCGTCTAACAGTAGGTACCTATGTTACCTACATAGGTAACCTACACAACAGCGTATATTACCTACATATGTACTGTTAGACGGCAAAAATTATATCGTGCCGTGGGCCCAAGCTAAGGCTCGCGAAAATGTATCGCCAGATCAGTGATACATGAATTAAATCAGTTGTCATGTATTAACATTATTTTTGTTAGCTAAAAGTTATTTTTGTCTCGCTGTATTTCGAATTAAAGGACACTGTATCGTTATCTGTCCTCAGGAAGGCCTTCTAGATTCTGTTAGAATATTTATTACCAGACTAATGTTTGTATCGGAGAATGAAACTCACCTTGAAACATTCTTAGGAGGCTGACCGACATAGAGAAAAGGATCCACATCCAAAGAAGTCATTCGACCCCTGGCAGTCCCACTCGCTGTCGAAGACCCCAACTTCAATATAGCATCTTTCTTGTACCTTCTTCCAGAAAGTTTTGACTTTCCATCTAATTTAACCTTTCCAGTGTGCAATTCGCGGGGCCCACTACCGGCATCCCACCTCATTACTGCCTTATTCTGTACAAATCCAAGCCAAAAATGGTCCCTCGTTCCTGCGGCGCTCACTAAAGCACCATCACCACATAAAGCCGACACTTCAGCCCAAACATCGAACCTCTTTGCAGGGAACCTAGCCCTTATAGTCACTCGACCTTCACCGTCGAATAACGGCACCTCATAACCCAAATTATTAATCTTCTCCTCTATATATTCATACGTCGAATAATCCTCATCCAATTCGTTAACAAAATCATCCTCCAAATCGTCGTCGTAGTGAACAGGTTTCGGCACCTTCTCTGCACATTTCGATCCGTTTAATTTAAGATGAAGGAAGAGATTCTCTGCGAATCATTCAAAGATAGATTGAAAAAGAAATCAACTTTCTACTTTAAAAACTGACTACTTGATCTAGCTCTAGAATCTAGCGGTAGCCGACTGGCGGTAGGATGTCGACGCAGGTTAGTTCTGGTTCTGGGCTGTCGGGTTTTCCGCTGTCGCTCGTATCGACTGATACGTCGGTGTGCAAAGAATCTGTGTGATGATACTCTTTGAGGGAAGACTTTAGCGGTTTTTGTGCGGTGTTATCGCTAGTGCTGGATTGCCGAGGGGATCTACGTAAGCGGCTACCTCTCCTGACGTGGGGCTCTTCACTGCAAGGTCCGAAGGCCTGAGCGACCACGTCGGCTTGTCCCCGACACGCGTGTGTCCGCAAGTGGCAGGCGGAGAGGTACGTGCGCCCGTCGCTGCCGCAGACTGGTACGGTTTCGTCTTTGGGACAGTCTTTGTTGTTGCATTCGCAGGTGGCGAGCCCACTTCTGACTAGACAGTACGCTCCGAAGTAGCACGTCATGCGGTCGCAGTTTGTCGCGGGGAGTTGGGTTGATTCCGCTGTAAAAGTAAAATGGATCATTTGAATAAGACCATAACCTTAAACTCGGGAAAATATTATCCATGGATCCGTTACATTAGCAGTGATATGATTGATGATTTTTGTACATCTATAGTCTGATGTATTCGTCAACGTCAACATAATAGTACTATAAATTAATATTTTCACTTTCAATCTTAGGTTTTGAATGCTTTCCAAAATTATGCATTCGACAGCTGCATGGATTGGAGCTGGAGTATTATGGATTTGAACCTGCAACCCTTAAAAATCCGTAACATGAACAAGAATATATGCAGTCCTTCATTTCATTCCGATTTAAGAAAAAACGGTCTTATTTGATAGACGGTCAATCAAGTGATACTATAAGTGTCCTGTTTTACCTCAAAGAATTAAAAACCTGAAACTTACGATCGAAGCATCCGTTAGGACCGAGCGTGTGCTCGTGGTTAGAGCAGACGGTGCACTTCTGTCCTTGTATCCCCGGCTTACAAACGCACCGTCCAGTCATCTGCTCGCAATCTTCTCTGACAGAGCCAAAAGCAGAGCATCCGCACGCTGGAAAAAAACGGAACTAAATAATCGTGCAAATATGCAAGTCGGTCTGTAGTAATAGTGGTCTTTATTATATTTTTTAAAGATGAATGTGACATGTCTATGATAAGATTTATAAAATAATGTGTAATAATAAGGCGTCTAGCTTTTGCGACAGACAGGCAGACGTACAGTGGAGTCTGCTAAGACTCAGATAACCTATAGGTTATTGGGGTCTTTTAAAATATATTTTATGACGGTTTTTTGGTCGAATCTACCTGATAAGATACTGAGGTACTAAATGAGGTAGATCATTTAATTTTGTCACTCTGATCATCGATATCCTTAAACGGCTTTGGCCTGACTGCCGGCAGTGGTTTCCCCTGTGCGTTGGTTATTCACGCACAGGGGAAACCACTGATAGTAGAGAGCTGAAATTTGGAGAGTGTGTTCACACTCTCCAAATTTCAGCATATGTACATATAATACATATAATAACGCAATAAGAAAAGATTTTTGAAAATTCGGTATCTGGACATATGCTGGCAAAAGAATGCACCTAGTGTACAATATACAAGCACTCACGTATACAGCCAGTGTGTCCAGTCCCGATCCGTGGCAGGCCCCAATACCCCGGCACGCAGCGGTCACACTTAGTGCCCCCCACGCCGGGCCGACACTGACACTGTCCGGTGTCGTCACACTGCTCCGTGACGGACCCGAGTCGGTGACACCCGCACTGCGACAGACACCCGACCCTGCCCGGATTTTGTCACTCTGTTCTGTTCATGTACAATATACAAGTACTCACGTATACACCCAGTGTGTCCAGTCCCGATCCGCGGCAGACCCCAATACCCCGGCTCGCACCGGTCACACTTAGTGCCCCCCACGCCGGGCCGACACTGACACTGGCCGGTGTCGTCACACTGCTCCGTGACGGACCCGAGCCGGTGACACCCGCACTGCGACGGACACCCGACCCCGCCCGGCCCGCGCGCCGCCGTCACGCCGTCTGCGCAGCAACCGTGCCACGAGTCCTGGCAACCTTTCTTCTCAATGATTGCCTTATCTGTAGAGTATGGTTATGGATTAAATTCAGAGCCGTGTATAAGACTTGAGAGGAAAGTCTACCTACTCTTTCTCCATACAAACGTAGTCGACTGTTTCTTCCCTGGATAAAGGCATTAGAGCAAATATGTTTATGCCATAAAACCTATAACTGCCGTAACGATGACCCTACGTCTTGGTTTTTTTTATTGTCTATATAGAATAGAAATAAAATTAAGAAAAATGTAGGAGCATGGTCATGGGCAATAATGGGCATGGCTGATATAGGATTTATGACATAAACATATTATCTCTAATGTCTTTATCCAGGAAAGAAACAGTCGACTAAGTTTGTAACGTTTATATGGAGAAAAAAATAAGGTAGACTTTTCCCGTTGAAGGATCATGGAATAAAGACAGAAATAAAATAGTAGATTGTGTACCAAGTGTTTCCAATACAGAATTCCATTTTTACCCTTTGGAACTTTAAAAATGGCTTAAAAACTATGTGTGCTTACCTTTTCTACAACACCGAGCAACTTTAGTACTATGATGGCAGTAGCTGCCGGCTGGACAGTCCTTGCGATGAGGACCTCCTCCACAGTCTAATGGCCTTCCTTCGGCGTCTTTAATCGGTTCATCGTCTCCACAAGGACGAAACTGAAAATAAAACATGGTGAGGTAATTTAGGTGATTTATTTAGCGGTAGACCAATATTGAAGTGGGCAGATGTGATCAAGAGAGATCAATCAGCCTGTGGAATGTACTCAGATGATGTGTCGGATAGAGCGAAGTGGAGAAGAGACAAGGACGGCAGACCCCAACACCACATGAGAAACCTATACAGGAAAGAAAGAGAGAGAGAATAAAAGGTAATTTAGGTAAGTGGCAAACCAATTTATTAAGATTTGTTTTTCCATAATAATATTTCTAGTAAATACTATGTCTAGAGAACCAAGTATAAAAACTGTGAGTCCGACTCACGGAAGAATGGCCCCTTACCATTGTCCCAATAAAATCACTCTTGTTGTATGGGAGTCACAATTAAATTTTAATTTTATTTGTTGCTATAGCGGTAACAGGATTTCATCTTCTGTGAATATTTCAACGGTCTAGCTGCCACGATTCGTGAGATACAGCCTGGTGACAAACAGACAGACGAACAGTGAAATCTTAGTAAAAGGGTTTTTATCCTTTTACAGAAACCTAAAAATAAGTATCTAAAGGATATAATCTGTTTGTCCTCACCTCCAACCCGCGACACAGTGCGAGCGGCCTCAGCCTCAAGTCATCTTGCCTCCGACAAGCCTCTAGCTTCATATGACACAATGTGGGGTAAAGACGCAAGTCCGACGCGCAAACAGGGGAGGAGGTCGCGGCTGCGGCGGCCGCTGCGGCGGCGCAGTCGAAAAGACACGCGCATCTGATGATATATGAAAATGTATAGTTCTGAACCACTATAACCATGGTTCCACTATAGTTTTAAGTGTGCGACAATGTGAATCACATGATCACTGAGATAAAAGCCTTAAGAGGTCGCGTTCCGAAGACACACTAGATTACTGACAATTCAAAACGATCATGTTAATATCTTTTAAATTAACATTTTTTGAGTTTTCGCGATGTTGGATTGAACTTTTCAGACCTCGAAACGTAGGACGTTGATGAAATGTTTAATATAATAAAAGCAACGCAATTAAGACCAGAAAAATGAGTTTATTTTAAAATCTACTCTTTATACAACGCCCATATCTACGATGATGTCTTACAACCATATACACAAACGACCCTATGCACGCACGTGCACTCAATTTTTTTCACATCACACGATTACCACTCACTAAGTTGTGGTTATCACTCACAAGAGCAATGATCGTTTACCACGCATATATACAAATTTTCTCTTTTTCTATATTTTCCTATTTACATCATTATTATTTAACTACGTTCGCGCGTTCTTACCTAGGTTGTCCATTAGAATCGACAGCACAAGTAGCTTCGTATGCGCATTGCACTCGCGCGCAGACCGCGGTCCCGGCGGCGGGCTCGCTTGAACTCTCCGCTTTCTCGTCTTCGGCGCGGATTTCGTTACTCAAATTTGTCGCTTTAGATGATTTGTTCGCACCTGATGGATATAGAGAACAATAAGGTACAACTGTAAAAAATGTTGAAAAGTATTTAACATCACCGTATTTTCTAAGGTTGCCTCCACTTTGAGTAACAAGGTGACCTATGTAATTGTAATTGTTTATGGACTCGTTTTCCGCAAATAGACCTCCTCAAATTGGGTACTTTTTGCGTGATGCAAAAGGAGACCTATTGTGCCAAAGGTTTCATGTTTTTTCGAGCCTAAATGATCAGACAGATCATGTCCTCAAACACTAGTATTTGGTTCTCTTAAGAGGAAAGTCTGGCAATCAAACGTAGTCGACTGTTTTCTCCCTGGATAAAGACATTAGAGAAAATATGTTTATGCTATAAAACGTCTTAAACCTATAAAATGTCTTTATCCCCAGCGGAAGCAGTCGACTACGTTTGTATGGAGCAATATTAGGTAGAGTTTTTCCTCAAAGGCGAGCCTTACCAACAGTAACATTATCCTCTTGTGCATCAGTACACTCGCCGTAGTAGGCGACGCTGAGGGGCTGTTCCCCGCGCATGCGCGCCTCGCAGGCCGCCTTCTGCAGCGCGCACTCGTGCACGAACGTGTGGCCCGTGGTCGCGCACACCGGCTCGCGGTCCGCCGCCGCGCACGGGTGAGCGCACGCGCAGGCGCCGCGCGCGCACCACGTGCCCGCCGGGCATTGTACGCTTATGCACGACTCTGGAATGGAAGAAGATACCATCATTATTATTAGACACGGGTCTAGATCGCGTTATATAAAATAATATATAATATAATAAATATTTAAAAAAAAAAAAATGACATTTCAAAGAGATATCTTGCTAATATCCGAATGAATAAACGTACTTTGATTTTGATTTTGATTTTTATAGATAATCATAGTTTTAATTACCTCAATGATAATGATGGACGGAAATCGTGTAAGTTTAAAAATTGGGAAGAGGAGACGTTTTGAAACTTCAGTTGATGTATAGGTTTCTTTGAAGTTTGAGGATGTTTGTTACAGCTTTATGAGAAAACTACTGAACTGGTTAGGGAGTTTGGAAT